>WOVY01010809.1:965000-1295000 GCA_013436015.1 Rhipicephalus annulatus | reverse complement strand
TCACATATACCAAATTCGGTATTACGTGACGCCAACAGATGACGAAGGTATGTGACTGGTGCAAACATGATAATCATGAGATGCGTGTCATGTGAGAACATGACTACATGTCACAGTCAAGGCGCCAATACACTTCGACGTGACCCGGCGTGCGTGCGCGCTGGCGTTCGTTTCGTCGCGTCATAACGGCGATGCCACGCCGGGCGCCGATCGGCCTGGCATATACTTGCAGCCACGTGCCACACTGCATTGCTTTGACGCATGTGCGTTTCAGCGCGTCCCGCGTCTCTTCGTCACGAAAAGAGGGAAACGCAGTGTTTGTCTGGTTAACGCATCGGCGCGAAATGCGGCATGTCGCATTTCACGCCGGTTGCCGTCAGGCCGCGCTGGTCGTGCTTGTCGCGGCTGGTGTCAGACTATAGAGTGCTCGCGTTTCGCTAACGTGGCGTCGCTGTGCCCAGCGTGCGCGCGCGTCAATGCTACCCTGGAGTATAATGGGCCTTTCATCATGCTCGCGGCCGTTTTGCTAGCTCCACATACACCAAATTTGGTGTTACGTGACGTGATTAGATGAGGAAATATAAGACTGGTGGTAATATGATAATACTCACACGCGTGTTATGTAAGAACATGACAACATACCACGCTCATAGCGAGCTCACGGCCGTTTCGCTAGCTTTACATATACTAAATTTGGTTTCATGTGAAGTGAATAGATGACGAAGGGAAACAAGACATCATAATCACGACACGGGATTCAAGTACGGCACCATTTACCTTCACTTGATTTTAACGTGCTGATTTTAAAGTGACATATGAACAGTTCTCATTTGTGCTTCGCATATCATTGAACCCCTCTGTACGGGGGATCTGCCAATTTTTTGTTTGTTCTTTGGTTCGAATCAGGATTCAGGCAATTGACGTCAAACACCGGCGGCACAGAATGAACCGCAATGAAGTGGGGGAGAGGAGAGTGCTGACACAGTAATGGGGGGGGGGGGGGCAGACCAGCCCTGTCGCTTCTTGCACGGCATGGCACAGCGCCGTTGGGTTAGTGTAGAAACGGTGTAAAAAAGAAAAGGTGGAAAGACGAACGAAAAAAAAGGTTGTTGGTGGTAGATCCCATCGACGATCTGCTTGTTTCTCGTGTAAGTGAAAAAGAGATGCTGACTAATTTCTCTTTTCTCTTAAGTACATCCAAATCATCCCTAGATCTGTGTTCTAGAAAACTTTAGTTCCTCCACTATGGGAGAGTTAAATGCCGTCCCGCAGCGGCGCTGCTTCAAATTCCCCAAGAGTTGTCTGCACTGTATCGCGCGTTGGTAATGTTGTTTAGTGCTGAGTAAGTTCCAGACGACAACTAAAGTTGCGCACGTTTCATGTACACAATGTTTTAGCGTAGCATGTGAACTGTGTTGCTTGATAGAATGGTTGATGTGCTAGCATGCTTTTTGTCTCCGTGTAGCCTATTCTTTTAATTAACCGGAAGTCTGGGGATACTTTTGAGAACTGAAGACGCACACACGCCTCCATCATATTTGCGTTTTCCCCCCTGGTGGTTATATGACTAAAAGTCCAATGCGCGCACTTGTGGGTGCAACCTCTTGCCATTGGTGAGATCAGTACTTCGTTGACTATGCCGAAATAGCTCTATTGGGAGTCCAATCTCTCGTCATATAAACGCGAGATTTTTCGATGTTATTTTATGACTGAAACAGTAAGGTACCACACATGCTTAAAATACCAAAACTTTGGCAACTATATTTGTTACTAAAGAGACATTTGAAATTATTTTTCCTAGCAGAAGTTTTGTAGCCGTAATAAAATATTATAATCAGAAATATTAAAGGCCACCCTAATCTTTGGGCTTGGCGCCTGGTAGTGACACTAGCACTTCGGCTTCATGGTGCCCTGGTCTAATTTCTCTTGGGTTAAGTTCGTTCTAAATCGCACTTCTGGGGTGGATCTTAGGCCACCGAGATGAAAACTTGAAGTGGGGATCTGCTTAAGGAGGATTCTAAAAAAATGCTGGAGTGAAAATGATTGCCCAGGAGTGAAGTTGTGCCTATGACAAGACGGTGGCTGTAGCTGCCATCTTACTAGAGGCACGATAAAGTATCACCGTTCAGCGAGGAAGAATGGAGCGTTTTCCTCGGACGCCCAACGAGTTTATTATGGAAACTTTTCGGGTCACATAGGGCTCCAAGTGCGCCTTACCGCCACATCTAGAACGCCCCTTCACTGAACGCTTCACATTGACTCGAGAAAGTTGATGGGAGTGCCATATCTTGGCAGACGAAGCCACACCATATCAGCAATATTCTGCAGCGATTCTTGAGAAGCGCAGCGTCGATTTCAGTCGAGCAGTGGCGCAGTGCTCAACTCAGTCAAATGAAGGACTGAATTCGTGTCGAGGAGCGTTTGTGAATACGATTGTTATTGTTACTAATTTTCCTTAGTAACCCTCTCATTGGAGGCAAAGTTTTAGGGGCGAAGCTCCTTACAGCGGCACCCGTTCGTACCTCGTGGCCGTTGTAGTGTGTAACAAGTATAACATTTCGACCTACAAGGTGGTGCCACTGAGAGATTTCTTCTGTGCGTTGTTGAACAATAAAAAATAGTGCACAATGTACATGCCAATGGCTGCTAATGGGGAATGAGAGACAGGACCATTCGGCTTTTAGTTACCGCGCACGCTTCGATGTACATTAGCAGCCATTGACATGTACATTGAGCACTATCTGACAGGAAAAGGTTGCTGCGTTGTACTCGCTGGGTGTAACCTCCTTAGTTTTAGAAAGGTTTAGAGAGCTTTGAGCCGCAGTGCCATGAATATGATAAACTAGTATATACCATGAACTCGAGGTGGTTAAAGGTGGGAAGTAGATACGAAGCGCAAGTCGTAAGAAAGTAAACGCCAAATTCTCCTGTCTATCATTTCCCATTAGCAGCCATTGGCATGTACACTGAGCACTATCTGACAGGAAAAGGTTGCTACGTTATACTCGCTGGGCGTAACCTCCTTAGTTTTAGAAAGGTTTAGAGAGCGTTGAGCCGCAGTGCCATGAATACAATAAACAAGTATATACCATGAACTTGAGGAGGTTAAAGGTGGGAAGTAGATACGAAGCGAAAGCCGTAAGAAAGTAAAAGCCGAATTCTCTTGTCTCTCATTTCCCATTAGCAGCCATTGGCATGTACATTGAGCACTATCTGACAGGAAAAGGTTGCTACGTTATACTCGCTGGGCGTAACCTCCTTGGTTTTAGAAAGGTTTAGCGAGCGTTGAGCCGCAGTGCCATGAATACAATGAACTAGTATATACCATGAACTCGAGGTGGTTAAAGGTGGAAACTAGATACGAAGCGCAAGTCGTAAGAAAGTAAAAGCCAAATTCTCCTGTCTATCATTTTTCATTAGCAGCCATTGGCATGTACACTGAGCACTATCTGACAGGAAAAGGTTGCTACGTTATACTCGCTGGGCGTAATCTCCTTGGTTTTAGAAAGGTTTAGTGAGCGTTGGGCCGCAGTGCCATGAATACAGTGAACTATTGTATATACCATGAACTCAAGGTGGTTAAAGATGGGAAGTAGACCCGAAGTGCAAGCCGTAAGAAAGTGTGCGGTGGGCCACCTCTCGTTTAGTCCTTGGAATGTGCGCTGGATGGCGGTGCTTCTATATGAGTAATATATGATGAAAAGATGCAAGATGTTGGTACTTGGAGTGTTGAATAGATGGTCAAACGGACACACAGACAGATGCATGGATGGGCGCATGAACGGACGCAGGGGCGGATGCATGGAGGAACGCAGGGACGGACGCACGAACAGACGCACGCACGGACGGGCGGATGGACGCATGGACGGACGGAAGCAAAAACGAATGGACGGACGAATGCTTCGCCCCACTCTCCATGATTCACTCCGTGGATATGCTGCCATTTTTTCTGGAGATTCACTCACCCATACTTGGTACCGCTGCGGTGGTGTAGTGGCCAAGGTACTCGACCCGCAGGTCGTGGGCTCGAATCCTGGCTGCGGCGGCTGCATTTCCGATGGAGGCGGAAATGTTGTAGGCTCGTGTGCTCAGATTTGGGTGTATACACGTTAGAGAACCCCAGGTGGTCTCAAATTTCCGGAGCCCTCCACTACGGCGTCTCTCATAATCATATGGTGGTTTTGGGTCGTTGAACCCGACCTATCAATCAATCACGCATACTTGTTTCGTCGAGAACAACTACCTTTTAATATAGAAATAACGTAGCACTTCAAAGCCACTTGCAAAGCCACATATCAAAGCCACTTGATCTTTAACTGGACACTACCTGAAAAGAGCATGTTTCCTTCATCAGGGAAACGCAATACGCGTTGTGCCGTGTCTGTTGGCCGGCCTCGACATTCCGCGGGGCGAGCGCAAACGGCGAATGCGGAGTTAGACGTGCAGACGAAGCACGCGCGTTGCTCTAGGCGTTTCAGAGCTATTTTTTGGCATGGATAGATGCTATGAGACACACCAATTTTTAGGGTAGGATCGCTACCTGGGGGTGTGTTTGGCGTTGACAGAACTGTACATAGTGCTTTGAGAAACACGCTGAATGTCACAGACGCTTAGAAACGATGGGTTGAAGGATACTGCCTTGTTATCAATTTTTTTTATTTTGCTGTCTTCGAACAAATAGCAATAAGTTTTATTTGTATCTTGTAGCCATTTTTACCTCTTTTTTTACAATGGATGGGTGTAATTACTGCCGTAAATTGGTTTCTTTCCTTCGTGAATTCCACCTATGTCGTTGCTTCGAAGAATGTTACGTCATGCCTTTTTTGTATTGTTTTTTTCCTTCCATCTCCATCTCTATTCATGACTTCCAGCTTCTGGTGGGTTACTTTGTTTTAATCAAAACCTCCTTGGTTTTCATGCCCCCCTTCAGCCGAATGCCTTCATAGAAGGGTAGCAGTATATAACAATATATATACGTAAAATAAAATTTGAGCCAAAGTAATAAAACTTCTAGGAGAAACTTATCATTGCACTTGATTGAGCGAAGTGACCCGAAATTAAGCCCGGCATGTACAAATTTCACACGCCCACCTCGTTGTCTGCCGTTAGCGAGTGCATTTTCGTTTTCATGGACCCCGCTGACAGACAGTGTGAGTGTGTAGGCGGAGATAGATATGTGGGGTTCGACGTCCTAAGACCTCCATATGATTATGATAGACGCCGGTCTTTCTGTATGCATGCGTGGTTAACACGTTATCATGAAAGCAATGACCTAGTTTATAAGCACAGACCTGTGATTTTCGAACGTACCCTGCCGCGCTGCGGTGGTCTATGGGCTAAGGTGCTCGGCTGCTGACCTGCAGGTCGCGGAATCGAATCGTGGCTGCGGCGGCCGCCTTTCCGATGGAGGTGGAAATGCTGTAGGCCCATTTGCTCAGATTTGGGTGCACGTTAAAGAACCCCAGGGGGTCGAAATTTCGGGAGCCCTTCACTAGGGCGTCTCTCATAATCATATGGCGGTTTTGGGACGTTAAACCCCACACATCAATCAATCGATTCACTCTTGCCCTGAATTTAGCCACAACTTCAGCTTATATTAACGGGCACCTATTACCCGTATTGTCGGGAACACTTCGATGAATGGCCGAACGGGTCTACGGCAAGTGCTGTCGTGGAACAAGAATCTGTAGCGTGCAGTATACGACGCTTTGGCCCAGTCACCCGTTCGCGCAGCGGTTTAAGGATAAACCTTCGAGCAATCGATACTTTAAAGTGGCTCCACAGCAAGTGTTGACACGGGAAGGCTGGCGCGCGAAGCATGTGTAGTGGCCGGCCCCGATAGTGGTGGACGTTTGAAAGGCACTTTCATGGGACATAGAGGCGTTAATTGAAGAATAAAAAAAATAGAAACAAGATCATCAGTAGTACAAAAAGTGAGAATAATAGTTTCAATCGGCGAGATAGGTGAGATTACTTCTGCGAAATGGCAGCGTGAGTTGACATGTTAAAGCTGCCCCCCTCCACGCTCGCTCCTCGCTTTTTTTTTCTGCCCCCGGGCCTTGCAGGACTAAATTTCGTGACGGAAACCCGCTAGATAAGGTGAGGTGTAGACCTCTGCTCTACATCTTGAACTTAAATAATCATTCAATCCGTGTATATGGAGGTTGACCGCTGCAATATGAAACTTGAGTGGCTTCTGTAAGACACGGAACTCATAACATTTGTCACAAATATGACTCTTGCTGGGAGGGATCATGATTTCAAAACAACCACGCAACATTTTTGCACCTTACGCAGTTGCTGGAAGTGCAAACACTACATATTGATTGGCTTTTGCATTGCTAAGACGACTGTATCGGAAGCGATTTGGATGAGGGTGCTCCTAGAAGCCTTACGTATGACACAGCGATAAAGTGCACATGCAGTGAGCAGGGTGAGAATAGATGAAATTTTTCACGGAGAGCTGTCTTAACTTAGTGCCTTTGGAAAAGTGACGATTGATGAAGTGTGCGCTGAATAGCTTGCAGTTCGAGTCATACACGTCTACTGCGGATGGAATAGCTGCTCTGTACACTGGTGTCATTCACTGCTGCTACCTCGCGTGAGTGACAAGCTTCCGTTCATGATTTAACTAGCAGAAGGACTTTGCACGTGTTATGACTGTCTAGCATCTTTATGGCATGTGCCTCTGCACATTTTGCAAAAAGAAAAAAAAGGGGTGGTGAAGCTGCCTACTGGTCAGTCTCGGCAATTGTGACTCAAACTGTGCGCCATTGGTCACATGCGGATAGCCGCTAATGCATGGTCGCGACATCAATCAATCAATCAATCAATCAATCAATCAATCAATCAATCAATCAATCAATCAAACAATGAGTTTCCTACTGATGACAATTTACAACCAGCACTTTCCTATTTTCTCTTTCCCCTTTTTCCTATTAGGCAGAGAAGCAGGCTACAGGCGATGCTTTGCGCCACCTATACGTATCCAATTTTCTCTAATGTGGGCCTATTTGTGCCATATCTCAATGCAGTCAAGATGCATTCGCTTGATAGCTTCATGCTTCTTAAGTCTTACTTTGCCGTCTTCCTCGCAGAAGAAGAAGAAAAAAACAACCTACTTGTCACGTGTTTGCTGGGAGGCTTTGGAGTGATCCGATAATATTAGCAGTGAAAAGTCCTATAGCCCTCGTTTGTTTGCCAACATCTCTGTCGCTCTACTTTTTCCCGTACTTCCGTGATGATGATGTGTGCAGACTACGCTTTTTATCGATTGCCTTATAAAATTGAACTCGCCCGTTGAATTCAAAAAGAAGCGGCATACAGGTAAGAAGATAAAACAAGACAATGACACAAAGACGGCAAATGCTGGATTCTTCAGGAAAAAGTGGAATACAAGTGAGAAGACAAAGCAAAACATTGATACTAAGACAGCAATGGTTAAGAGAAAAAAAATCCCACAAAGCATAACCTTACGCAAGTATTGAAGCAATAAAGAGTGCTGTGAGACACAAATAGCACAAAGAAGTCTGTAATGGCTTCGAGCTCTGCCGTGAGCCAGTTAGCTTAGTGCCACAGGGGCCACCTGAGTTTGTCGTAGTTGCTAGCGATGTTTGAAGCGCCACGTCCGGACGGTTGCCCCGAGGCGCTGGCTTCGTCGGCAAACGTTTGTCAAAGCGGGGTCGAGGTGGCACCGAGTTGTGCCCACCTCCTCGCAGCCACAGGCAAACAAGCCCCAACGATAACGGCAAAAATAAACATGAAGCCGGGTCACGGCAAAAAAAAAAGGAATGTCACGAGATTGGTTCGTTTGACAAAAAAGCGTCCCCCTCCGGGCATGGCGCGCGATGACGTTGAGCGGTGCTTTCTCGACGGGTCGACTTGTTTGTAACAAAAAAAGGCGTGTAAGGCGATTCTTCTTTATGTTTGCACTTCTAGCGGGGCACTGTGCGCAATCTTGTCGTGGGCGCGTTCAATTTGCCAGTAGGTTGTGCCTGAATCACCACTTATCGCGCCAGTTTGTTGAGAAGAAAGAAAATGGCTTTGAAGAAAACTGCCCGTCGCACTTGCAGCTTTTAGAACGACGTAGGTAAGCTGATGCATTGTAGGGTGACTGGCTATTTGTTTTTAGATGGGCATGAAGATTGCGTTGACTTCTGACAAATAGAAAGAAAAAAAAATTATGCAGAGTTCAGTTATTACCTCTACACGGTTGTCATTTACAATGACAGATGAGCATTCGGAAATTGCAGCACAACCAGTGACGCGCTCGAAGCTTTCACAGCGACACTTATTCTCACTAAATGCAGTAAAAACACCGACGAAGACAGGGGTTTAACAAGGAGATACAATCCTTGCTCTCAGTTGTTAATGGCATGTTCAGACGAATTATATAAACGAGAATGGGAGAAAAAATGGATGTGAAGAACAGTGACGATATTATTATGGTTCGCAGACTACACTGTGCCACTTTGCTCTTCGGTAATGATGGTGACTAGTTGCAAAAAAAATATTTCATAACGTAAAGAAAGAGAGTGTCCAAGTATGAAGGGTCGAACATGGCTATGCAGAATACAAATATAACTCTAGGTTGTCTGGTGAGTGAGCAAAAGCTCGTGATAGACATCCGGACCTCAGATACAGTAGACGAGTGTGTGCGACATTGTTCTACTTCTATTGTATCTAGGCCGAATATATACTAACAGAAAACCCACTGATGTGAAGGAGTTTCCCTGAAGATAAATAACGGGCTATCAGGGTGAGGTGGAGTAAAATGCAACAAAAACTTCAAAATTTTGAATATTTATTTTTATTTCACTCGTTACAAATAAAGACCAATGCAGAAACTTTCCCTTGGGTACTAGATATGTGCGACATAAACATTGTCATGTTGCCACCATTCAAAACATCAGTTTAAAAATAAATAAAAAACGCACAGAGATGTCTCATTTTGCCCAAACCGGCAATGCGAAACGAGACGCTGCGTGGGGCAAAATGAGACAGCGAGAAAAAAAAATGTCAGCATATCCACGGGGTGAATGATTGAGAGTGAGGCGAAGCATCTGTCCGTCCATTCGTTCTTGCTTCCGTTCGTCCATGCGTCTGTCAGTGTGACCGTCCGTGCGTTCATCCGCCCGTCCGTGCGTACATCTGTTGGTGCATCAGCACGTCAATCAATGTGTCCGCCCCTGCGTCCGTCCATGCATCTGTCTGTGTCTCCATTCGTCCATCTAGTCAACACTCCAAGTACCACCATCTCGCATCTTTTCATCATATATTCCGCATATAGCAGCACCGCCATCCAGCGGACATTCCAAGGACTAAACGAGAGGTGGCACACGCACACTTTCTTTTGGCTTGCGCTTCGTGTCTACTTCCCACCTTTAACCACCTCGAGTTCATGGTATATACTAGTTCACTGTATTCATGGCACTGCGGCCCAACGCTCGCTATAACTTTCTAAAATCAAGGAGCTTACGCCCAGCGAATATAACGTGGCAACCCTTTCTTGTCAGGTAGGGCTCAATGTACATGCAAATGGCTGCTAATGGGGAATGAGAGACAGGAGATTTCGGCTTTTAGTTAACGCGCACGCTGCGAATTTTTTTTATTGTTCAACAACGCACAGGAGAAATCTCCCACCGGCATCACCTTACAGGTCAAAGCGTAAGACATGTTACGCACTACGACTAGGCACGAACGGGTGCCACGTTAAGAAGCTTCGCCCCTAAAAACTCACTCCTTAATTCAGTTTGTGCAGCAGAAAGACTCTACGCAATGAATCTGGACTGAACGGGGTGTTGTGTTGCCCTGAAACTTTTTTTGCAGATCAAACACTGCCAGTCTTTCTTTGTGCTAATGTTGCCTTTAGTTGAACGCTTGCACCTAATTTTATTATTCGAAAATTGTAGGCTAGATATGTTTTGGCGTATCTTCTTTACCACTTTTTGCTGTTTTGATGCAGAACTGCTCAGGTGTTTCATGGCTTTTATTTTTTTAAGACAACGAATTTATGAAACTGTGCTATTTTTTCAGTTGGGGTATTAGAGAAAAGTCATTGAAACTCAATTCCAAGACGTGTTTGAGAAAGGCTTGACTTGTGGATTCCGGCATTTTTTCATGCGTCTCTTGAGAGCGAATCCTTGGGAACACGGAAAAACTTTGATGCAGTGCGATGCAGTGAGCTCTGTCCTCAACAGCAGTCAGTACTTTTTCAAGTCGTTTTATTCCCAGGAAGCTTTATATGATATTCCACTGTATGTGCAAACCATTCTTAACGGAGAAATGTAATATATAAAGAGCATAAGTTAATGGTTCAATTCATAAGACACTTGCTAAGGCATGCCTTTTTGTTGTATTTTGCCCCTGTCACATGCCTGAATCCAGAAAAATTTCCCTTCTGGACCATGGCACAAATTGAACTAAACTTTTTGTGGCATGTACCTTCGTACACGGATCCGAAAATTCGGCCAAGCAAAATTTCGCCCCTTTTTGAGGGGTCAAAAACCCACGGACATCAAGGAGCCGCGTTTTTTTTGCTGCGCGAATGCTGTGAGCAATCATCAACTTTTACACATGAAAATGTAGACAAGGACCGGCAGTTACCGCTGGAAAATATAAACAAAGAAAAGTAGTTTTGCACGAGCTAAAGAACCCGGCAAAATCGAAATATCACGTTTTACCCCGTGCCTCATTTTACCACACCCTACCCTAAACTTACGCTAACTATTCTCAACGACAGCCGAATTACAGTTGTTAAAGCGGAAAATGTGCAACGGCTGCCTTAGGTCAGGTTTCACAAATTAAACATAGCTGTTAGAATGATGAAAGTCGAGAAGTGAAGGACTGCGCAGCATGCCACTGAACGTAAAGTGAGATGCACAAAATTAAAAGAGAGGAAGTCATCAGACTGAATAAAATATTATACAAGGGTAGTCGATATCTTACCTGGAGAGGTAAGGCGAAGAAGAAAAATTAGCGCACCCAAAAGCTTCGGCTTTAGGAGTTTAACGTGATAGCGATATCCTGTTCATAGTGCTTACTTCAAACAGTTGGTGCACGAAACCTGTTAGAACTTGCTATGCACCCACTGGCCTTAACGGAATAGACGCAGTAAGGTGTCTGCCTTTTGTAGTGGGGTGCCGGCTTTCAACCACGGAGCCATTATTATAAACGCATATCTTGACGCCCGTTGGCAATGAACGCTCGACCACGCATTATTACTGCAATATTTCATGTTGCGTTGGGAAGCATATATACAGGACGCGTGTGTTTGTGAAGCTGAAAGCTACTTTCACGGTAATTTCAAGCAAATGAAGTGTGAAGAAGAAAACGCATCGGTGGCAAGCAACATCGCCTCCGCTTGGGTACTGGGTCCTGGGCTTGGCTCGCTCGGCTCATGCTGATCATCGCCGGCATCTGCTTGACCGTTGCTCTTTCCCGATCGTGTTTCACCGTTGGACCACCGTCGCAACAGTCGCCAATAAACCCTTTTTCAATTGGTGGAGGGTGCTGACATTCCCTGTCGCCTGAACCTGGGTGCTGCCATTCGCCGTCGCCTAAACCTGGAGCTGCGCAACCGAACGCTACCTCCCATCATGGCTACCAACAACGCGCAACCTGGCTCTTCCACTCCATCCCCCAGCAACCCCGGCGTTATTCGTTTGCGAGAGCCCAAGGTCTTTAGCGGAGCTGACGAAACCGACGTGGAAGACTGGTTCGCTAACTACGAACTGGTGAGCGCAAACAACAAGTGGGATGACGCGGACAAATTGACTAACGTCATCTTTTACCTCACTGACGTGGCCGAAATGTGGTATAACAACCACAAAAACGACATTACGACGTGGTTCATCTTTAAAACGTTTTTTGCTGACGTTTTTGGCCGACCCGCTGTACGCAAGTCTAGAGCCGAACAACGCTTGCGGACTCGCGCACAAAAGCCAATGGAATCTTTCACCAGCTACATCGAAGACATTATTGCTCGTTGCAACCGTGTGAACACCACCATGCCCGAGTCGGAGAAGATTCAACACATCTTCAAAGGGATAAATGACGGTGCATATCAGCTGCTCCTGGCCCGTAATCCTGCCACCGTTGCGGAACTTGTCACTTTGTGTCAAAGTTTCGACAAGTTGAGCAAGCAGCGCGCCCTGACTCGGCCATGTTCCTCACACGCCGACTCGCTCTCCAGTCTCACTTCCGTTTCCGACCACTCACCAACCCTGCAAGAGATTAAAGACTTCGCGCGTGAAGAAGTAGCTAGGCAACTGTCGTTGATTCCCTTCACGCAGCAGCCACCGTCCTCTCGTCTGCCCTCACCACTCCGCGACGTTATTGCCGAAGAGGTAGCTCAGGCTGTTCCCGTCGCTGCCCACCAGCAGCCTGTGGCCATGCCTGTTGCCCATGCGCCGGCTATGCAGCCCGTGGCCGCGCCTCTTACGTATGTCCAGGTGGTAAGCAGCAGACCCCGCCAGCAGCATTTGCCACTTATGTCTTCAGTTGCTCCCCACTCCGCCCCTTTTTCGACACCTTGAGCCGCACCACGAGTCAGCAATTCCTGGCGCACTCCTGACAATCGACCGATCTGCTACGCCTGCGGTACTCCAGGACACGTGGCACGATATTGTCGCCGTCGCCTCCAACCACTCCACGACGCTACTCGGCCGTTACCGTATGACCCACAGCCCATGCACATACCTGCTCCCTATCCCTCACCGCAGTATGGATACACTAACCTTCCTGAGTCTTGTCACCCCAGCCCTCACCTCAGACTCACTCTCCCCGCTCCCCATCTCCTCGCAGGCGATCACTGTCCCCAATGCGTCCTAGACCCGCTTCCTCCAACCGGGAAAACTGAACGCCGCAGTTCCAGAGGCAAGAACTGCGCCGTCGTCGAAATGCTCAAGTCTTCGCACTTCACCAGCTAACGTCGTCGCCATATCTGTCGATGGTGTTTCTACGTTTGCCCTCGTCGACACAGGTGCTGCCGTTTCTGTTATAGCCTCCCAGCTCTGCCGCTCCCTACGCAAAGTGACCACGCCGCTCTCTGGACTATCGCTTCGTACAGCTAGCGCACAACCAGTTCGACCTCTCGGCACTTGTACGGCCCGCATACTCATCCAAGGCTCTATGTACGGTGTCGAGTTCATCGTCCTTTCGGTGTGCTTGCATGACGTTATACTCGGGTGGGACTTTCTGTCAGATCATCATGCCATCATCGACTGCGCACGCGCTGAAGTTCAATTTTCGCACATGTGTGACGAACCTTTGCACGAAACCCTTGAGCGGTCGCCAAAACTTGTCGTGCGTGAGGACACTGAAATTCCGCCAGCCTCTCTTGCCATTGTCCCGGTTTTCTGCGATGACTATAACGATGCTAGGGTAATGTTTACACCTTCCGACATTTTCATGAGCCGCAGAACCGTTTCTTTGCCTTTCGCTACACTTGACGTCACTGCTGGCCGAAGCAATATTTTCGTCCACAACCCCCTTTCTGCACCGCTTACGCTACTTGCCGGCGAATGTCTCGGTCGAGTGGATTACCTTGATTCTTCTTTATTCCTTAACATGCCAGACGAATCGTGCAGTAGCGCCTCTACCGAACTTCATGCCCTTTCCCCACTGGAATGCTCGTCGAGTGACACCTTCTCGAGTTCCATCGCCGACACCTTAACTGCTCAAGAACGCGCCAAGCTTCTTAATCTCCTCCAGCACTTCGCGAATTCATTCGACGTCTCTCAGCCGCAATTGGGTCGTACTTCGGCAGTGCACCACTACATTGACACCGGTTCGCACCAGCCATTGCGTCAAAGACCGTACCATGTCTCTGCTGCAGAACGTCACGTCATCAACGACCAGGTCGAAGAGATGCTACGTCGTCGCGTTATTCAACCATCGCACAGTCCTTGGGCATCTCCTGTCGTTCTAGTTCGAAAGAAGGATGGATGAATTTGATTTTGCGTCGACTACCGGCGATTAAACAAGGTGACGTGGAAAGACGTCTATCCATTACCGCTCATTGACGACGCCCTTGACAGCCTCCAAGGAGCCGAATTCTTCTCCTCTTTAGACTTACGATCTGGATACTGGCAGGTCCCTATGGCAGAAGCTGATCGCCCGAAAACTACGTTCATTACACCAGATGGCCTGTATGAATTTAACGTAATGCCATTTGGGCTTTGTAATGCCCCTGCCACGTTTGAACGACTCATGGACAACACACTGCGTGGACTGAAGTGGTCTGTGTGTCTATGCTACCTCGACGACATTGTCGTTTTCTCTCCCGACTTTCCTACACATCTGCTTCGGCTCCAACTAGTTCTGACGTGTTTAACCAACGCTGGGCTCCAACTGAACCTCAAAAAGTGCCGCTTCGCTGCGCGAGAGCTGTCCATCTTAGGGCACATCGTGTCCAAGCATGGTGTTCTACCCGACCCTGCAAAACTGCGAGCAGTCGCCGAATTCCCGAAACCTACTACACTGAAAGAATTACGCAGTTTCATCGGACTATGCTCGTACTTCCAGCGCATCGTTCGAAATTTTGCGTCGATCATGTCACCACTGACCAACCTCCTACGCGGTGACGCAGACCTTTCATCCTGGTCTCCTGACTGCGACGTCGCGTTCGCCACGCTCCGTAGTCTGCTAACATCTCCTCCCATTCTACGGCATTTCGACCCAACAGCTGCAACGGAAGTTCACACAGACGCTAGCGGGGTTGGTCTTGGCGCTGTCCTCGCCCAGCGCAAGCCGGGCTACTCCGAATACGTCGTCGCTTATGCGAGTCGCACGCTCACTAAAGCTGAGGCCAATTACAGCGTCACTGAAAAAGAGTGCTTAGCGCTAGTGCGGGCGCTTCGCAAGTTCCGCCCTTATTTGTACGGTCGCCCATTCGACCTGGTAACGGACCACCATGCACTTTGTTGGCTCGCCACATTGAACGATCCTTCTGGCCGCCTAGCTCGGTGGGCACTGCAAATCCAGGAGTACGACATTCGCGTGATCTATCGCAGCCGACGCAAGCATTCTGACGCCGACGCCCTGTCCCGTTCGCCTTTACCTCCCGACTCGGCCTGCGGAACCACTGGTACCAACTCCGTCACATCTCTCGACCTCGACTCGTTTGCCACTGAACAACACAAGGACCCATGGATCGCTTCCCTTGTTGACTGTCTCTCTGGATCGTCAAACATTGCGGTATCACGATCTCTCCGACGTCAAGCTGCTCATTTCGCCATTCGTGATCGCCTGATACACCGACGCAAATACGCCCCTGAAGGTAGTAAGTGGCTCTTGGTTGTCCCCCGCAGCTTGCGATCACAAATATGCACCACCTTTCACGACGATCCCCAATGTGGCCATGCTGGAGTTTTCAAAACTTACGAACGCATTCGCCGTCGCTTCTACTGGCGCGGAATGTATAATTTTGTTCGAAAATTCGTTATGGGCTGCCCTGACTGTGAACGCCGCAAATCACCGCCTTTTCACTCGTCCGGTGCACTTCAACCGCTTCCGTGCCCTGCCAAACCTTTCGATCGAATCGGAATTGATCTCTATGGCCCTCTACCGACAACATCAGATGAAAATCGGTGGATCATAGTCACTGTGGATTATTTAACACGCTACGCTGAGACCGCCGCCCTTCCAAGTGCCACTGCGCGGGACGTAGCGTCCTTCGTCCTCCATCGATTCATACTATGACATGGTGCTCCTCGAGAACTACTAAGTGACCGAGGACGAGCCTTCCTATCAGAAGTCGTCACGGCTCTGCTTTCTGAATGCCATGTTGTTCATCGCAAGACCACGGCATACCATCCGCAGACTAACGGGCTCACGGAGAAATTTAACCGCACACTCGGCGATATGCTCGCGATGTATGTGACATCTGATCACACTAACTGGGATCGCATTCTTCCATTCATCACGTTCGCATACAACACCGCGGCACAGTCCACCACTGGATTTTCACCTTTTTTTCTCCTTTATGGACGCGAACCATCCCACACCATCGACACTCTCCTTCCATACCGTCCTGACGCATCCGAATGCCCATCTGTGTCCGAAGCTGCCCGACAAGCGGAAGAGTGCCGTGAACTCGCACGCACCTTTACGTCACAAGAACAGCAGCGCCAGAAAGAAAACAACGCTGGCTCTTCACGAAGCCACAGCTATTCCCCGGGATCATTTGTATGGCTGGCTGTTCCTTACCAAACCCCCGGCTTTTCCTCAAAACTAGTCCCGAAGTACGAGGGTCCTTGCCGCGTTTTGGAGCAAACCTCACCGGTGAATTTTCTCACTGAGCCACTTTCCCCATCTGACGACATAGGCCGGCGTGGATGTGACATCGTCCACGTCGCCCGCCTTAAGCCATATTATAGCCCTCTGCCTCCAGACTCTTAGGTCGCCAGGATGGCTCTTTTTCGGTGGGGAAAATTGTGAAGAAGAAAACGCATCGTTGGCAAGCAACATCGCCTACGAACGGAGCCTACGATCGGGTGCCTGCGGCTGCGTTCCTTGTTCCATCCTCAGGGTTTCGGTCAAGTAGCCGGCGGTTACTTCTATTTTATTCTATTAGATCTACCTCTTGTTCCGCAACTGTTTTAGTGCATTGATAAGTGTAACTTCTTCTTATTTCATGTCTGTTTCTTCTCCGGGCCAGAGGCCTGCCCTCTGGTCAGCCTCTGTTCCCCCTCAAGATCTTCCTTTGGAGTTGTTTCTCCGCAATGGAACCCGTAGCGTTCCTGTCGCTTTGGTGCCGACCACCGGTGGGTTCATCCGCATGAAAAACCCCAAGACAATCCAAACGGAACTTCGTGCGATCACTCCCCACTCTCTACTGATAACAGAGGTTCGTCAGTTTGGACGCGGGGGGATACTATGCTGCTCACCAGACAAGGCCTGCATCCAAGACCTTCTAAAGTGCACTACTTTTGCATCACATCCGGTGAGCTCTTTTATCCCACCTCATCTAGCTTGCTGCAAAGGATTGGTTCGGGGGGTAGACGCAAGTCTAAGCCCAGCAGAAGTCTTGGACATCTTTTCCCCAGCAGGTGTTATTTCTGTTTACCGCTGTACCAAACAGGAAAACCAACAGAAAGTTCCCACTGAAACTGTAATTGCCACATTCGCTGGAACAGATCGCCCTTCGGAGATCAAGGCATGGCCGCTTATCTATAAGGTCGAAGCTTTGGCTCCCCGTCCGCTGCAATGTGCTAAATGTTGGCGCTTTGGACACAGTACTAAAGGTTGTCGATCGGAGACTCGATGCCGCATATGCGGGGCCATATACGGGGCTGGTCATAGTACTGCTGAGTGTCAATCAGACAATAAGACATGCTGTTTGTGCAAGGCAAATCACGCTGCAGACGATCCTAACTGCCCTGCAAGATCAAAAGAACTTCAGGTGATTGAAATCATTGAAAGGAGACGATGCTCTCGTAGAGAAGCAATTGCAGAAATTCAAAGCAGGAATCAGGGTTATGCCGGTATAGCAGCTCGTCCACCTCTTTCTATGGATGCATCACTTTCTCAGTCCATTTCTGCTATGGTAGAAAAGGCCGTAGAAAAAGTATTAGAAAAATTTTTACTCAATCTGTCCGACTCACTCAATAGCATTATGGATTCACAGATTTCGGGTGCATCTGATCGAATAACTAAGCGTATCCAACCTCCTAGTGCCTCAACTAGTAAACCTGCCGAACATCAGTCAGATGTCTCTATCGATAACGAGGCAATGCTTTCCAGTCCTAACACAACTGAGCAGGAAGGTATATCTCATTCAGAATCAATAATTAATCGGGATGTAGATATGGATGCTCGCCTTTTGAAACGCACCAGATCACCCACTAGCAAACTTAATAATTCTTCTCATCCGAAAACAAAAAAGAGTGTGAAGGAACCAATGACGAAAGCGGACTTCTTAAAAGATAGTATCTTAGATCAAGCAGTTGCTACTGCTTGCTTATCATCATAGGGTACCTTAGAGTACTTCAGTGGAACTGCCGTTCAATTCTCTCTGCAACTACAGACTTATTATACCTAATTTCTCAACAATCTCCAGACGTCATAATCTTACAAGAAACTTGGCTGTCTGCTGATCAAAACTTCTATCTAAAAGACTATCAGTGCTTTCGACTTGACCGAGACTCACGTGGTGGAGGATTAATGTTTTTCATTTCATCCAAAATTTGCCATAAAGCACACTTAGTTTACCAACAAATATCACACGATTATGAAGTAATGGTTCTGGAAGTTCACTTTCCAGGATGCGCGCCACTATCTATAGTCAACAACTACTTTCCGGCTGGAATACAAGATGAAAGAGCTCTTGACGTGACTGCGAGTTTTTGCAGAAACAGTATGCTATTTGCGGGAGACTTCAATTCCCATCACGTTTCATGGGGATTCCGCACTGATTCATCAGGAAAACGGTTGTGGGACTGGACTAACCGGAATAACCTTATTTGTTGGAACTCCAGAGTTCCGACATTCGTTCGATGTAATTCGAGGTCCGTCTTAGACTTGACATTTGCCAGCTCAAGTGTGACAATATCGTCTTGGACTGTTCTTGATACTGCTACAAGTAGTGATCACTGCCCCCTGGTATTTGAAGTCAGCATTCCTTTAGTGACGGTAGATCGCCAGGTGCAAAGTTTTGTAAACTACTCTAAATTTAAAAAGAACTTGCAGTCAACGCTGTCTTCCTTGCCCAATATGGAAACAAATATGAAAGCTATGAGCCTTTGTTCCACCCTAAAGTGTACAATTAAAAAATCACAGTTCACTATATCTTCAACAAAGGGAAAATTCATATCTGCCTGGTGGAATGCGGATTGCGCCAGAGATTATAGACGCCGCAACGCTACATGGAAAAAACTCCTCACCAACCAATGTCCGACTAATTGGAGAAATTATTTATTTGCTAAAGCTACCTTTAGGAGAACAGTTTCATTAGCGAAAGACGATTATGAAGAAAAACGGTACACCTACTTATCCAAGAGTGGCAACAAGAAAGCTCTATTCAGATTTCTCCGTAATCGTAAAGCTATTACAGCACACGTAAATATTGACTCAGTTATTCTTTCTCCAACTGATTTGGAAAATACATTAACGGAAATTGCAATAGAATTGGAGAAGAGATTTACATCACAAATCAAAATAAAGTGTACAAAACCGTCATTCGGAAATGATTTTATTGAAGTAAGTAGGGATGAACTTGCGCACGTCGTTCATATTCTGCCAAACACAGGTCCTGGACCAGATGGCGTCACTTCGGAAATGTTAAAAATATTATTCGACATCTCTCCTGAAGACCTTCTTAACGTTGTCAACTATTCACTTGAAAATAGTTGGATACCTCCTGACTGGAGACTTGCAAAAATAATACCGCTTCTTAAAAAACAGGAACTAGGAATGCAGATAGATAACATTAGGCCAATCGCTTTAACATCACACGTAGTTAAGTTAATAGAAAGAATACTTTACAGTAGAGTTACGAAGTTCATAACAGATAATGCGATACTCAGTGCGTGCCAGATTGGATTTAGACCAGGTTACTCTATATGGTGGGCGCATGTTGATTTAGAGGCTCGTATAAAGCTTGCTCGGCACAGACGACAATATGCGGCCCTAGTAACCCTTGATTTAGCCAAGGCATATGACAGTGTTGAACATGCTATTCTTATCAATGTCCTAAAAGATCTTACGTTCCCGCAGTACATAACAAATTGGATATACGAATTTTTAAAAGACAGAAAATTTTATTGCTTCCAACGAGGTATTTCCACGCCGAAGTATAGCCAAACGAGAGGTGTTCCTCAAGGCTCTGTTCTATCGCCTGTGCTATTTAACATTTTGTTAAGTTCAATACCACAGAGTGATAAGGTACACGTATATGTATATGCAGATGATATCGCGTTCTTTGCATCTGACAACGATATTTATTCACTACATTTGACTTTACAGTGTTATTTGGCAACATTGGAAACCTGGTTTCAGAAAATTCATATGAACCTGAACGTAACTAAAAGTGCTCTAATAGTTTTTCCGTTGGACGCACCAGTTACTATTTCTCTTCAGTACCATCAGGAAATAATACCCCAGGTTAATTGTATTAAATATCTGGGTGTACTGTACGACCAAAAACTGAGCTGGCGTGACCACATTGAATATATTAAAATTAAGGCTACACGCGCTGTTGGAATGATAAGTAGGCTTAGCCGCCTCCGTTCCGGTCTTCGCAGAGATACGATGATCATGATTTATCGCATGTACGTTCGTCCGATTCTTGAATTCGGATGTGTACTATTCTCTGGTGGACCAGCATACAAAATAAACCCCCTCATTCTTTTAGAGCGGGAAGCGCTACGTAGTTGTTTAGGTGTGCCAAAATTCACAGCTAACAATGTTTTGTATCAAGAAGCTCGGATACCCACCCTTGCTTGCAGATTTCGTATTTTAACAGTAAACACCTATTTAAAATTTTCTGAATCCACTTTAAGAAGGCGACAATTTGTATTCTTTGCCGAGCCTGGTGTCTTCTTCAATGAACATTGGTCCCGTGTATATAAACCCCAAGTGCTATTTGTTCAAACACTTCTAGATACTTTAAATGTTAATATATTCGAGATCACACCACCTGTCAAACCAATCGGCCAAGTCCAAATAGAATTTGACAATATCTTCCCCATGAACGCAAAACACTTGCCCTCTAAATATTTGATTGGTTTATTAGAACAACACCTGTCTCAATTAGGTACTAATACAGTAATTGCAACGGATGCATCTATGAGTGGCGAGAAGGCAGGTGTGGGTATTTTTTCTCTCTCATTATTCTGGTCATTTTCATTACGCCTCCCAGATTATACACCAATATTTGAAGCGGAATTAACGGCCGTTATACTAGCTATTCGTAAACTTCCTGCGACTCATTCGACAGCTGTGATAGTGACTGACTCGTATTCCGTGTGTTCATTCTTATCATCGTCGTCGACACCAGCAGTACTAGAGACTTTTAAATCATTAATCCCAGCAAACATTCGTCTAGTGCGAATGATATGGGTGCCAGGCCATCGTAGTATATTTATAAACGAGATGGCTGACAAACTTGCGCGAACATCTCTTGATCTTCCGATTGTGCCAATCATGCCTCCTACAGCTTATGTAACAGCAGCGAGGTTTAGAAAACTTTCCCTTCTTGAAGACTCATCAAAAACCATTATACCGAATCCAGATTTCTCGCACCTGCAATTCACATGGAATAATAAATGGTGTCCCACGCGTAAATTGGAAGTATTGGTAACAAAATTACGTTGCCGTGTACCACCTCTTAATTTCTACTTAAACAGGTCTGGTCTGGTGCCATCCCCTCTGTGCTCAAGCTGTAACGAACCTGAACATATCGACCATTTTCTTATCACATGTCACCGATTCAAAAATCAAAGAAAAAACTGCTTCGAAATTTTATTCAAAAAATTAGGAATATCACTTAATACTCCCAATATTTTGTCTTTTGGGGCCATTTCATTGGGACATAGCGACAGGAACATCTGCAGGGCTCTCTGCGAATTCATATATAACACAAGAAGATTACCTTGCTGAGTCAGCCATCAGCTCCCGAATTTTACTAGTCACACTACCACTTATTATTTAGCTGATACAATGCAATGATTCAACTTTCAGGAAAATTTCATATAACGATTCCATTACAGATATTCAACAAATTCCATTATTTCTCCCCCTTTTTTCTTTCTTTTTTTACATTGCGCCAAATTAATTTCACAGTCAAAACACAGTAATCATATTCCCCTAATCTAGAAAATCTATAGGTATTTACTTGCATTAACCACCGGCTTCTTGGCCAATCCCCCTTAGTGGGTGAGAGCCACAAAAGAAAGGAACAAGCAAGCAAGCAAACATCGCCTCCGCTTGGGTACTGGGTCCTGGGCTTGGCTCGCTCGGCTCGTGCTGATCATCGCCGGCATCTGCTTGACCGTTGCTCTTTCCCGATCGTGTTTCACCGTAGGACCACCGTCGCAGCAGTCGCCAATAACCCTTTTTCAGAAGTTTTTTCTTCACTATTATTACGAGCAGAGGCATGCCCGTGTGGTAGAACATTCGCTTTCTACGTGAACGACACGTGTTTAATCCCCACTCGGACCGCAGCAGCTCTTGTTCGGTCCGCACTCGGCTCCAGGTTTTTTATTATTACTCACATTTTATTTGCATCGTTCTCGATTTTTCGGTCACGCATAAGATGATGATTTCCGCTCACAACCAACGATGCCGACACCGATACCAACGCGGACGCCGACGCGAACACCAAAATGACTACGAAACGAGCTCTTTGACGCTATCGCGTTAAAATGGACCTGGGCAGGTCACGTCATGGGATACACAGGCAACAGATGGTCACAAAGAACATTGCAGTGAATACGAGGAGATGGTAAGTGCGGTAGTAGACGTTGGAGGGCTACGTGTAGTAACAGAACTATGGATCTGGCAGGCATAAAGTTGAACCAGTGGTGTTCCACAAGGTGGTGTGCCTAGTTGTACGTTGTTTATTGTGAATATGAACTCCCTCAAAAAAGTCCTCCCACCCACCATGTTCTATTCTGTATATGTAGATGACGTGCAAATAGGTCTCAAGTCGGGCAATCTTGCTGTCTGCGAACGACATGTTCAACTTTGCCTAAATAGAGTTGGTTATTGGTTGGACCAAAATGAATTTAGGCTGAGCCCACAAAAAAGCACATGAGATCTCTTCACAAATAAGAGAGGGTTAGTACCGCACCCTACAATTGAGGTCTGCGGAAGTACAATACCAGTAGTCTCTGAGCACAAATTTCTCGGCATAATTCTTGACACAAACTTACGTTCATTCCTCACTTGAAACACTTGAAAGCGAGGTGTCTGAAGACGATGAACACACTAAAGCTTCTTGTACACACAACATGGGGAAGTGACAGAAAATGTCTGATGAAATTGTACAAAGGCCTTATTTTGTCTCGTTTAGATTACGGTGCTATTGTTTATAATTCTGACACACCGACTGCCCTTAAGATGTTAGACCCTGTTCACCATATGGGTATCCACCTAGTGACCGGTGCTTTTAGAACTAGTCCAGTACAGAGCCTATATGCAGAGTCAAATGAGTGGTCACTCTAGCTACAAAGGGCATACACAAGTTTCACATATTTCTTGTAAGTCAGCTCCATGTCAGAACACCCTTGCTACTCTATCTCAAATGACACATCATCGCTTACATTTTTCTGCAACCGACCCACTGTTAGGGAGCAGTTCTCACTACGCGTGAGAGGCCTTGCTGAAGAAATGATTGTCCCACTTTTAGAACATCGTCTAATGCCACCAGCAAGGCTTCTACCAGCATGGCAGTGGCAACTAGCCGACTGTGACACGTCGTTTATGGAAATCTCGAAGCATGCTTTAGAGGTACACATTCAAATGTACTTTCGAGAGCTTCGGGCTAAATACTCATGCGCGGAATACTACACGGATGCATCAAACTCATATACTGGAGTAGCTTATGCAGCACTTTGACCATCCTTTTCCGAATCGGATCTTCTCCACACCGAAACGAGTATACCTACGGCTGAGGCATACGCTGTAATATCGGCCATTAAACACATAAAACACACAAATGTACAGAAAGCTGTTATATGTACAGAAGGCTCGCTCGCCTCGTGCTGATCGTCGCCGGCATCTGCTTGACCGTTGCACTGTCTCGATCGTGTTTTCTTCTTCACGTTACCAATTCTTTAAGGGTTGTAAAATCTCTTTTGTGCTTTTTCAAAAGCGAAAATCCGGTCTTGAATGAGCTCTATTCCTTCTTGTGGTCGGTGCTTATATATAAGCAGCATGTAACATTATGTTGGGTACCAGGCCATACAGTCATCAGGGGAAACATGGCTGCAGACCAAAACGCAGTATCGGTGGCAACAAAACCTACAAATCCGTTAGAAGCCGTACCAGCCTTAGACATGAAATATTTCCTCCGCAAAAACCTTAGAGGCTACTGCTAACGCCTGTGGGACAGTGAAACATCGAATAAGTTCCATGCCATAAAGCCCCAGCTCAAAAACTGGCCGCAAAGTACGGCGTACTGAGCAAAGTACGGCGTACTGAGGTCATTTTTTGTCGCCTTAGAGTAGGTCATACGTACGGCACGCACTCCTTTTTGTTGACTGGCAGTGAAGTGCCTATTTGCGATAAATGCAACAAGCCCCTAACAGAATTACATGTCTTGATAGAATTCCATGAACTGGAAACTGTAACAAAGAAACACTTTCCTGCGTTCCACACACAACACATTCCCCTTCATCCACAAATGTTCCTTGGCATAGAACCCTTTCTTAATACCAAACAAGTATTCGAGTATATATGCGACACTAGACTGTTGAAATTTATCTAGCGATCGGATTCCTATAGCACGGCCTCTTTTTTAGAGTGGTGCTGTGATCTCGAACTTGTACAGCAGGCGCTTCCTGACCCTTGAACCCAAGGGTGCCGGAGACAGACTGTTTCTGATAACCCGGCACTTGCGTTTTTATCACATTTCGTACCTTTTTATATGTTTTATATGTTTCACCATGATCTTATTGAATATACCTAACGTGCACTTAACGAAGCTTTTACGGCCGCTTTACAGCCATAACAGTGGGTCGGTTGCAGAAAAATGCAAGCGATGATGTGTCATTGGAGATAGAGTAGCAGGGGTATTCTGACATGGAGCTGACTTTCAAGAAATATGTGAAACTGGTTTATACTCTTTGGAGCTGGAGTGAACACTTGAGTGAACATTTGATTCTGCATATAGGCTCTTTACTGGACTAGTTCTGAAAGCATCGACCACCAGAAAATCATCCTTCAACTAACATTTTATTATGTCTTGTATGGCGCTCTTTGGTCAGTATATACTGGCCTTTGCGCCACTAACCTCCAATAATCAAAACAATAAAAGTTGAAACAGTTCGCACGTTACAAAGTGAGTTAGAGATCGATGCTTTCATAACTGTGGGGGACGTTTTGCTTTTGCTTTTGGTACCTCATTTTGCTTTTGTGGCCTGCTAATATACTAGCGGTTTTAATTGACTCATGCTTGGTGTCGCCTTGATGACTCATGCACATCCTCGAGAGGAGTTTTTATAACCTTCTCGCTTTTCAGGAACCTTTGCAGATAAAGATTCATGATCAAATATAGAAAGGAAGCATTTTTATATTGCAATGAAATCGCTTTTTTTGTCGCTAGCACTTCTGAGGTGTTGCTGTGATACAATGCTTGTCTAACATCTCCGGAGAGGCAGTCGAACTTACTGGTTGAAGGTGATCCACTTTGGAGGCTTTGACTTTTTTCATTATCACCACGACGGTGACTCATCGGTTACGGCACTAGAGTGCTCACCCAAAAGAGGCAGGTTCGATGCGAGCCAGCACGGCTGCATTTCTGTGGGGGCAAACAGCTAAAGGGCATGCAGTGTACGGTGCAGTGTCAGTATACGTTGAGAAACTACAGATTGTCAAAATTATCTGGAGCCCTCCACTAAGGAGCTCTTTGTAGACTCCTTCTCTTAGACTTTTAAATCTCACAAACCAACCAACGTTTTCTTCCACAACAAAGTCCAAGTTAATCAAGAGTGCGCATCAGCGCAAACGTCAAGAGAAGACTAAAGGGAGAAACGAGTATTTAAGGAAGGACAAAGTGTTCTTTGTCGTTTATTCTGTCTTTTCTTGTCGTTTGCATGGACACGCCTCCTTAATCCAGGTGTATCGACACGCCCGATCTTACAGAATTCGAGTTAATAATGATGTACAGACATTCAACGCAGTTTGCCGTAAAAAATTTTTTCCTGCGCATCCTCAGTGAAAATGCACTGTGCGAAGCATAAAATAAGCGTGATAGGGCACTAAGAGTGTATTTTAAGTACATGTATTTTTCCCCTGCCCCGCCGTGGTGGTCTAGTTGTTAAGGTACTCGGCTGGTGACCTGCAGGTCACGGGTTTAGATCCCGGCGGCGGCGGCATTTCCGATGGAGGCGGCAATGTTGTGCCTGTGTGCTCAGATTTGGGTGCACGTTAAAGAACCCCAGGTGGTCGAAATTTCCGGAGCCCTCCACTACGGCGTCTCTCATAATCATATGGTGGTTTTAGGACGTTAAACCCCACATATAAATCAAACAACGTTTTTTTCCCCGACAGAAGTAGTCTACCACAGCAGGCTCTTGGTGCCTTGGGACACCATGAATCCGAGTAAAGTGGTTCTAGGCAAGTCATTTCATATTTATTTAGAAGGGGCGGCTTTAATGTAGTACTGACACTTAGTCAAACATCTTTAATTTTCATATTGCCCCAATAAAGGTACAAAACGCACAGTTTCCTGACAACTTCCGGCTACTAGGCATTGTCACTGGCTGAATATGACGCTTTTCCTTGGCTTCTAATGCCTTTCGTGGCTTCCGATGTCCTTGAACTTCATATATCAGCTCACATTTCTTTCATTCCGACATTCGTCTCGTCTCTTTATGAGCATAGCTGCCTGCCATACTAGGAATCCATCTCGTAAAGAATTTACGTCGTGGAAGATATTGCTACCACTTTGTCGTGCGTGACTTAATTGCGATCATTAGCTCCACTGTTCTTGTACGTATTACGCTTTTGTGCATTCCAGCTCCCGGAATGTCTTTTACATTAATTGGCATCTCTTCAAGCCGGTGGACGTTTCCTGTTTTGTAAAACTAGCATGCCGATGTCTACAGAACCCGCTACACTTCGCAATGGGTCAATTTAAGCAAGCGATAAATTCGGTGAACTTGCACCCGGGATTGCAGTTTACTGTATAATGAAGCAAAATCTTAAGCTTGCATGGGTAATCTAGTGTTATTCGATATGGACAAAAACCACTTTTTAGTCACAGGAACGAAAGAAACAGTGTGATAGCAATCAATTGCAATGATATTAGAAGAGAGGCTAGAAGCTAACTCTTTTGTATCTGATATCAAGTTACGGTTTATGCATGGCTTTAACTCAAATAAATGCAAAGTGAGGCAAAGCTATGTCAGCACGGGCATCGTTCAGCACTGAAGAAACCTCCTCTCTGTTTGACTACCTGTATATCTCCGAAGTTTAACTCGACCTTTCCTGCACTCGCCACCGACTGTGCTATGCTACACTCCCCTTCCTTCTTTCGCTCCTTCTCACCCTTCCTTCTTTTTCAACCCCTGGCTGATTTACGCCATAGATGGCTATACATGGCTACCATACGGAGTCATACATCGCCATATAGGGATGGCCATAAGAATCTTAAGTAGTCATATTTGGCCATACAGGTGCCATGCATGACTACCATACGGAACTTAAGCGTATTGTACCCAATAACTAATAAGACAGTACAGTTACCATCACTTATACCTTCTTTGACTTCATTATCTGTTGATTTTATTTTTGTGTGCATCTGAAACTTACTAGCGACTAGTAGTACGCCGAAAGCTATGCAAACCCCTACTTAACTTAGAGGAAGTATAAAGGAAGTACACTAACTTGGTTTAAGCTAGTCTTCTCTATAAAACATTGCTTTTACATCTGCATTTTAATGATTTGCTAACTATTCACTAGATCACGTCTATCTCACAACCGCTCTGCTGGCGAACAAAGTGGAGACCAAGACGAAAATGCGAAGCAGCTCCTTTACTAGCCTGTGTAATGCTGTCACTCCGTCCGCACCGCACTCTTCTGGCCACAGGTGTTGGGGCGGTGCCAAGTAGGTCACGCCTTTCCACAAAGTGCGCGCGCGTTGCCGTCCTTCCGTCCCTAGCCTGTCGCCGCTCGCCGCCTGTCATCTTTCTCGCTTCACCCTCTCCACCGCTCGCAATGTTCAAGCGCACATCAAGCGAACACTCTTTCTGCAATGAAACTTACAGGAAGCCCAACCCGCCTTTGCGTTTCAAACAAACGTTCACTCGAGTAAACGCTTGAGTTTCCCTTCAGACCGTTCTTCCAGCCCTCGCTTCGACACCCGTTTCAACCGAGTCAACGCCGTGCGCACCGCTGCTGCCTCGCATTCCATCAGGATTCCATTCGGAGAGATGATCCATAATTTTTTTTCGATATTCACCGGAACATTTACTCGACTTTTTAGGAAATGGTGAACATCTTCCTGACAAACTTATTAGTGTAGACTGGACTGGATAAGCGCCTGTGACATATAGATAGGGGTTATGATGTAAGGGATGATGTGTTAGTAAATATACTGTGAGCTGAATAAAAAAGGTGTGCCTGTGGATGTTTTATGGTAGTGTTAACTGTTGCAAGCAAACTGTACATTGCCATTTTATTTCAACTTGTCTCAGCATGCTATTAGGTTCTCTTTCTTTTTTTGCTGATTGTTCCTTTTGGGTACCATTTGTTATTTTTTTCGCTCCAGAACTTATGGATATGGAGTAGCCGAGCTAATATAGATCTAATGCTCTCCACAACAAAGCAGTTAGAACAGATTCACTAGATCGTCAGTGTAATAAATTGCTGAAGAGATTTCTCAGCTGCTGTCTTTCTACCTATTGCTAATTGTCCTTTAAAGTTGTTGCTTTGTAATATTTCACGTTTGTTGCGCCATGCGTTGTGTCGTTCTATTTTCGAAGCCTCGAGTGAAGAAGGGGCTTGCTGTTTTATCCTTATGTCACGTGTTTCGTCACACCAATCCTTGCGAACCAAAGTGGGCACGCACTCATTTCCTTCAATGTAAAAAAATAAGCAATTAAAATAGAGGGTGTACTGTATTAGTTTGTACCAGAGTCACTGTATATGCTCCCTACGGGAGTAGAGTAGGGCACAGGTTCGCCATCGTGCCTGTTTAGCAACAATAGTTACGCGGCGAAGGCGCGCTATGTTTTGCCATACGATCACCACTCAACGTGCCTGGCGTGTCAGCGACCAGCGAAGAAAGAAGAAACACCTGCTTTGATGAGTGTGCCACCGGAGTTCAAAAGCATTTCTTAGTCTGTCGAGTAACGCAAAGTGCAGTAGCGTAGGGCCGAATAGCATGTACCGCTGCTGCCACACGGTCAAGTGGCGCCAGCTATGGAAGATAAGCAACAACTGACAAAAGCAAAATGTAGGTCCTTCGATATTCAATGAGTGCCCCACTAAGCCTACAGCATTGATTATTTCAGTATGTTGTTCGAAAATGGTGCCGAATTCACGCAAATAGTTTGATGTCCTAAATTTATTGCAAAGTAAAACACCAGTTTGTAGCTAACCAGCTACAGAGCGCATGGCTGTGACTTGAAGGATTCCAGGTCGACGGCCACCGCTTTCAGCAATGCGTCCTGTGCACCAGCTTCCGCGCAGTGCATGGTTGCTAGCGGCGTTGCGAAACAAATGAAGAAAAAGACAAAATCAGCGTTTGGTTGCTTGCGCCTGGCGCTATTACTTCAGGCCTTGGCATCAGTGCAATTCAGCAATAATGCATTCGCGCTTCTTCGAAACATGAAACAAGGCCCTCCTCCTTTCGGTACACCTACATCCCACCGTGCTGCAAGTTTGAACCTGTAGGAACACGACGTGATGGAGTAGTTAGTGGTAGGCGGCTAGTTTCAAGAACTAATCTATATACACGCTGCCATTTAACCTCTCCGGCGCAGTAAACTTCGACAAAGTGCATACAGAGGGTAAGGGGTGGAAGTGATGACAGCCCAGTCGGCTCCCATGTGTTTTTCTCTGTGTGGTTACGGGAACTTACCCGCAGGGCTTAATAACGATGAGCTACTCCACCGCGAAATAGACAAGTAGAGGTTGGCTAGGGTGGGTCAGCGTGGTCCCTATAATTAGGTTCCGCGATGCGTCTAGTTGTCGGGAAGCGCAAAAAAGTTTTTTTTTTCACCCCGGAACGATCTGAAACGTGTTATCGGAGGTGAGAGGAGTCGAAGGGTAAAGAAAAAAAATAGATAAAGGTCCTTTAAGCAATAGCAATCACATCGGGAGGTATTTCCTCTCTACGCGTTCGTGATCGAACTTAGAGTAACGCTGCGCGGATGCTGAAATGCGACCAAGAGCCCGAAACCTTTGTAGTCTCGCTTCTCGAGTCGACCAGACCCCCCCCCCCCCTCTCTCGCTCCTAGAAAAATTCCTATCTCGCACTTTAGAGTTTTCTTCTAATATATACTGCACCTATAAGTTCGTGCAATGGTAAGCCTTAATTCCAGCCTCCCCCCCCCCCCCCCTCCATCGGAGAAGAACGCAATGATGACAAAACTTGCAGCAGCGAAGCCGACGTGGGCAATGTGCCTAGTCACCGAAAATGATGACGCAACGCTGTGCTGGAAGGCTGGTTGTCTCACTAAACTCGTAGAAGCATGCGGTTATTATAAAGCTGCACATGGTGCTGTCGAACGGCTCGTATAAGTTTCGTTCCCTGTCTTCTCTGGCCTGCACAGTAAAGTTGGCGCATGACCATGTCTTTGACCAAGGTCACATATCTCTTGTAGGTTCAACGAACACTCACCAGGATATCATATTACAAAAAAAATGAGCGCAATATGCTCCCTTGATACTTTTTGTCCTTCTTACGCATTCCTGTGACGCAGAAAGTAGTTCCCGTGATGTTCATAGTATACATGCTCTCGATCGGTCCATATTGGTACGATTGGTTCAATTTTGGAGCGTTTCTTTAAACGAGAATTACCAACACCATGGTGGATCAGTGGCTACAGTGCTCTGCTGACCCGAAGGTGTCGGGTTCGATCCCCACCGCGGCTGTGGCGTTTCGGCGGAGGAGAAATCATTCAGACGAGTAACACATTGAAGTAGGATAGAGTCGGTCAGATGTGAGCTTCGAAGTGCTTTTTTTCATTATGCAGTTTTCCCAAACTTATTCACCTTTAGCTCAATGTCGTGTTTCAAATCTTCTCCTCCTGATTATAGCTTTCTAAGCGTAAGAACTATAAACAGTAAAGAATTTTTTCAGCGTTCTTCGTATATACGTCGATGAAATGACAAAGGAAAAAAAAAGAAAACACGCTATCCGGCAAAACGATTTTGTTGTGAACAGAAATATCTAAATATGTCTCAATTAATACCATTATCCCTTCAATTTACTGAAACCCCACCACACACAACTTGCCGACTAATGTTCCTGCGCTGAAGTTGACCATTTAGAGAAGCGCTTTAATTGGAGGAGCTGTGCGTGCTGTACATGGAGCGTCCGCTGAAATATCGTTGTCTTATTTGTCTCGTGTCGAGAATTGCATGTTCCTAAGGCGGTACGATTGCTCATTTCGAGTTCGGCTTTCTTACCTCGCTTACTTTTCAGAATGCTACCACAACTGCCGTGCGCGCTGTGGGTTCCTTCCGAAATCCATTTTAACGAATCCCTGCTATTTGCTTTCGCGTAATGTGCTCGTGTGTCTTCGGAGACGACCTTCGTGGAAGTAGCGAAAAGGGGAACGCGTGGACTGTAGTACGCTTTGTCAATGATAGTTTATTAATTTTTTTTAAATTGAATGTTTTAGAAAACATCCCCGAGAACGAACGATTTCGTTTTAGTATAAGGAGGTTGACAGCGTGCGAACTGCGAATTAACGTTTGCGTTTCAATGGGCGAATAAATGCACATGTTTAAACGATACGCATCTAGAACAGGCTCTTTCATGAACAAAAATAATCTGAATTACGTGAATTGGGCAATACTTTAGAGAAAAACGCTTCTACGAGTTCAAAAGAGGCCATTTGGCTGCGTGACGCTTCTTTGGATGCATGTATGCGAAGAAAATAATGGCGACCTCGTGGCGCTGGTGAGTGCGGAAAACTGACTAGTTCAGAAAGAGCATAACGTTTTTTTTTGCTTCAAATTTTAGGATAGCTGCAGTGTCAGTTGCCGTGGCCACTTAAATGTTGCACCCTCGAATCTTCTGATGAAATGTTTTATGGGAAAGCGGCAACTCGGGTAGCGTCTGTTTAAATACATTTCAACAGTGGACTGGCATGTAATAGTTTCTTAGATGATGAGCTGTATCACTTGCAGACGTAGAAGTGGTTCTTCGCTATGGTGACCTGAGTGGGCCTGCATGCTAGTGAAATGAAAGCACACCCATGCGTCGAGATTCAGGCATACTTATTAAGCCCCGGTGAAAACCTAAATGCAGTCCTCTATTATACCGCGTCTCATAGTGCGTGTTTTTGACACCTAAAACCAAATAAAATATGGAAGTATTACTCTGTATAGGTGATTGTTTTGGTGAACACACTATTTCATGGCATTTTGCTTACTTTTTTCCAGACCGAAAGAATAACTAAATGTCCGGTCACTGAAGGCAGCAAATTTTCGACTTATGAAACCATTTCTTCACTTCATATGATATTTTAAAGAAGCCGCCAACGTTGGTGCTTAGAAAACTATGGACTGTAGATCGATGCTTTATATACGTACCCATTGATATGATGCTTACATTGTACACCTTAAAGATACTTCTACTGAATGAAGCTTAGAGCTCTACTGGCATCAACTATCGTTCACTCGGTCGTATTATATTCCAAGCCTGTAAATATATGCAGCGAAGGAGTTCATGTGACCACAATGCACATGAATGAAGCGTGATTTTCTTTATAGGCTCCTGTATACATGTGACCTGTGTGATTGTGGAGAAGGGTCTCCGCCACAGTGACAAACATTCAGGTGTTTGAAGTACTGTAAGCTGTAGACATACATTAGGATGTGTTGTGTGTATTGCTAGCAGCTTTAACGTCTGGCAGCTTTAAGGCTCGAATCATTTGTTGCAGCGAAAGCTTTTATGAGATCAGAACAGGGTCGCGTGTGCCCGCCGCCGCCTGTGTTCATAACCACTGTCACACAATATAATGAAAACCACGTATACAAACAAACAAACAAACAAACAAACACTAGGGACACACAGGGATTCATGTTTAGGTTCACTGCGTGCCAGCACAGTATTCTACCTCAAAGCCACGTTGGTGCTGGAAACTTACTTGCAAATTAGCCTTAGGCAGGCTTGATGTCGGGAAAGAAATCGCGCTAACATAAGTAATAATGTGTTTTAAAACAGCAAAGGAACAACCAGGCGTCACGCTACGTGAATTGCGTAACGAGTGGGTAGTCAAATTCTCCATTACATTACACAAGATGCAGACATAAGTTTTCATCGTCGTCATCTACAACATCAGAATACTTGCGCAAAATTGCTTCCAAGTGGGTAGCGGGTACCGCTCTTAATCGAAAAATGACGGAGAATACGATGATATTTTCCCCCACAAGCACAAATTACGATCAAACCAGGACTTAAACAGCGAACTGCGAGATTATCTTGCACACGTAGAGCCCCAGATGCTTCAGTGAGGGAAGAAAAGACAGGTGTAGGGATATACTCTCGTTTGCTGGCTGGTATTTTTCAGTAAGACTACAGGACTACACCCCCGTTTTTGAAACAGAGCTCTTGGCGATTATTATAGTGCTGCTAAAATTACCAGGGAATGTTCATAATGCGATCATAATTACAAACTCTCTGTCTGTCTGCCCGTCGCTTACAGCGTCATCGAAATTAACGGTCTTAACGACGTTTTTCTTGCTAGTTCCCCCACAGCTGAAGCTATTCTAGTTAGTATGAATTCCTGGTCATTGTGAATTAGGATTAAATGAAATGGCTGACCCTCTAACACTAGCGGCATTGAATTGTCCGGTTTTCGATCCTTCCTGAAGTGGCCACAGTAACTGCGATAAGGTGCAGAAAGCTTTCGCTTCGTCAGATGCCATAGAATTAGTTACTTCGTGGGCAGAGTTCAGTCATTTAAAATTTCCGTGGAAAATTTAGTGGTGTCCTGCCAGACAACTGGAAATCGCATTAACTAGATTACGTTGTCGCGTCCCACCATTAAATTTGTATTCATACAGGGTTGCTCTGGTGATATCTCCTTTATGCAATTTTTGTTTAGAACACGAAACAATACAACAATATTTTTTATTATGTCACTGGTACAGACTACTAAGAAAAAGACTACTTGATACCCCGTTCTCTAAGCTGGGGTTTGAATTGCCAAGTGACCATATACTTACCTTAGGTGTTGCGAGTTCGGGCTTCTGTTGCAAGAATGATTTGATGCCGTTTCTGTTGCCTAGAAACTGCCTAGTTGTGTCTCATTAGTGCAGCAATAGCTTAACATTTTAAAAAAGAGTTATGCTTTTTTACTATGATTATTATTAGTTTGAATTATATTCAAGTACATTCAGTGTTAATCAGGACAATGAATATTCTGTCTCGTCTGAACGGGAGAAAAACAGTTATAGGACTCTTCTCGCTTCACTTACATAATTGTTTCATAAATATTGAATATTTAAAACGCCTAATCAGGTAATCAGCTCTTGGCCAATCCACCTGAGTGCGCATGAGCCATATTTACAGCGTCATCGTCATCAACATCATCATGAATGCCTTCCCACTACTAAAAAATTATGGTGAAGGTCATAGTGGGTACCCTGCAAGTGTACCTGAAAGGCCCGAAAGGCTCTAAAACGCTGCCCCTTCAGCTTTCGCTCTGACACTGCTGCGCGTTGCGCGCTGGCCTGGCGTTTTTTTTCACATTTGCTGTAACAATCGAACTATCCAGTAAATGAGCATGCCTATCTGCAATACCTTGTCCTGCTTGTCCTTTCAAATTTAATAAGCAGAAGTTATAACCTCTTCAAAATTGATAAGTTTATTTTTTTTGTAAAATATCGAGTGCCATATCAGCAGCTTGCATTTTCAGGAGGAGTTTAGCTCGTTCTAAGGTGGACGGCTTATAAGTGGTGCAAGCAAGAACCAGCACAGCTAATTGCTAAAAGATCAAAACGAAAATGTGTGATAGTGCGCTTCACAAGTGCTTCGCGAGGCTTGCTCTGGACTAACTTCCAACGGCCAGAACTGGACGCGTTGCATGATGTTCTACGTAAACTGGAGGAGGCGCTGTTTGTATAGTATGCGGATGACAAATGTGCCCTATCTCCCTCCTCCTACTGCGAAACTTTTTTTGTTTGAGAAAAATTACGCCATTAAACTTGTAACCTGCCACGTGCCATAATGCAAGCAAAATATAGAAAAAAACATGTTCGAAATAGCCGAAATCGAGTAACGCGCAGAGGAGGCAAGAAACCTATCATTCATGTTTAAAATGCAAGAAGGGATGAAAAAAACATAATCAAAAAAGCGTGCAGGACAGATCAAGAGAGATGCTCACGATCTTATAACAAATAGAATGGAATTACAATTTTAATTTATTTATTTATTTATTTATTTATTTATTTTACCCACAAAAATAAGGGCATTACTGAGGGGAGTGGGGGTTCATGTAGGGAGAGCAAAACAACCAAGAAATAAAATACAGCAGCAACAAAGACTAAACATATACACTTAACATCTGTTACATTGTTAATAATGCAGTGCGGAAGCGCTCATTATCTTGAATGCCAGCAATTGGTCAGGGAAAGTGGTTCCATTGGTTCGATGTACGTGGAATGAATGACTGAAAACAAGTATTGGTAAGGCACGTCATAATGCCTACATTGTGAGGGTGGTCAGTGCGGGACAAAACATACGATGGTGGGTTGCTGTTCACTCGCTTCTCTAAAACCGGCAGGTTATGCGCTTTTTGGCGTATTGTACTTGTCGAGTTGCTTGTACTTGTCGAGCAGCCTGAGCGCTCTCAAACGAAAACCGCAAGCGAAAAAAAGTTTCTTCCAGGTTCAATGCCGTGAAGTACGGCACTTGCACAAATAATGTTGTGGAGAACAAAGAACAAAAAAGAAAAGACGTCGTAATCCGCATGCATTTACATACCCCTGAAGTCTCTTTTTTACTCGTTTGAAATGTATAAAAGAATACTGAAACAAACACCATTGCAGGAAACAACCTTTTAAGGTAATGATGATCGTTTATTTTTAAAAAAGGCGTTGAATGTGCTCTTTACTGAAAACACGTAATTACGATGAGCATGGTTTTTCGCTAGCCCTAATGAGCGCCTTCATTTACCTGATTTTAGCCATTTCAGAGTGCTGCACGTGGTGTGGTATTTTTACAGATTATGAGGCACCTAATCTGGCACTTTAGAGGAAAACCTGCAATGAGGAGATTATGTGCGCAGAAACAAGCTTTTCTTTCTCCTGGAAAGTACAATTTGTTTTGCTTTTTTTGGTGTATATCAAATTTTAGGCACAAAATGGGAATGCCTGTATTTTTTCGATAGCTCCTTTCTGATCTATTGTTTTGCAGCCTCCCAGAGTATGTGAAATTGAGTTCCAAAAAAGCTCGATTGCTTTCACTCGCACAGCCACTATATCAACGAGAAAAATTCGCATACTCAGAATTCAAACGGGTCCAAATAAGGCCGAACTCGATATCATAAAAACTTATTGAGTGGAAGTCTGAGATGTCCCATTTCGTATTAAATGGGGCTAGTGGTGTCAACATGACATGGTCCGCAAAACATCGTGCGACCACAGATGAGATAATCATGTCGTCATCTGCGATCACACGATATTTTGTGGACCATTTCGTGCTGACGGCGACAGTCGCTCTTAGCTTGTCACGAGACAACTCGCGCTTCAGCCTTAAGCCCCTTGTGGTGACGAGGTAATAAGGATTTCTTCTGATACGTCGCCATAATGACAACATCTGTGACGTCCTTATGACACCACAAATTACCAAAAATTCGTGGCGTCGCAACCATGTGACATAAAATGTCGTCATACGACGACGTTCTCGCAATGACACCGTATACGTTCGCCGCCGAAGCTAGGCCGACATTGGAAGAAACACAACAGCACGTGTGCAGAAAGACTTGGGGCAGAGAGCGCAAGGAAACCAAGAAAATGGACTAAGAAGAAAAAGTAGAATAAATAAGGGACTAGTGGATTCTCTTGAGAAAACTAGGCACACACACACACACACACACACACACACACACACACACGCACACGCACACACACGCACACGCGCACGCGCACACGCACACACACGCGCACGCGCACGCACACACGCACACACGCGCGCACGCGCACGCACACGCGCACGCACACGCGCACGCACACGCACGCACACACGCACACACGCACACACACGCACACACACACTGTGGGCAACTGCGGGCACAGGTTAGCCAGATGAGGACAGAGGACGTTCGAGGACAACGAGAGACTTTTATGTACACGAAGACGGACAAATGGATACACACAACATAAACTCACACATATATACACGCGTTCACGGTCCTACGCGAAAGGGAGTTATGTTCTTGTTCGTCCACTCACATTCTACTCTTGGGCCGTGAACGTTGCGCTTGACCTTGAGCTCTCTGGTAGTCAGGAGGCGGTGTGCCTTGTGCTTGCGGAGTTCGTACCGAGGCGAGGCCCGGTCTAGAAGATAACCGCCAGGGGCATCCCAGTACGGTGGTCAACGCCTGGGCTTGCCTGTACACCACCGAGAACAGCGTACCTCCGACTGCCGTGAACAGACCTGGGACAGCGTCTCGCTCCGAGACAAGAACAGCAGCTGGTCGTGACGAACGCCGCTTCAGACCAACGTGGGGGCGAGGTGGGGCGACGCCCAGTCCAGGGCGCACCCGAGGACTTCAACGCCGAGACGAGGCCCGGACACGGAGGGTCAGAACGAGCAGCCGGGGCGGGGCCCGAACTTGTCCTTGCTCTCTGCTCTCTGGAGCTAGCCGAGCTGTCCCCGTGGCTCGGGAGCTTTTCATGTGGTACGCGCACGAGCACGCGCATAGGCGAGCTCATAGTTTTTACCGCTATCACTATCATGATGATTCCCGCGCAGCCTGAAATACTAAATCGGCCCCGCACACCGATTTTCTACGTCAAAGCATGACGCACACTCTCCGGGGCAGCGTTTTTTACCACACACACACACACACACACACACACACACACACACACACACACACACACACACACACACACACACACACACACACACACACACACACACACACACACACACACACACACACACACACACACACACACACACACACACACACACACACACACACACACACACACACACACACACACACACACACACACACACAACACACACACACACACACACACACACACACACACACACACAAATATATATATGTATATATATATATATCGTTTGTATGATAAGCACGTGCGGGAGCTGCACTGGTAGAAATGGTGTAAAACAGCATTGTTTTCGTTGGGCACCATGAGTGGTCACCATGTCCTAAAAATATAACCCCGAAATAAAACATTTATTTTTTTTTAAATCGGTGTCAAGATTTCTCTAATTGCGGAGACCGGTATCAGCATGATGTTGGATGAATGCAAGCCACAAAGCTTCTGAAATGAGCGTTATATGAGGTATAGAAAATGTTTATTTTTTATTGGTAACGTTTGCTGAAAATGTGTACAAACTAGCCCCATGCTGCCCGCTCTTATCTGACCATTTTATGTGACCCGTCCCTTGAAGGACTAAATTCCATGTACGCGGCCCGCTGCCTCACACGAGTTGGAGACACCTGTCTTAGTGCAATTCACAAGATAGTGTGTGAAGTTTTGTTACTAGAATTCTATATGGTGATCTCAGAAGAAAAAAAAGAAAGCAGTAATCAGTGCAATATTTATTACCACCCACCGCACTCCTCCTTCCTCCATTTCAAGGAACCTGCCGCAAAAAAGCGTGGGGGAAGAAAGAAAAGTGCCGCCATATCCACGAGGTGAATGATAATGAGTGGGCGAAGCTCCGGAGGTAAACCTGGCAAACCATGAATCCTCCATACATTTTGCCCACTAGTTTTTATTACAACGCTCCCCCTTACGTACGTCGCCGCACTAAATCGAACGATTGCCTTCCACCAATGACACGCGTTATATGTGACAGCATACCTATCATCATCAACTATAAGTACCGCCATCTAGTTTATAACATCTTGCATCTTTTCATATTCAGCAACAAGTACCGCAATCTAGTGAACACTGCAAGAACTAAACGAGAGGTAGCTACATACAGTGGACGTTACCGCCATCTAGTCAACACTGCAAGAACTAAACGAGAGGTAGCTACATACAGGGGACGCACAGCCCACGCCATAAGGAGCTTCGCCACTAAAAAAGCACCACTGGCGCTTGCGTTAGTGTTGTTTTATTTTTTTCCTTTCATCCAAAAAATGCGCAGAGTTTGCCTGATAACTTACCAAAACAGTCTGTTCCTTTCGTCGTAGTATGTGAAGCGTCGAGCTGTGACTTCACGGGACAGATGCTGTTTCGAGTTTAGTTAATCGAAATGATGTGTCGGGAGTTAAGAAGCGTACGAGCTTGCTTACGTCAGTGTAAAATTTTCACGGTGGCATCACGCGTTTGACAAAAGCATGCTTTAATAATGCAGAGGATTCTAAAAATAGCAAAACAGCTCCGAAGATGGCTGGAAACACCACCGTGACATCTTGAAGCACTGTAGGAATGAAGTGCGCCCTGGGAAAACAAGACATTGCAGTCTCCTGGTATTGAAGCGAAAGACAGTAAAACTATCATCATGTTTTAGAATAGTATCATAGCAGAGCCAAATCAATCCCTGATATTCCTTGATTGTGTGCGCGCATTATACGCACGCACTTATATATATATGCATGAGGATACGCAGTCAACAAGGTGCCCCTGCCCCGGATTCCTCAAAGAGAAGATTTTCTGATCACACTGCCCACTCAGCTACATTACCTATTTCTTTGAGCCCTCTACGCCCTATCCCCGTCCAACATTTCCTATAGATCGGATATACCTATAAACGCACCGATAGAGACATCTTCGTGCTAGCTATACACAATATATTCATAAGAGACACATTTAATGGCATTACTATATGGCTTAACTTTTTCTTCAAGAGTTATTACCCTCACAGTTGGCGCCTTGAAGAAATAAAGGAAAGAAGCAAATTCTTCACGGCATTGATGGCCACGAGGAGATTACAAAACAAACCGGAGTACTACACACGTAGCAAATCGAGAACGCTAAACACACAAACATTCTTTGCAAATAAAAAATGGCAGCATATCCACGGAGTGAATGATGGAGAGTGGGGCAAAGAATTCGTCCATCCATTCGTTCTTGCTTCCGTCCGTCCATGCGTCCGTCAGTGTGACCATCCATGCGTCCATCAGCTCATCCGTGCGTGCGTCTGTTCGTGCGTCCGTCCCTGCGTTCGTCCATGCAGCCGCCCCTGCGTCCGTTCATGCGTCCATCCATGCATCTGTCTATGTGTCCGTTCGTCAATCTATTCAACACTCCAAGTACCACCATCTCGCATCTTTTCATCATATATTCCCCATATAGAAGCACCGCCATCCAGCGGACATTCCAAGGACTAAATGAGAGGCGGCACAAGCACACTTTCTTACGGCTTGCGCTTCGGGTCCACTTCCCACCTTTAACCACCTCGAGTTCATGGTATATACTAGTTCACTGTGTTCATGGCACTGTGGCCGAACGCTCGCTAAACCTTTCGAAAATCAAGGAGGTTACGCCCAGCGAGTATGACGTAGCAAACTTTTTCAGTCAGATAGTGCTCAATGTACATGCCAATGGCTGCTAATCGGAAATGAGAGACAAGAGAATTCGGCTTTTACTTTCTTACGGCTTGCGCTTCGTATCTACTTCCCGCCTTTAACCACCTCGAGTTCATGGTATATAGTAGTTTATTGTATGCATGGCACTGCGGCTCAACGCTCTCTAAACCTTTCTAAAGCTAAGGAGGTTACACCCAGCAAGTATAACGTAGCAATCATTTCTTGTCAGATAGTGCTCAATGTACATGCCAATGGCTGGTAATGGTGATCGCAGCCTGCGCGTTAACTAATAGCCGAATGCTCCTGTCTCTCATTCCCTATTAGCAGCCATTGACATGTACATAGAGCACTATTTTTGATTGTTCGACAACGAACAGAATAAATCTCTCACCGGCACCACCTTGGAGGTCAAAATGTTATACTTGTTACACACTACGGGGGACGAACGGGTGCTGCTATAAAAAGCTTCGCCCCTAAAAACATACATATCGCTTACGTGCAGTGTTGTCTGCCTAAAGTTCTCCTTTTGTAGCTTCATTTTTCTTTCCTTTATTTCGTGCACTGCGCGGATGTGGAAACTCAACGAGTGCAGCCCTGCTGAAAGTTGGAAGAGCTGTGCCGGATTTGTAAACAAGAAGCACAGAAGGGTTAGAATATTAAAAGGGCTTCTTAATTCCAAAAAGACGACGCGACCCGGTGCATCCGTCATGCCCCGACCGTTAGGCTGGCCCGGAGTAGGAGAAGGATATTAATGAACAAAATACGACGGGGAAGTGGAGCGTGTGATCCGATTTCCGACGGAGGATTTTCTTTGTTTCTTTCCGGCGGATTTAGTGCCCTTCGCGAGCCGCTGCAAAGGCGCGAGTGCGGCATGGTTTCTTAGAGGATAAGACGGGCTCCACTTCCTGTTCCTTCCTACCGCGTGTCGGTTTCTTTCTTGCCCTCTCTCCGTTAGGAATCGGACGTACTTAATCATTTACCGCTGTCCGTGAACCCCAGCTGTTTAAACGGCTCCTCGGCAAACTTTGAAAATACGAACAACGAGCACAATATCCCCTCACGCCAATATCCCCTCACAATATCCCCTCACAATATCCCCTCACGCCAACAACTCGTGACGACCGCTGTTTGGTCACGTGACGTCAGGATCAAATAAGCTCCCTACTCTGTCCAAATACAAGAGATATCTGTTGAGAATTATCGCCTGCGGTGCTTTGCTCTGCATAAACATGCTTGTGTGCTTTGCCTCGCATGACTATTGTGCGCAATATACTTTATGTATGTATGTATGTATGTATGTATGTATGTATGTATGTATGTATGTATGTATGTATGTATGTATGTATGTATGTATGTATGTATGTATGTATGTATGTATGTATGTATGTATGTATGTATGTATGTATGTATGTGTGTGTGTGTGTGTCTGTGTGTGTGTGTGTGTGTGTGTGTGTGTGTGTGTGTGTGTGTGTGTGCGCGCGTGTGTGCGCGTTCGCATTCGGGTTGGCGAAGTGGTGGTCTCTGTTGCTTGAGCAGTAAATGCTGACTTTGCTCGTAAGGTGGTGGTCGTGATGGCTACCAAAGCAACGCTTGGTGGTGCTGCGACTCCTGGCAGACAGCGCCATCTCTGGCAGAAAATGTAAATCGGGCATGTACGCCTTGCGTTTTTTCTTCTCTTTGCCGCTCTGCCGCTCGCTTCCGTGCACGTGCAGGCTCACTTGCAGCGCCACGCAATGCCCTGCTTCATAAAAAAAAGCCTCCCAGCTGGGCATGCACTTCGAAAAGTGAACGTAATCAAAGCAGAAAGGTTCGTTAATCCCATTTACGTTGTAGAGCACACGACAAGGACACCTGACTTAACGAGAAATGCATTTCCGCAGTTCGCGAGATTACCGCGTACGATAGGCCTAGGTAAGCTTCCTTGAGTCAACCGTTAATTATATGTAATGGTCCACGCAGTGCGAAATGAAGCCACGCACGATATCGATGTTCTACGTTGTCAGCAATGAAAAAAAAATTATTGCTGTTTTGATGTGCACACTGGCAGTAGCAGACGAGTAGTCTCATAAACGAACTCTCGCGGCGTGCAAAAAACAAACTAAGGTTACACGGCCGTAGCACTAAAAAGCCTGACAAGGTTAGTCATGTGTTCAGTAGCACTGGAGCATCACCCGCTCGCTTAGTCATGAGGCAGCCAGCTATAACCACTGCGAAGCAAGTTACCGGACTTAAGTGTCTGGTAATAGCTCTCGCATGTCGGCGTTCCGGTGCCTTGGCGTATTCTTTTGGTTACTTTTGCGTTCATTCGTGCTGTCAGAAATCAATTCATAGGCCACGTTGAAAAAACATCATGGTTTAGATTTTTTTTCCCGACAGATGTCGCAACGCTCCCAGCTGTCCACTATCTTTCAATCAACTCGTTAAATTTCCTAGTTTTCCTGCCAGTTAAGTGGTCCTAATTAGTTAAGAGCAGTTAAGTGCACTAGTACAGTTGTGAGCTTTATATCAAATATGTATCAAATGTAGCTTCTATCATCATCTTATGCGCGACCGAAAAATTGAGGCCGATGCAAATAAAGAGATAAATGATAAAAAAAGTCACAGCATACGCGCAGAGTGAATGATGACGAGTGGAGTAAAGCGTCCCGTGAGACCTCCATGCTTCCATCCGTGCGTTCGTTCCCGCTTCCGTCCATTTACGTGACCATCAGTGCGCCCATCCTTGAGTCCATGCGTCCGTCCATGCGTCTGTCCATCTGTCCGCGCGTCCGTCCGTGAGTACGTTCATTCGTTTGTCCGTTCGTTCGTGCGTCCATCCGTCCGTCCATGCGTCCATCCATGCATCTATCTAGAGAACACTCTAAGTGCCACCATTCGCATCCCCTTTAACGCATACCCGCTCTTGTGCGGGTATGTGCCACCGGTGGCTACCTACTACTACTACATATTGATACAAAACAGCCGGCACAGCCTTGCTGCAAGAAAGAGAAAGATGACGTCGGTTGAAGCTAGTTGATGAACTGTCGCCATCTTGTTCACCGAGCACGGTCCATCGTATATAATTTAATAAATTAGTTAATCGTAACATTATTGGAGGAGGTGGACGACTCCCGTACCTCGATGGAGACGCGCAGCGGTCGCAACACCAGGGACTCTTCGGCTACTTCAACTGCCAATGCCTCACCACCGGCCTCTCCAGCCGAGTCGACAATCTACGTCACCCTGCCACCCCTGTGGGATTCTGGCACTTTGTCCGCTGACGGTACCACCAACGTTGACTCCTGGCAGCACCGGTACGAGCGGGTCAGTGCTACCCACCACTAGGATCGCACGCTCATGCTCGCCAATGTTGTGTTCTAAATGAAGCCGAAATCACAAGCTGGGATCTCTTCAAAACGAAGATCTGAGATCTTTTCGGCGATTCATCCGGTCGTCAGCTCGCTGCTAAGAAGACTCTCGCCACTCGCGCCCAGACGTCTACTGAATCGTACGTCTCATACATTCTTGACGTCCTGGTGCTTTGTAGCAAGGTCTACCAGCATGTCGGAAGACAAAAAAGTTAATCACGTCCTTAAAGGTATTGCTGACGATGCCTTCAACCTGGTGTTTCTTGATAATGTCACGAGCATCAACACGATCCTGAAAAATTGCCACCGTGTAGAACAGGCTAAAGCCCGCCGCGTCACCCACGGCTTCACGCGCGTGCCGAACACAGCTGCTACTTCCTCTTGCGATGACGCCGTCCATGAGACAGCTCAACGAGTAGTCACTGCATTCCGAATGTCTGATCCTTCACCGACCACGATCTCACTGATACAAGCCGTCGTTCGTCAAGAATTAACGAACGTCCGCCTACACCCTGTTCAACCAGTCTTCTCTGCTGACCCTTTACATCGTCGTCCCTCCACTCCTCGCTTTGGTTCCAACTACACTCTCGACAGCGCAATTTGTCCGAATGGCGTACACTGAATGACAAGCCTATATGCTTCAACTGCCGACGTGTCGGTCATATTGCTCGCCACTGTCGCAATCACTGGGCTCCGCCGGCACACTTTGGGCCTCCTAGACATGTCACTTCTGTCCACCAGTCGTCCTCAGCATTTGATTTTGATTCCCCTATGCCGACCACATCTCATTCTGCCGCACCTATGACGAGACCTCGCTACGCCCGCTCACAATCCCCTGCTCGCCATCAATCTCTTTCGCCCCACAACACCGTCCTGCCTCTCCGACCTATTCGCAGCGCCCACGACCGGAAAACTATGCAGTGCTGCTTCTGGAGGTGGAGCTGCATTTACGATGACCTCTGCAAGAAATCCTCGTGTAACATTACTGACTTCCCGAAATCGGTTGAACGTTTCTTTAGACAATGTACGTGTGCGCGCGTTGATCGTTACCGGCGCGCATGAGTCCATAATGAGTGCTGCTCTTCATCGCCGCCTAAAGAAAGTTATCACACCCGCCTTGAACCGAGCCATTCGAGTCCCCGACGGGAGAACTGCCGCCAGTATTGGCATGTGCTCTGCTCGTGCAACTATTGCCAATAGAAGCACTGCTGTTCTTTTCACCGGTATAGAAAATTGCCCTCATGATCTAATTCTAGGTATGGATTTTCTAACCGCTCACTCGGCCCTTATAGATTGTTTAGCCGGCTGTCTTGACCTCGAGATGCCTCTACTTTCTTACCCGACCAACCCACCCCAAAGCCGTCCTTGCTGCATTGATTTCGTACGCCTTCCGCCTGACTGTGTTACACACATCGACCTCTTCTCTACGGCACCTGAACCTGACGGCAATTACATGGTGGCACCAATTCATGCCTTGATGCTTACGCATGGCGCCGCTGTTCCGCACACCATTTTGACAATTGCTGAAAACCGCACATGCTTTCCTATATTCAATTTTGCCCTCACTGCCCAAATTCCTCCCCAAGAAATCTCCCTGGCCGAAATTACTGCCCTACAAGGCCATACAGTTGAGCCCTTCAGTGTGGATGATTGCCGAACTTCAGACCACGACCCAACTCTATCACGTTCATCGGGCGTCGACGTTGACCGCATGGTACCATCAGACCTCGCTCCTGATCAAGCGGAAGCCCTCCGTCACGTCCTAGATTCCTATAGTGACATTTTCGACATCGCCGGCACGGCCTTAAGCCGAACGAGTGTTGTTACTCATCGCATCAATACTGGTGATGCGAGTCCCATTCACCGACATCCATACCATATTTCCGCGTCCGAGCGTACAGTCATACAACAGGATGTCGAAAAATGCTTGCGAAAGACATAATCGAGCACTCGTGTAGCCCATAGGCTTCTCCTGTCGTCCTGATCCGAAAGAAGGATGGAACATGACGCTTTTGTGTAGATTATCTACATATCAACAAAATTACGAAGAAAGATGTTTACCCGTTGCCTAGAATCAACGATGCTTTAGACTGCCTTTACAGTGCTACAAATTTTTCCACTATCGACCTTCGATCTGGCTATTGGCAGATCGCAGTAGACGAGATGGACCGTGAGAAGACCGCATTCGTCACTCCTGATGGTCTTTATCACTTCAAAGTTATGCCCTTCGGTCTCTGTAATGCGCCGGCCACATTCGAAAGAATGATGGACTGATTGCTCCAAGGGTTTAAATGGTCAACCTGCTTATGTTATTTAGAGGACGTTATCGTTTTCCCGCCCACATTCGACTCCCATCTCGATCGCTTATCGGCGATTCTTGAAGTTTTTCGTCGAGCCGAACTTCTATTGAACTCTTCGAAATGCCACTTCGCTCGTCGTCAAATAACCATACTTGGCCACCTCGCCAGTGCCGCAGGAGACCACCCGGACCCCGAGAAAATTCGCCCCGTCACGGAATTTCCTGTTCCGCAGTCAACAAAGTACGTTCGTAGTTTTGTGGGCTTGTGCTTCTATTTTCGAAGATTTGTTATGGACTTCGCGATCGTTGCACGCCCACTGACAAACCTCCTGAAGAAGGACGCCCCTATTTTCCGAGGGCGCTGATCAATCCTCATCTTTTTCTCAGCTCACGACCCTCCTTACAACACCGCCGATTTGAGCTCATTTCGAACCATCAGCTTCAACCGAGATTCGCACTGACGCTAGTGGGCACGGCATAGGTATTGGAACACCAACGCGGACATGACCATGTTATATCATATGCAAGCCGACTGCAATCTACCACCGGGCGCAACTATTCAATCACGGAACGTGAGTGTCTCGCTCTTGTGTAGGCAGTCGCCAAGTTTCGCCCGTACTAATACGGTTGTCCATTCCGAGTAGTCACCGATCAGCACGCGCTCTGCTGGCTGGCCTCACTCAAGGATCCCACAGGACGCCTCGATCGTTGGTTTCTACGTTTACAAGAATACACGTTCACCGTAACGTACAAAACAGGGCAGTGGCATTAAGATGCGGATTGTGTATCACGCTACCTTGTGGAAGAAGCTGTTCATACTAATACCTTTCCAGACCTTCTGTCTGTGACGCAGCTACTCAACCTTGGCCACGAGCAATGCCGGGATGCTTCCCCGCAAACCATAATTGACAAGCTCGAGTCAATGCCTCGCGACGCATCTCTACAAATGTTCCTGGTCAAAGACGGGATCCTGTATCGCCGTAACCTCGATCCATATGGCCATGGCTTACTCCCTGTCATACCAGCACATCTTCGTGCGACTGTCCTCAACCAACTTCATTACGCTCCTTTGGTGGGCCACTTGGGCGTCTCTCGCACATACGACCATGTACGTCGTCGTTTCTTTTAGTCAGGTCTTGCCCGTTTTGTTCGACGCTACGTCGCCGCTTGTGAGTCCTGCCAGCGCCGCAAAAAGCCATTCTCCCTACCAGCTGGGTTCCTTCAGGCGATCGACATTGCCACTGAACCTTTTTTTTTCTAGTTGGCCTCGACCTGCTTGGTCCATTCCCGATCTCCAGCTCAGGAAACAAATGGATCGCTGTCGCTACTGACTATGCGTCACAGTACGCTATCACACGAGTACTTCCGATGAGTTGCGCAACCGATGTGGCGGACTTTCTGGTATATGATATTATTTTAGTACACCGAGCTCCACGCCAACTTCTCACTGACCGGGGCCGGACCTTCCTATCAGCTGTCGTTGATGAAATCATGCGCTCTTGCTCTGCCAAGCACAAGTTTGCCACTTCGTACCATCAGCAAACGAACGGTCTTATGGAGCGCCTCAACCGCACCATAACCGACATGCTTTCAAAATACGTAGTGGCCGACCACCAGGACTGGGACGTTCATTTGCCATTTGTGACGTTCGCATATAATTCGTCACGTGACGACACTGCTGGACATTCGCCATTCTATCTTCTATACGGCCGAGAAACCGCCCTTCCCTTTGACACCTTGCTGCCCTCGGTCACTGAGCATGCCGGCGAAGCCATTGCGCGAGCCGACCACGCACGCCAACTCGCCCTCAGCCGTCTGCAGGCCTCACAGGAGCCCGAAAGACAGCTCCAAGATTCCCATCATCGAAACATGCCCTTTTAACCGGGTTCCTTTGTCCTTCTCTGGTACCCCACTCGGCGTGTAGGTCTTTCTGAAAAACTGCTGCCACGCTACACTAGACCATACCGCGTAGTTCGCCAGCTGACTGACGTTACATACGAGATCGTTCCAGCCGATCCTACGTCATCATCGTCAGCTTCGAGCGACATCGTGCACATAGCTGGACTCAGGCCTTATCACCCTCCTTCTACCGCATCCGAGTCGCTCAAGCACTGAGACGGTGCTTCTACCGCCGGGGGGGGGGGGTTATGATAAACAACAGCCGGCACAGCCTTGCTGCATGAAAGAGAAAGACGATGTCGGTCACTGGTTGTTGATGAATTGTCGCCATCTTGTTCGCCGAGCACGGTCCATCATATATAATTTAATAAATAAGTTACTCGTAACAATATATCGTGGACGCACGACCCACGGTTTAAGGAGCTTCGACCGTAAAAAGTCCTGAAGCAGACTGGGGACAGAACCAGAGCTCGCTGGGTCCAAATGGGGATTGAATCCGGGTCGTTTGCGTGGCAAGCGGATGTTCTACCTCACAGCCACGCCTCTGCCTCTGAAAACAGTGAGAATAATTTCCACTGCTTGGAAATGAAGTAAAAGTAACTTTTATGCTTCACAAACACACGCGTCATGTGTATAGGCTTCAAAATGCAACATGAAATACTGCAGTAATAATGCATGGTACAAGCGTTCATTACCAAAGGGCGTCAGAATATGTGGTCATTATAATGGCTCTGTAGTTGAAAGCCGTTAGCCAGCTACAAAAAGCACACACGCTACTGAAACTATTCCGTTAGGGCCACGTAGTTGGTGAATAGCAAATTCGTAAAAGTTTCGTGGAGTAAATGTTTGAAGTACGCACTAGGAACAGAATGTCGCTATCGCATTCAACTCCTGAAGGCGAAGCTTTATGGTCCCCTCATTTTATTTTATTTACAAGCCTTTTCAGGAACACTGTTAAACCCGGAAGTTCGTGCAAGACCGAATGTACTTGGAAGAAGGACAAGAATGTCACCCACATGTCGTGCAACTAGAAAACTTGCAAACTACTCATTTCGCTTTCGCAAAGCATCTTTAGCGAGAGCTTACTGAAACTAAATGAAAACGAAATTTTGTGAATGTACATACAGGGTGAAGTACAGACAGGGTTACAGCTGTCGACCACCTGACCCGCTACGCCGAAACAGCTCCCGTGCCTTCTGCATCATCTTCGGAAGTGGCTGACTTCATCCTTCGAGCAATAATCCTTAGACACGGAGCTCCTCGTGTAATCCTGAGCGACCGTGGAAGAGTATTTCTTTCAGAACTCGTCGAAGAAGTGCTCAAGGCATCCGGCACTACACAAAAAACAAGCTCCAGTTACCATCCTCAGACGAACGGCCTGACTGAGCGCTTTCATCGTACACTGTCAGATATGATAGCGATGTATATCGAACCCGACCACAGAAACTGGGACACCATTTTGCCATTTGTCACTTTTGCGTATAATACCTCTGTACAGCGCACAACCGGTTACTCGCCGTTCTACCTCGTCCACGGTCGCTTCGCCTCTTCTTTCCTCGATGTTTCCTTCTTCTCTGCGCCTGTCAAACCATGTTCATCTTCAAGTGAAAAATACGTGTCTTGTCTACTTCATTGCCGCCAGCTGGCTCGGGTCATCACTGAAGCCAAGCAACAGGATCGCAAGCTTCAATATGATGCCTCTCATCGTGCCGGGTCCTTCAGCCCTGGCGACGAAGTCCTCCTTCTTACACCCATTTGCACTCCCAGCCTGCGCGAGAAGTTTCAATTACGTTTTATTGGCCTCTACACTGTCTTGAAGCAAACGTCTCTTGTGAATTATCGCGTGGCACCCATTCTTCTTCCGACAGACCGCCGCTACAGGGCAGCAGAAATAGTCCACGTATCCCGCATGAAGCCTTTCATACGGCGTTCCTCCTCGCTTTAAACTGCGGCCAAGAACTGCGGTCAGGATGACCGCTTTCGCATGGGGAAGGGGGGAGTTAGTGTAGGCATTCATTAAGCACATCTACTATCTTTACACATATTCATCATCATGAGTGGTCGTCGTCTTCATCTGCTGTGGGGGCTTGGCTTGCCTGAGTTCTGTGCCGCGGGTGTGGTCGCTCTGTCGTGTCTTCTGGGCCTAATAAAGGTTGCCTTCACCGTTACATCACAATATATAGAAGAAAGCACTCGAACATGCACTGCGTCTTTTCTCCAGCATAATGAACCAATTCCCCGAGAAACACACCATATGCAAAATAGATTTTTTTAAAATTTTGTGCAATAACCAATAAGCAGCGGTCTAACCCATAGTTTTCAAAACAGAAAGAAACAACGCAGATTTGGAGTAAGCGTGCACACTTAATGTTTACAAAATCTGGCATAACTGCTCGCTTGCTTTGCACTTCTACATTGCCGCATTCGTGATTGAAAGTCGCGCTGACATCAAATATTCAAAATCCACACACTCTCCCTAACGTATTTGCATTAGGGTTACACAAAGCGACCACAAATGGCAAAAACAAGCGTTTCGAGGCGACTAAGGTTTAAGCACAATAAATAATATGATCGGCTGAATGCCTGCACGAGCTTTCCCAAGTGTACTCATTAATTACTCTACAATAAAGAGCTGTGCCTTTAATAATCACAGTCGTGTTTCTAATAACGCTTCCGGCAATTTATCCCGCGCTCTAGAGGGTAGCTTGCTGGTGTGAAGACGCGAAGATAACTTTAGCATCGCTCTTCGCTTTCACTGATTAGCGGTTCTACCCGACTCTTGTCATTGCGAAGCTCCAATTACAGAAAAAGTTGCGTTTATTTTGGTAATGTAAGCTTATAACGCTGCAACAGCAAGGTTTCGAGTCCTTTACTGTGTAGAGTGGAGATGGAAGAGGAGAAAAGTAATGAAAGCATGCAATTTTAAGTTTATGAAAAAGGATACACACATGAAATACTGCAATTATCAGCTCTGCCTAAACAGTGTTCATAAAAAAAACACCTGCACTTCAGAATAATTCCTGTGGTTCTGACGCGCCTCGCTTCGTCGCGAAGCGTTGTTAAAGGTATAATATTTAACGCCACTATTGTTTTCGTATGAGACGAACAAAGTGTACGATAGGCGCGCTCATAAACTTAAAATTGCATGCTTTCATTACTTTTCTCCTCTTCCATCTCCACTCTATACACAGTAAAGGACTCGAAACCTTGCTGTTGCAGCGTTATAAGCTTACATTACCAAAATAAACGCTACTTTTTCTGTAATTGGAGCTTCGCAATCGCGAGGTTCGGGTAGAATCGATTATCAGTGGAAGTGAAGAGCGATGCTAAAGTTACTTCGCGTATTCACACCAGCAAATTATCCTCTCGAGCGCGGGATAAGTTTCCGGAAGCGTTGTTAGAAACATGACTCTGTTTATCAAAGGCACGGCTCTTTATTAGAGAGTAATTAAAGAGAAGACTTGGGCAAGCTCGTGCAGCCATTCAACCGATCATATTATTTAATGTGCTTAAAACTTAGTCGCCTCGAAACGCTTGTTCTTGCCATTTGTGGTCGCTTTGTGGAACCCTAATGCAAATACTTTAGGGAGAGTGTGTGGATGTTGAATATTTGATGTGAGCGCAATTTGCAATCACGAATGCGACAATGTGGAAGTGCAAAGCAAGCGAGCAATTATGCCAGATTTTGTAAACATCTTGTGTGCTTACTCTAAATCTGCGTCGTTTCTTCCTGTTTTAAAAAGTATGGGTTAGACCGCTGATTAATGCTTCTTGCACGAAATGAAAAAAAATCGATTTTGCATATGGTGCGTTTCTCGGGCTATTGGTTCATTATCCTGAAGGAAAGACGCAGTGTTCGAATGCTTTATTCTATATATGTTCACCCTGTCTGTACTTTCACAAATTTCGTATTCATTTGGTTTCAGTAAGCTCTCGCTAAAAATGCTTTGCGAAAGCGAAATGAGTAGTATGTAAGTTTTCTAGTTGCACGACATGTCGGTGACACTATGTCCCTCTTCCAAGTACATTCGGTCATGCACGCACTTCCGTGTTTAGGAATGTTCCTAAAAAGGCTTGTAAATACAATGAAATTACGAGACCCAAAAGCTTCGCCTTTAGGAGTTGAATGCGGTAGTGACATCCTGTTCCTAGTGCGTACTTGAAACACTTACCCCCGTATTCTAGAACGTCCCTTCACTCAACGCTTCACCTTCACTTGAGAAAGCCGATGGGAGCGCCGTCTCTAGGCATGGCAAGTCACCGCATATCAGCCATAATCTCCTGCGATTCTTGAGTAGCGCAGCGTCATTTTCAGCCGAGTGGTGGCGCAGCTCAACTCTGTCAAGTGAAGGGTGGAAGTCGAGTCGAGGAGCGTTTAGTGAGTACGGGGGGCAGTGCACGAAATCTTTACGAATTTGCGATTCACCAACTACGTGGCTTTAAGGGAATAGGCGCAGTAACGTGTGTGCTTTTTGTAGTTGGGTACGGGCTTTGAACTACGGAGCCATTATATTAACCACATATGCTGACGCCTTTATCAATAGACGCTTGTACGACGCATTACTACTGCAGTATTTCGGTGTTGAATTGTGAAGCATGTATACATAACATGAGTGTTTGTGAAGCATGAAAGCTACTTTTACTGCATTTTCAAGCAGAGAAAGTTATTGTCACTGTTTTCGAAGCAGAGGGCGCGTTTGTTAAGTAGAACATCTGCTTGCCACGCAAACGACCCAGATCTGATACCCACTTAGACCCAACCAACCTTGGTTCAGTCCCCACTCTGCTTCATGAATTTTTAGGGGCGAAGCTTTTTAAGCCGTGGGTTGGGCGTCCCCGATGTATGTAGTGGTAGTAGGTTGCCACCGGTGGCACATACCCACTCTGGAGCGGGTATGTTACACAGGGGATTCGAGATGGTGGTACTTGGAGTGTTCACTAGATGGATGGTCGGATGGACGCATGAATGAATGGCAGACAAGCTAGCGCATAGACGGACGGATGGTTGGACGCGCGGACGTACGGACAGATGGACGCACGAATGGATGGACTCACGCACGGACGCATGTACGGACAGAGACGGACTCAAGGACGAGTGCACTGACGGACGCGCGGACGGATGGATGCAAGAAAGAATGGACGGACGGAAGCATGGACGGGCTGACGGACGTTTCGACCCACTCATCATAATTCACTCTGTAAATATGCTGTGACTTTTTTTTTTATCTTTTACCTCTTTATTTGCATCGTTCTCAATTGTGCAGTCACGCATCAGAAGCTACATTTGATACATATTTTATAAAAGGTGTTTAAATGGAAAAGTGCACTTAACTGCTCTTGACCCTATTTAGCACCACTTATATGGCAAGATAACTAGGGAATTGAATGAGTTGATTAAAAGATTGTAAAAAGCAGGGAGCGTTGCCGCATCTGCCAGAAAAAAAATCAAACCATGATATTTCTTCAACGTGGCCTATGAATTGATTTTTGACAGCACAAATGAACGCAAAAGTAACCAAAAGATTGCGCCAAGGCACCAGAATGCCTACATGCGAGAGCCATTACCGGACACTTATGCCAGGGAACTTGCTTCGCAGTGGTTATAGCTGGCTGCCTCACGGCTAAGTGAGTAGGTGATGCTCCATAGCTACGGAACACATGACTAACTTTGTCAGGTTTTTTTAGTGCTATGGCCATGTAATCTTTGTTCCTTTTAGCACACCGTGAAAGTTCGTTTATGAGAGTGCTCATCTGTCACTGCCAGTATGCACATCAAAACAGCAATAATTTTTTGTTGTTCCTGACGACGTAAAACATCGATATCAGACGTGGCTTCATTTAGCACTGCATGGAACATTAGATATAATTAACGTTTGACTGAAGGAAGCTTACCTCGACCTAACGTACACGGTAATGTCACGAACTTCGAAAATGCATTTCGCGTTAAGTCGGGCGTCATTGTCGTGTGCTCGACAACGTAAACGGGAAGAATGAACCTTTCTGCTTTGATTACGTTCGCTTGTCGAAGTGCCTGTCCAGCTGGGAGTCTTTTTTTATTTCAAGCGCTGCATTGCGGGGCACTGCAATGGAGCCTGCTAGTGCACGGAAGCGAGGTGGAGAGCTACGAAGAGGAGGAAAAACGCACGACTTACATGCCCAGTTAACCTTTTCTGCCAGATATGGCGCAGTCTGTCAGGAGTCGCAGCACAATCAAGCGTCGCTTTGGGAGTCATCACGACCGCTGCCTTATGAGCAAAGTGGACAATTACTAATCAAGTATCAGAGAGCCCCGTTTCCCCAACCCGAGTGCCACACACACACACACACACACACACACACACACACACACACACACACACACACACGCACACGCACACGCACACGCACACGCACACACACACACACACACACACACGCACACACAGAAACACATCAACGCGCGCACGCGCACACACGCACACAGTTTATTGCGCATGATAGTCATGCGAGACAAAGCACGCAAGCATGTGTCTCCAGAGCAAAGCACGGAAGGCGCTAATTTTCAACAGATATTTCTTGTATTTGGACCAAGTAGAGAGCTTATTAGATCCTGACATCACATGAACAAACAGCGGTCGTCACGAGTTGTGCCACAACGACGGGGAAATGGCGTGAGGGGATATTGTGCTCGGTGTTCGTATTTTCAAAGTTTGCCGAGGAGCCGTTTGAACGGCGGGAGTACACGGGCAATGGTAAATGATAAAGCACGTCCGATTCGTAGCGGAGAGCGGGCAAGAAAGAAACTGACGCGCGGTCCTTTCTATAGGAAGGAACAGGAAGTGGAGCCCGTCTTATCCTCTAAGAAACCTTGCTGCACTCGCGCCTTTGCCGCGGCTCGCGAAAGGCACTAAATCTGCCGGAAAGAAACAAAGAAAATCCTCCTTTGGTAATCGGATCACACGCTCCACTTCGCCCGTCGTATTTTGTTCATAAATATCCTTCTCCTACTCCGGGCCAGCTCAAAGGTCGGGGTATGACGAATGCACTGGGTCGCGTCCTCTTTTTGGAATTAAGAAGACCTTTCAAAATTTTAACCCTTCTCCTGTTTCTTGTTTACAAATCCGGCACAGCTCTTCCATCTTTCAGCACGGCTGCAGTCGGAGAGTTTCCGCATCCGGGCAGTCCACGAATTGAAGGAAACGAAAATGAAGTTGCAGTTGCAGATCTTTAGGCAGACAACACTGCACGTAAGCGATATGTATGTTTTTATTTGCAAAAAAACTGTTTTTGTGTGTAGCGTTCTCGATTTGCTACGTGCCTTCTCTGGTTTGTTTTTTAATCTCCTCGTGGCCATCAATGCCGTGAAAAATTTGCTTCTTTTCTTTCTTTCTTCAAAGCGCGGACTATGAGGGTAATAAGTTCTGTTGGAGAAAGAGTTAAGCCACATAGTTAATGCCATTCAATGTGTCTCTTATGAATATATTGTGTATTGCGAGCTCAATGATGCCTTTATTGGTACGTGTACCGGTATATCCTATCTATAGGAAATGCTGGACGAGGGTGGGGCATAGGGGGCCTAAGGAAATTGTTAATGTAGCTGCGTGGGCAGCGTGATCGGATAACTTGCTCTGTAAAGAAGCCTGGGAGAGGGGTACCCTGTTCTCTGCATATCGTCTTGCATATATTCAAATGCAAGCGTATAATGTACGCACACAATCAAAGAATATCAAGGAGGAAATGTTGAAACCCCCTAATTGTCCCTCTGGCTACGCCACTGCTGTGAATGAACCAGTTTGATTGTCTTTATTTTAGCGTTTCTGTTTTTCGATTTAATAAACTGTATTCTGGAAGGAATCCTCAGAATACAGTGAGGTATATTTGAGCACACAATTCTCCAGCCCTACTACAGATAAGAATCTGCATGGGGAACGCCACTGTCAAATTAAGGATCTAGAAAAAAGTAGTGATTGCGTATAGGTAGTAGCGTCTGTGTTGAGCACAAACTGGTAGCCAACCGATAAAAAGTGCACCAGGGTAATGTACTTTATTACCGCAACCCGCCGTTTCAATACTTCGATTTTTCCCCTTGAAAGATGGTTTTGGCAGTGTGGACGAGATGGCTTTAAGGGTCGGCAGGAGTTATTTTTGACGCTGATCTGCAGTATGTATGTTGCTTGCTTTTGCGTGTTAAAAAAAAAGAAAGGCAAGAGATTATGTTCTTCTTACGCGGCTTCGGCAATGCTACATTGTAACCTGAGTAACTGGATGCCGGGAGCGCTTGTCCTGTCGATCAGGAATTATACAGTCGGTATAGAAGGAAGGAATTATTGAGACAAACCCTGGAAACAGCCACCAAAAGCAATTGCAGCAAGCTAAAAAACGCCAGCAGCAATATTGCTTTTCTTTTAACAAGACCATTTCCTAGGCTGCGAAGCTGTGTCAGGTTATGTTTAGCTGCTTGCAAAAAATCTTTAAGACTCCTCGACTTTGGCTAGGGGCAAATGTTATCTGAATGCGACACACACACACACACACACACACACACACACGCGCGCGCGCACACACACACACGCGCGCACACACACACACACACACACACGCGCACACACACACACACACGCGCACACACGCACACGCACGCGCGCACACGCACACGCACGCGCACGCACGCGCACGCGCACGCACAGACACGCACAAACACTCACACACACAAACACACGCACGTACACATGCACGTACACACACGCACGTACACACACGCACGTACACACACACACACACACACACACACGTACACAGGCATACAGATATACAGTCACAGATACAAACACACACAAGCACGTACACACACACACAGTTACTTACAGAAGCACACACACGCGCACGCACGCACGCATACACACACACACAAACAGGCACACGCACACTCATAAACACTCACAGACATAAACACACGCACGTGCGCGTACATACGCACTACTATATAATCATATTCATGTGAAACGAAAAAAAGTACTTCTGGCACTGCAACCTATGCCTCTGTGTTCTTTATGTATGAAGGATATCACGATTGAGGGAACTCTAATAGTCAAATACTTATATTGCTGCTATGTAATTGCCGCATTAGGATAATCCTGACTTGCCATGCACGTATCTGACTCTCTTCAAAGATGCACGTTCAATCTTTCTGGGCGTCATTCTACTCTCTTCAGAGAGTCATGTGACCCAGGCGAGAGTTAACCTGTCTCTTCAAACAGTCAGATACGTAGACGTGGCAAGTCAGGATTATCTGAAAGAAGTCACATACGCGTATAATACGCGCCTATACCCCGTAATGCCTGAGAAGCAGTTATGGCTTGAGAAAAATTCAGAAAACGCTGACAACGTTTGCTCTTCTTGTAGAGTTAATTTTAAGAAAAAGTGAATTAATTGTAATTTGAGGCATAACCCAACCAGTACTAATAAATGGAAATTTTTTGTTTAATCAAACGTGTATCTTCACTCTAATATCGCATTTTTGATGAAAGCGAAAATGCTGCATGCCCGGACAGTGAGATTTGGGTGCACGTAAAAGATCCCCAGGTGGTCGAAATTTCCGGAAATTTGTTATATTTTTCTAGGCATTACATCTAATATAGGTGATTCCACGAAAGGTTGACAAGGATTGAAAAGTTGATGTTTTAGATTTCATCGTTTATTTTATATTTCGTGCACATACAATCCAGTAGCCTGTGCGTGGACTTCTTTTTTTATTAACTCCATAGATTATGAGGAAAAAAGATATTGAACCTATTTTGTGCAGAGGGACCAATTTCGTCCCTTGTCATTTTCGAAATCTAACGACAATATAAAAAGACAAATATTAGATAGATGAAGGCAATTTTTTTTCAGTAAATTAACGCGTAATGAAGAGTGAAACCACATTGTTTGAAGTTTGTATGCGGAAGAAAAGTGTTTTTGAAAGATGCCTTAACAGGGGACATTTTTTTAAAAGTGGCTTGATTTGAGATTTTTTTTCTGCTAAGATATACCAGCTAGTGTTTTATAACTCAGTGACCTATTACAACATAGTGTTTAAAATATTTCCTCCTGTCAATACTGTTGCTGTACCTCAAATACATAGTTTTATAAATGACCTCAGACTTTAAAATTTGTCGACAATCAAGCGTATTGAATAATAAATATTAAAAAACCCATCTTCGACTTTTCTTAAATTCTCATAAAACGTTCTTGACAGATGATAGAAAAAGAATAATTAAAAACATAATCCATTGTTTTATTCGCAGCGACAATAGTATGGGCGGAAGTTCCAGCTTTTCAAGCATGCACATAGGCGATAAACGCATGAGAAATAGGGCTAAAAATTGAGCTTGAACTTCTGAGCCGTTTAAACAGGACCATATTTACAGAGGAAAGGCAGATTTGGTAAACGGGAATGACAGTTTTAAGCGCGTCTTTCTGAAATTACTCAATTTGTCATTTCAAGCCGAGACTTGAGACGCCCAAGATATTGGCACAGCTATTACAGTAATCTGTTTTTAACGTTTTGTTTCAGTACACGTAAATGGGAATAGGCTCGCGAGAGGAACCACCGAAGCATAACAAATACTGAAATTTAGCAACGCTGCTGCCGCGTGTCTAACCTGAACACTGCTTAGCATTTCCTTCCCCGATCGGCTGCTCAACAGTTTTATGCGCACCCCTTCTGTTAGGCAACGTATGATATCATAGGGTTTCAACTATGGGAAGTTGTAAGAAATCTGTAATTTTTAAGGAACATAGTTCAGTAAAGCCTAGCAAAGCACGAAACCTCACTCTCCTACCTAAGAGCGGCAAGCTTGGGAGTGTATCAGCCGGCATCTGTAATCATGGTGTAGAAGGCCATATGGCTAAAGAATGTCAAGATGCCCTATGTAAATGAAGATTACCTAGAGACCGTTTGTTACTTTAGGTTTGTTTTCGTGAATAATTTTGCCACGTGTTGCAGGCCTTTGTTTTCGGTGCATTTGGCCAACCTCACATAATGGTACAAACTATGATCGCGATTTGTTAGTGCCAAGCACATCTGTAAGTCATCTGAAAAAAAATGCAGCGTTTTGAGTACAGCATGTCTTTTGTTCAATGCATTCCTCAGCTTAGTAGGGGATATGGGAGGGGGTCATTCTAAGTGTCGATGTACTATCATCTGTGGCCCTTCTATGCTGGTGTTAGAGCATTTTAATTCATCGGGTTGTCTGCAAATAGGCACGGGTTGCTTTAGACTGAGTCAATATGTATTGCTCATCCAGTAATAAAGCCTGGCGAAGCCCACCAGAAATGCGCCTTTACAAAAATTTATTCCTGATTGTGCTAACTCTGCTTCTTCTCAGTTAGGATGTTCTTGTTCAAACAACTCAGGAGCTCAAAACCACTTTTTTAGCCCAATTTTTTAATTTTTCATGCGTTTTTTGCCTAAGTGCATGCTCGAAAAGCTGCAATTTCCACCTGTGATATTGTCGCTGCAAATAAAATAATGTGCTACGCTTTTTAATATTCTATTTCTATCAAAAATGCGGAACGTTTTATGAGATTTTAGGAAAAAATGAAAATGGTGTATTTAAATATTGATTTTTCAATAAGCTTTACTGTCGAGGAAACTTAGTTTGAGGCCATTTATGAAAGTGTGTTTGAGGTACAGCAACGGTACTGACAGGCAAAATTGTAAGCATTATGCTGTAATAGGTCATCGAGTTAAGAAACACTAGCTGGTCTAGCTTAGAAGGAAAAAATCTCAAATCAAGCAGCTTTCAAAAAAATGTCGCCTGCTCAGACTTTTTTCAGAAACAGTTTACTTCAGCCCACAAGCTTCAAACAATGCTGCTTCACGTTTCATAAACCCTGTTTGTTTATTTTTTAACTCAGTTTTCTGCATTGCTTGCAGTGTTTTAGGCCTGTTGCAGCTTCATCACGCCACGTAACAGATACGCATGGCAAGCCGGGTCTTTAAAGTGCCACGCACTTGAAAAATAAACTACAGGTAATTAGTTCCGACAGCAATGCAATTTACGCGGGGTCACCTTTTTCGCAGTATATTATCTTGAGCAGTATTTTGGAACAACCCGTAACAACGTCACCTAGGCCAGTAACACATTATGCAGTTTAGGACAAGACTACAAATCCAAATGGTCATCGAAGTGAACGTAAAGAAATCATGGCAGACACATGAAAAAGTTAAAAAAAAGGTCGTTTTGAAACTTCACTATTGACAGACTTGAAAAGATACAAGTTCGAACAACCAGTCTTTTCTTACGACTTAAAACAGGCAGCTAACAAAGCAACTAGCTAGACTATCCAGGCAGCTACAACAGCAGAACTCTAAAACCTTTAGATAAAAGTATCAAATTAGTCAAATTAAGCAGCGCCCGAAAAGAGTGAGAGGCGTTCAAATGAAGAGTTTGAGCTGTACATATATTCCAGGACGAACAAAAATCAAACGGTTTTCACTGCAAAAGCCCCCCGGGTATTTAGTTATAAGGCTTCTAGGATGAAATCAGGATCAGGTTGACTAAAAGAGGCCTAGTTATAGTAGTCCCCGAAAAATATATGTCAGAAAGAAACGTTGTGTAAGATCTGAAGTGTCTGCTTCCTGTGTGTACACGCCAAGTAACACCACTTATCGAGTGCCTCTATAGTATTGGTAATGTTTTTATGTGAACAATCACGCCCGAGTAGCTCCTGAACAGCTTTCATTGAGATCAGAGGAAGTAACATTCACAAAGATAAGGTAGGGCAAAGAACAATAATAAAAAAGCAGTCCCAAACTTTTTTGGTATTTCTCCACCTAATTTTTGAGAACAAAGAAGCGGTGACTGAGGGGAGAGCCACTTCGCTTTGACAATTGATGGCAAAAGAGTATTTGTACGGAGAAAGGTGACGTGAAAGAATAAACTGAACCGTTACTCGACGGCAAACCTTCAGTGACTGAGCGAAGAAATCGATGTTCTGAAGCTACAGCAGTATTAAAACACGAGACGAGAGTCCCGGAAGTCTCGCTTCCTTCTTTGTTTAAACGCGTGCGACGTGTTCAAACTGTAAATATTTGAAAACAATACAGCGTGACGAAAATCAAATGAAATTTGTTAACGAAGCTTTTATCTAGGTAGAGTTTTTAGGTAGTGTTGTCAGCAAATGTTCTTTTCGGTTCTATAAAGGCACTATACAGGAAACGCAAAGAAGTGCAAGTACGACTTCTCATTGTTTTAAGGATAAAAATTGTTGATGCGGAAGAGTACTATAGAGAATATAGGTAATTCTCTAGGCATGGCTGGCTATCTTCGAAGCATAACTTATTCATTTCAGCCCTGGATTCTTTATTTTGGGTGTCTTTGTCTAATATTCAGGACCTCAGAAGACAATAAACGCATAAGTAAGCTAGAGGCGTAATGATTGTGAATTTGTATACATAGTTAAAAATTAGATCATCAGGGCTCAGTGGTTGTGATAATAGAAAAAAAAGAGATTTTTTATTCGAGCTACTCACTAGTGTAGACAAAATTGGAACGACGTATTATTTGGCAGTGTGGAAGTCCTTGAGACAACTACGGGAATTCGTCTCGATAATAGCGCTTACATGCCTTAACCTAAAGAAAACCTTTGGCTCACTAACAACATCGCTCAGGTGTCTTCTTCGTTGTGGCTCCCAGCTCCACAAAAACGCCCCAATGTTGATGTCGACCATAGTGGAGATCATCGAAGAAATACTCCCCTTAGAACTAGCAGTTTGGGTTTTGTTTTCGAGTTACTGTGGTAAATGTTATGTGCTGGTGTCAACTGTCACCGCTGTGGCCTTAAGGCGGGAAAGAGAGCCTGACACAACTGAAAAACATTGAGGCCTCACAAAGTGTGTACGAAAAACCTGGCATTATGCGTTTTCCACGTAAAGCTTTGCTGTCATAATACGGGGCAAATAGGTCTACTTAACAAATTTTTCATTTATTGGAAAGGGAAAAGAAATCTCCCTTGAGAAGGGTCAGAGAAATCGCGAAGACTAAGTACAATTAAAGTCAACATACATAAAGTTGTAATAATGTTGAATTGCTAGTGAACAACAATAAATAATGTGTTACGGCTGACAGCGACAAAAAATACTATACTCAGAGACATCGATTTACAGCTGTCGCGCGCCTACATATTGCTAGCTGCACTGGACTACTCGATTTCTTTTTCTCTCATTGCCAGCGCAGTCCTTTCCTTGAGAACTATTCGGCGAGCAGAATGGGGCCCCGATTATTTGCCCTAGACATCTTTAGGTCTGTGCGACCACATTCCCGCCAAATAATCTGGACTGGAATGTCATCGATCCCCAATTTGTTCACCCAATAGTGAACGAAGCAGAGAAGCTTCGTGCGTTTTCTCCTTTTCTTTCTTTCTTAGCAGCGACAGCCATGCTATATTGGCCATCCACCAAGAAATGAAGCCGACTGCAGATGTTACTCTCAGATCGTGTTTATTTTTCCCTGTCCGTTCTTGCGTTCTGTCTCCTGGCGGGCTTTCATATATACCCGCTTTCAAAAACGGGTCTCCTTAGTTTGATTGATTGATATGTGGGGTTTAACGTCCAAAAACCACCATATGATTATGAGAGATGCCGTAGTGGAGGGCTTCGGAAGTTTCGACCACCTGGGGTTCTTTAACGTGCACCCAAATCTGAGCACACGGGGCTACAACATTTCCGCCTCCATCGGAAATGCGGCCGCCGCAGCCGGGATTCGATCCCGCGACCTGCGGGTCAGCAGCCGAGTACTTTAGCCACTAGACCACTACGGCGGGGCGGTCTCCTTAGTTCAAAAACATGCCGGCGCGTGCCTACGATGAAAGAGCACTTTGCTAACGTGCTGATGGATGTGCCTCCAGACCTACGTCTCCCTTTATCAGGCATGGCAGGAAGAAAAGATAAAAAAGTGCAACACACGTGCGCTGCGATATACAAAAGAGTAATAACGGCCCTGTATTCGAGCGTAGGCAAAAATGTTTTCAGGGGGTGGGGGGTGGGAGGGGTGGTTACGAGCACCAATTGGTGGGCCACCCCCTGGCTACGCACTGTCGTGCATGGAAACGTGCTCTCGGCAAGACAAGACTTCAGTCTGGCATGACGTTTTTTTATTGGTGAAAATAAATAAATAGGCCAGCAACTTCCATTTGCCAGCTTACTTCGTTAATGATAATTATGCCATCAGGACGATGATCCGAAATGTTCTCTTGCGCACTTTTTATAGCGCCAAATGTTTTTGTGTATACTAATTTTCCTCGCAGAACACATGTTTATCTTGTGGTTTATATTCTAAACGTTTCACAGATGAATGGGGTGCCTGTAGCAGCACAATTGAGAATATGTTTTTGAAAAGTACTACCTCTTTTCTGTTTTTCCTAAAATCGATTGAATGGACGTACCTCGAGGCAGTCAGTGACTGCGCCTGAGGCAAGCCCGACTAAAGTGGCCATTGTTTTATGTTCGAGTGAGGCACTGAAGGGCAATATATAAATATAGAATAAGTAACAATGTTCGAGAGTTTCTAGACGGATAAAACAAGCAGCAAAGCTTCGAAACACAGATGCAACTATCGCGAACAAATCAGTTCATCGCGTAGTCCCCAACGTCAGCACACCGCGTACCCTTGGGGCGTCTTTTCTTCAAGCTATGTCCAATGCCACCATTGCTTCCGCGCTTTTGTAAGCTATATTATGTAAGCTATAGATTTGTGCTTGACGTCCCCGCAAACAAGGTGAAGCTTTCATATAACCTTTTACAAACGTTTTTCTCCCTCCGAATCGCCCCGGGGGGACTGTCAGTCTGCACACAGCGCCAAGTGGCAATCGCGTATAGCGTACCGAACAACGCATGACCGCATCTCAGTTTTTCAAACTGTATGCTCACAAAATCAAGGCTTGCTGATTAGAAGCACGAAAGCAAATCTTCTTTGGAAGTCAATTTTAAATGTCCGTGCTGCACACCGCTTGTACTGTCGTCGGGGTTATAATACATAGTTTTAGAATAATGGTGTTCAATATTGCTGTGAACATAGCAACGTGCTTCAACGGCTCTTCGTCAGAGTGTGTAGCCGCGTTTCTGCACGCAGGAATGACTGCATTCTAATGAAAGTTATCAAGGCTCTTTCTTAAAGCAGTGCTTTGAAGCATTGCTTGAAAAACACCAGCTGGCATGTACAGAGCTTGACGGAGAGGTTGGCAGCACACCAAAGTGAATTCGTAGCCATTGAAACTTTCTGATGACTGTAACTCTGTGGCTGTTTGAGTTGATGAGTAACTTTAGTTTCTTTCATGGAAGTGTTCGTAGTGAGCAAGTTTAGAGTTTAAGGGGCTCGGTAATTTAGACAATTCACTAGCGTTACTTGTGCAAGACGCCAATGCCGTCGCAAGAGTAACGATTGAGATGCTATAGAAGTAATGCAGACAAACGCCATAGCAGTTGGAGATCTATGTCCCACGATTTGGTTTTTAACGAAGCCTTTTCGATGAGCGATAGCTGCGCTCTGCGTGGTAGAAACCTAGAAAACAACCTTGCGCATGCGTATCACCTTTAAGCTCAGCCATCGCAAAGTTCTTCCACTTCTTCGCAGGCGCGTCGTCATAGCAACGGACATGCGCAATGTCGGTTTGTTCTCTTCTACCACGTACCGCTCTGCATCCAATGGCGGGAGCTGTGAGCCGGAGGGTGCGTGCGCCCCGAGACCTCAAGTTTTGTAACGTGACTTTCGCCCCGGCAGTACGGAGGAACATGTGCGTGGTTCGCTTGGTTTACGCGCGTTTGGTCGTAGCATTTTATTGAAATAGCTATTACATAGGCACTGTCAACGGGTGTTTGTTGTCGGCGTCGTTGTCGCCGTTATGTTCTGCATTAAGTCCAAATCGATTACATCACGCCGTGAATCTCATTTTATACCCGCGAGTAAACGCGCAAGTACGCGGGCGACGAACATGGCTGCAGCAAAGATCAAACAAGGCGGCCCAATCTCTGTGCATGAGCTGCACGGCGCGATAAGTAATCTTTTTCTTTGTTTGATATGACTCTCAAGTAGGAGTGGCTGCTACAAAAATTGGCCCCGTATCCCCGTATGTTAATATCCAAGTGTCGTCGAAAGACGATAGTCTTTCGTCTGCAGAGTGTGAACAAAGCGTTTATTTGATGTTCTGCGCAAGAAACTTGGTAAATGGTATTCTGGAGGCGCTGCTTTAGAGTGCCTCGAGTGTGCAGCGAAGGCGAATGAGCGCATGAAGTCACGTCACACGTCAGACATGAGCGCTATCTGGCAGTTATTTTGGAAAACAAAGCGCGTGGCTCTCAGACGGGCGCACACGCCCGTCTAAGAGGTAATAATGTGTATAACGCAATGTGACAGGTAGGTGCCACCACCGTGTTGTCTTAGCAAAGTGTTAGAAACACTAGCCTTTTTGCGCAAACGTCACATTGTCAGCGCAGCGTCATAAACGCTACGTGCTTAGAATTACTTATGTATGCCTTTTATAGTAAAATACGCACATACAGAATATATACGTGTTGTATGGTGCCCCAGATATCCGCATGATTTGCTTTTTAATTGACAATTGCACAAGTATGAACGCTGAATCTTGAGCAACATTTGTGGGCGCTGCAGATGGTGTCGGCGTTTCGGGGTACCGGGTGGTACAGTTCAGAGTACCCGGTACAGTTAAGGGTGGACAGACAGACAGACAGACAGACAGACAGACAGACAGACAGACAGACAGACAGACAGACAGACAGACAGACAGACAGACAGACAGACAGATCAAAATTTTCGCGGCGAAGGTCCCCAAGGAAGACTATCGTCTTTAGAATGCTGGTGAAAAATTCTTTGTATTCTCACACGTGTTTTTGCAGCTGTGTGAGAAAAAAATGTGCATAAGAAGTACGTGGTGCCCGATAATAAACCATTTTTTAGAAATGTAGCGTGGTGTGCGTCTCCTTGCTTTTTCTTTGGGCTCCTCCGTGATTCAAAGAAGTCACTGTGTCACCCGCCTTGAGGTAACACTCAGACCAAAATGTTCGCTAGTACTTCATGGATAAATATAATGAGTCTCATGATAACGATAACGAAGCTAACGACACATCGCATCGATACTGGAGTTTAGAGAAACCGGCAAAGAGTTTTCATGGCGCCTGTTCCCTTTAGCAACACGAAAAGCCGAAGAAGAAGACAAAGTGTTGCTGTAGCTGAGTGCTTGCCGTTCATCTTCAGACTTTTCACTTATTTTCGCAGTTATACGGGGAACATAGTTCCTTTTTCGGCGGCGATGGAAGTGTACTCATCTGCACGCCCACCCGATTTGCTGGCGACAGCGCCGGCAGCCTCAAAGAAGCGAAACTGCCTTTCTAGTGACAGCGAGGCTACCCTCATTGACACTACCGAGAGCACCGACAGCTCCGACGACGAATATGTGACCGTCATAAGCCAGAAAGCAAAGCTGAGGATGCTCAGGGCATCCATGGACGCATCTGCTGTGAGGGCCCCGCAAAGCCTGCCGACGTACACCGTCCAATTCTTGCCTACGCAACCATCCATCAACATGAGACTACTGAACAGGCAAGCTGTATCTTCAGAGCTCGAGGCACTGTTGCCGAACAGTATTAAGGATATCTGAGTAAATCCCCGAAAAAATTTTGTAGCAGTGGACGTCGCTCAAGCGTCAGCGTTAGATTCACTGAGCAAAGTCACCGTCCTTGGCAGCATGAATGTTCACACTATCATTGCGCTAGGAAATCAGGCAACTACAGGCGTCATATATGACATCGATGTGACCATCTCGAAGATCTGCCGATTCCTATTAAGCCTGCTAATGATGGGCCCCAAATACTACAGGTGTGCCGTCTAGGAAAGTCGATATGTGTGAAGATAGACCTTAAGAGTGATTGCCTGCCGACACATGTTAAGGTAGGTCATTTCCGACTTGCTGTGCGGCCATTTGTCCCTAAGCCGCTTCAGCGCCGAAAATGTCAGAAATTTGGTCATGTGAGCGCTGTCTGTGGAAATCCTACATGTTCTCGTTGTGGTGCACCACACTCTACCGACAACTGTAAGGCTAATTCCTATAATGGCCCGAATTGCCAAGGGCCCCACGACGCCACATCAAAAGAGTGTCCGAAAATAAGGCAGGAGATTTATGTTTTGAAGAAAATAGTGAGGGACCGTTCGACTCACCGAGAAGCGGTTGCTGTCGTCAGGCGACATCGTTCTCGTCGCAGACGCTCATTTAGAAAGCCTGCCCACTGTATCAAGCCTTCTGTAAAACCTCCTTTTGTCGAATCTGCCTCACCACCACCGCCGGACAGAAGGAACACGTGCACTGAGAATGCTGCCCCTGAAAAGGAGGCTCTATAAGAAGCATGGCCATCTTTTCCAAGGAAAACCCTTGCAGAAACACTGGGACGTGCACCGGTAGCACCACTTCCTGCATCTCGCCAAGATGAGGCAACAGAGCGTGACCGCGAAATTTTGACGATGATCAAGTCTCTGATCAATGCCATTTGCACGCTTATAAGCAACACGAACATGCCTATAGCACGATGCGCAGTGCAAGTATTGGATGCCCTGAGTCCACTGCTTGCCAACTTCGCATAGACAAAATGGCTCTTTCACAGCCTTCATTCCGAGACGAAGTACGTAGTGCGACAGTTTTACAGTGGAATGCCAGAGGACTTAAATCACGGATCTGATGTTTTCGACAGTACGTTTCCCGCAACAAATTTTCTATATTAGTAATATGTGAACGAAATTTGTCAAAAGCGATAAAGCTTTCTGGCTACGAAGCCTTTACTTCATCGACTTGTGGTGAGCCCAGCAAAGTAATTATATATATCCGCACAGATTTAACCTACATTCCACATTTGGTGCAACCCCATAACGGAAATCAATACGTATGCCTCCGCCTTACAAAGAAGAATGTAGCCTTCACGCTTATCGGCGCATACATCTCACCATCTGGTCAGTTCGATGGTGAAAGACTACACGACATTTTGACCGCTACAGCTGGACCTTGGATTGTTATTGGTGATTTCAATGCTTATCACTTGCTTTGGGGAAGCACAAAGATTGATTCCAGAGGCCGGAAACTTGCTGAATTCGCCTCATGCCACGAACTTAACGTTATGAAGGATGGCAGTCCAACGTATTTGCGTGGTTTGAGATACAGCAGTTGCTTGGATCTTGCATTGGTGTCACGGTGATTCACCCAACAAATGTGATGGTTCACTGATATTGAGACTCACGGCAGTGATCATATTCCAACGTATCTGAAGGTCACAGGTTTTGCAACTTCCTCCTCATCAACTAACAGAAGAGTTAATTGGACAATGTACAAGACAAAGGAAGAAGAAGCATGCGATGATATCGCGTGCGGCCTCGAGGAGGTAATAGAAAATGTGATGGAAGAGCTTACGTGCGCCTTTAAATACACATCAAAGCGTTCAGAATTTGATATAGAACTTGAACGACTAGGAACGATGCGTAGGCGGACGGAGAGGAGGTACAGGCGCACTAATTCAAATCATGACCTGAGAGATGCTCGACATCTACTAAAGAAAATCAAACATCGACTAGACAAGCTGGAGGACCGACGGCGGAAGAAATTTTGTGAATCACTCGATCCTCGCAAGCTTATGTCTCATATATGGAGGACGGTACGTGGTCTTGGCTCGACTCCACAACAACGTCCATGCAGCACATTGGCTCTCCATCAAGGCCGCCTGCAGGTTGACGTCGCTGAAGGCTTCTGCGTGAGAATTTTGCGGGCATTGTGGTTACCATTAGTGATGAAGTTCTCGGGGATGTTCCTTTAGCACGAGTTTCTGAACTGAATATGCTTTTCTCACTCGAGGAACTGGATGCAGCTCTAGCCACCTGCAGATGTTCATCGTCACCTGGGCCGAACGCTATTACATACGCTGCTTCATGTCATCTTGGAAGACGCGGCCGAGACCAGCTACTAAAATGCTACAACCAGTCATGGAACGATGGCGTCGTTCCAGAAAGGTGGAAATCCAGCCGCTTGGTACCAATCCTGAAACCTGGAAAGTCGTCGTTTGATCTGGCAGCATATCGACTCATTGCGCTATCCAGCTACATGGGGAAAATATTGTAAAGAATGGTTCTGACACGCCTCGAGTGGTACCTTGAACGCTATAATATCACGTAACAATATATACTCAGAGGCCATGGCTGGTTTTCGAAGAGGCCGCTCTTCTATGCATAATGTCATCGACCTCGTAACCTCTGTGCAACAACAGAAATACCTCAAGCGCATCTCGGTTGCAATGTTCCTCAATGTGAAAGGTGCATACGACAACGTAACGCACGATGCCATCCTAGATGCTTTGGCGAACATTGAAATCAGTCGAGAAATGTTTCGATGGATTCGGAGCTACCTACAGAGGGGATTCTTCTTCGTGCTTGCTGCGGAAGGCCGCACCGTTGATCATAACACCGCTCGTGGCGTTCCACAAGGCGGGGTTCTCAGCCCTACGCTGTTTAACCTCACGATCATTGGCCTTGTACAAAGTCTACCTCGATCAGTCAATCTCTCTACATACGCTGATGATATATGTATCTGGGCTTCAGCAGTGACGCGACCGCAGGTACGCGCACGGCTCCAAAAAGCAGCGAGAATAACGTCGACGTACCTTCATGCTCGAGGCCTCACAATTTCCACCGAGAAGTGTGCCTTAGTCCCTTTTACCCGCAAGCCCATGATCTATTATTCTGTTTCCATCAACAACGCGAACCTTTCGTATACGAGACGTCACCGATTCCTGGGCGTCATTATCGACAGAGATCTCTCGTGGAGTGCTCACATCTCCCTCTTGAAGAAGAGGCTCAGCTCTATCACACACGTGATGAGATTTCTCGCTGGTAAAACGTGGGGCACATCAGTGTTATCTATGCTTCAGCTGTACAGAGCGCTCTTCTTGGGATATTTGCGATATAGCACGCCCGTGCTTTCCAACGCTGGAAAAACTAACATAAGGGTCCTGCAAAGCATTCAAGGCCAAGCCCTCCGCACATGCTTGGGGCTACTTTGGTGCGCTAATACGTTAGCAACAATTGGTATTGCTAAAGACCATCCGATCACGACATATATAACTGTCGACACACTCCGGACACATATCCGTCACATATCCAGAGTGCCTAACCACCACCTTGCTAGCTTGCCACTAGAAAGACCAAAGGCAGCGTTTTCCAAAGTTGTTGCGGCTAACCAGAATTCCATCTCTTGGAGATTTTCGCCCGCAACCATACCACTATCTCCAGAGTGGTGCATGAAAAGACCAACTGTGCACCTTGAAGTGCCGGGAATATCTAAAAAGGCAAGCTTGTCATCTGCAGCCCTCAAGCAGATCTCACTGGACCTTTTGCATTTGTCGTATGCTAACTGAATTCATTTTTACACGGACGGTTCGGTCTCGGGAAGTTCGACAGGTGCCTTTGTCATACCATCTCGATCAATCACCGTCAAATTCAAGACATCACACGTCACGACATCTACGGAATCCGAGCAAGCCGCCCTCCGAGCCGCTGTGGAGTTTGTTACGCGAGAATCCCCTAGCAGATGGGCCATTTTCTGCGACTCCAAGGCAGCCCTTCAATGCGTGCGAAGTCTACGACGTGGAAACTACCACCAGATGGTGTATCGTATTAATTAAATTTTTCATCGCCCCGCTGATCAAGGACACGACATTGTTTCACAATGGTTGCCGGGCCACTGTGGCACCAGTGGTAACCACCTAACCGACGATGCTGCCCGATGTGCCCACGATGGAGCGCCCACACTGTTAATACCCTTGTCAAGAGTAGACGCAGCTAGAGAACTTCCTCACATCGCGCACAATGCCACGCTTGCACACTGGAATTCTCCACTTAACTCCAATCATCGCCCTAAGAATCTTAAGCCATTACTCCAGAAACAACTGCCATCTAACATTTCTCTACGTGACGCTACAATGCTGTGCCGGCTGTGGACTGGGGTAGCGTTTACTAAGTCATTTAGTTATCGCATTGGCATGGCAGATTCATCCATGTGTGAAAGCAGCATCTGTATAGAGACTATTGAACATCTCTTGTGCCACTGTGCCCAATTTGATGAAGATCGCCAGAGTCTCCAGTGTGTCTTGAATAGACTCGATGACCGGCCATTTAATGAAGCAAAGATCTTAGGAGCCTGGTCGCGCAGCACATCAGCACAGAAAGCCACACGAGCCCTCCTGAGATACTTGACAGCAACTTCATTGAGGTACCGCCTGTGAAACTCGGCAATGTGTGTGTGATGTGACAAGTGTCTACCCTTCTCTCTCTTTTTTACTCCCCTCTCCTCCTCCCCATGTGTAGGTTAGCAACCTGGACGCATAGTCTAGTTAACTTCCGTACCTTTGCTACATTCCTTCTCTCTCTCTCTAACGGGTGTGGTCTTTATACACGGAATACTTACGTGGTGAACCCCATTAAACATTTCCATCCTAAATGTTTCCATTTGCAACTACTATGAAGCCTTATACACAATTCTCTGTAAGGCATCTGGGCACCGCTATCTTGACATGGGCTCTTCAGACGATGTTTTGTTGTTCTTGTGCATCGCAACGTACATCAATAGGACCATGAAAAATTGTACCCGTCAACCCACCCGTTTCCATGCGTATGCTCCTACTCTAACACTGTTTGTGTAGTTGTTTAAGATGCAAAACACAAAGTATAACAGCCCAATGTGGCAACACTCGGGCCCCCCCGTAAAACAGTCTATACGCTTCACCTCTTGCAAAAAAGTGGGAAGAAAGAGCGAGGATGGTTCGATTTCTTGCGCAGATGTTTGCTGCGCACGCACTGCGGTTCGACATATTCCACTAGTTGACATGAAGGCAGGACCACCTCTGAACATGCCACTGCTTTTTACCTCGTATGGAGCACAGAATAGATTGATTGATATGTGGGATTTAACGTCCCAAAGCCACGATACGATTATGAGAGACGCCGTAGTGGAGGGCTCCAGAATTTCCGACCACCAGGGGTTCTTGAACGCGCACCTAAATCTGAGCACACGGGCCTACAGCATTTTCACCTCCACTTAAAATGGAGCCGCCGCAGCCGTGATTCGATCCCATGACCTGCGGGTCAGCAGCCGGATACCTCAGATCAGTATGACGGGGCAAGCACAGAATAGAACGGTGTTGGATAATGCTATGTGTATTCTTCCTTTAATGAATAATTATGGTGTGCATGAAATCATAGGACCATTTTATGCAAAAGGACGACTGCATAACCAAACCTCAAGGCTAGTGCGCTATAATGCATGGCATACCGGCTTTTTTATGCCTTTTAAACACGACTGAAAAATATAAATACAACTCGCATCGCGAAAAGGATGCTCGAATATGTCACTATATTTCATAGTATTTTAATGTCAACTACAATATAATAACACATGCAGGTTTCACGGCGCTTTAAATTCCTTAGTCCAGCAATAATTAAGGCTTCGATAGTCTCATAAGAGCTTGACCTGCATGCATATCTGTCGTTTAATAATTAAAAGAACAAAAAATATTCTTCGCTCATCTAATGGCCTCCACGTTCTTTCGGGGTTTTCCGGATGGTGCTGCTTATTCGAAAAAAGTGTGCAAAAATATGGGTAGTTCAAGCAGGCGATATTTTATTCGAGTAAATGAAAGTCATTGGGTTCAACATCCGAAATTTTGAATATTCGCACATCGCCAGAACTAAGCCTTTCTGGTTAGCATCGAAACACCATAGTTGCTAAGCCATCGTCGATGAAGGAAGCGAAAGTCTGGTGATTAATAAATTGCATTACAACAGAATGGTGGTGAACAAAGAAACTTACTCAAATGTATGGTACTTGAAAGCTGCCCCATTCCCTCTATGTTCTTGTGGTTATATGCAAAGCTGAACCCTGTGATTCCTTGAGACGTGGTTGTTCAAGCACGTTTATCGGTACGTGCACAATGTTGGAAGGATGATATTTCTGTCACTAAAGAAGAACAAAAGGTTTGACAAGATTCTCGAACGTTATTCGGTCTTAGACTGGAAGGGGTGTGGAGCTTACCTTCTCTCTTCAATTACTGCGTTTCTACGAGTACACTTCGTCCTATTATCCTTTTTTGGGGGGAGGGGGGCTGAAGAAGGTTTTGGAAGACTTCGCTTGTATCGATCAGTCGAAAGGGCCACCACAGACATGTCCCAAAAGTTCCAAAAGGAAAAAAAAAGCCGTGCCATTCATTTCTCTTGAAGTCACGCGCGTTCCTCTATCAGCCTTCCTAGTTACAGGACTCGATCTTCATTGTCGAGTCGATCACACTGCTTAAACTTGTATTTTACGTGCACTTTTTGTACAGTCGATGTTCACGGTACCGGCACGGCTGTGGCCGCTACCAAACCTTTACTTCGTTCATTGCATGACTCCCTGCTTCCTAAACTACGTAACGAACCGAAAAACCATGTGAATCGGTGGAAACAAAATAATGTAACCGGCAACCAGTAACTTCGATTGAACGAATATATATATTGTAATAAGCGAGACAGACACAACAACCGTTCGTCGGGCAAGCTGTTCTATTCTGTCTTCTTCTTCCTCTACCTTCCCTTAGCTGCCTACGCGCCCGAGCCCCAGCGTCTTTCTTCGTCTTGACACTCGGCCATGACTGCGCGCGCGCGGAGCTGGCGGCAAAGTTTCTGCTGGGTGGACTTGGCTGCATCATGGTGGTCGTCCCGAACCACAATGCAAAATGGAGTGATGGTCTGAGGGAAGCGTCTCTGTTGTACACACTCACTGCCTCGAGCTGGTTGGTCTACGCCACAGTGCGCCTCTGCTTTAAGATCTGTCAGTGTGTATTCTGGTGGGCGGCATTGGCTGCCTCGCGTAGGCTGCTCATGGCCTTGGCGTGTCTTGCGTTGAAAGTAAGGCGATGATGTCTCTAGTGGACGCCATTGACTTTGTCGTGCCGGTTTTTGTGTCTTGCTTTAAAAGTCGGGCGACGATAGCTCTAGTGGATGCTATTGAGAGTTTCGCAATGGTCGTCTTCGGCCCACAGGCCCGGAGCCCTGAGTTGCCAATACCGTCTCTGGCGGGCGGTATTGGCTGTGTCTGTGGGGTCTCTCTCGTGGACGCCATGACTTGCCTTGCGGGGCTGTCGAACACTCTGGTGGGCGACTTGGCTGTCTCGAGGCGGCCGCAGCAACAGGCAATTCAGTTGGCGCAGTTTGGGGCACTGGTCTTAATTCCCGTCGGCGTTCTGGACAGGCTGCAATTCCCGGCCATCATGCTTTGACGCAGGAGCCTCTGCGTTGCCATCTTTGGCTCTTCTTGTTCTGCGGCCGCAAGGAATCAAGATGCTCCGTGGTTGTTCTGTACCGCGGCGTCCATACAAGTTAACGCCACCATAACTGCACATCATGCTACAGACACCAGGTGCGTACGAAGGCCTCACCTCGCTGCTCTGTGCGAGCTGGTCACCGGCTGGCCGATCTATCTCCGATTCCTCCTCAACGCACACTGCCTCCTGGTGCTCCGCACGGCATTCAGATGGTCTCAAAGTCATATTGCATTGCCCGTAATCCCAAGTAGGACTGTACGCCGGGAGGCCGAAAGTGCTGATGTTGACTTCGCCTGCTTGCGGCGCATCACTACCGTCGGCCAAGGCGTGGTGGGCAGATACGGATAAAACAGGCATATAGTCCATTAATCTGTGTTCGGCAGACATGGATTGATTGAGTGAAACACTCTCACACTCGGCCAATGACTGCCGCGTAGTAGGCAAATCCCCCACCGCCTGATCGCTGAGTCTGCTCTCCTCGCTGGTATCACTGGGAACTGTTGGTATCGTAGACAGGTAGGGTGTGTCATGTCGTGACCCATCCGGCAGGACAGGGGTGAACAACTCCACGTGCCCAGGAGGTGTCGGGTTCAAAGGCCGCAAGGCCAATTGCTGAGGCTCGAGGGTGGTCTTGTTGCCTGTTGTCACACTGGAGGACTGCGATGAGACATCGAGCTGCCGCCCCACTTGAGCTCGATATATGGTAGTGGGCGCGTTGACGAAGGGTCCAGCTACCCTGTGCCCCTCTGTATCCCCCCCACGAAAGAGAACGGGGTGGCCGATGGCTGACACGAATTGGGGTTCGGTACCAACGACGAGTCTGGAAGCTTATGTGGAGAACTGGAGTGCTCAGCTGGAGCCTCGAGATGAAACCCGTCTTGAACTCCATCCTCGGTACCGGTCAGGTTGGACTGGGTAGTGGAAGGGAGATCGGAGAGTGTCCGGCAGGAGGCAGCTATGAGCTTGGAGCTCCACTCCACCCAGGACTGCTACTTGAAGCCTTCATACCGGTGCCACGCCGCTGCACCTTCCCGAAGACGGTCTACAGCCACGGTACATTTCTGAGATTTCGTCCAGGCCTCGCGCATTGCTATCGCGTTGACGGTTGCCACCCAGCTGTCGGCGCCGTTCCGGACACCGTGGAATTCTAGTAGTTCATAGACGGCTGGTGATTGTGAGGTGGCAGGTGGCAACACAGAGATCACCGACGCGAAGCAGTCGAGCTGGTGTGAGAGCTCGATCAGAGAAGACCGAAGCTCCCTGCGTTGCTCCGGTGTGCTTGCCTCAAGGTTATATGAGGCAGCTACATCCAACACTGCGATAATGTCAGACAATGCTGGAAACATTGTAGGAGCTCGCTCGGCGATCAACGCTCTCAGTTTGTTAGTTTCGGCGCGGAGCAGTGCGATGGTACACCGCAGCTCCACGACACTGTCGCACGAGGCTTCTGAGCCGCTTTGGTTCGCGTCCGTGAAGTACGTGGTTCTAGTAGTACTCACGGTGGTGACACACACGTCTAAGGAAGCATGAACAGCGTTTCTTGGCGGCTCATGTGCTGGAAGAGTACCGGACAGGGAATGCAGGCCGTGGGAAGCTTGAACAGCATTCCCAAAGGACAGGAGCCCGTGCGCATTGCGGCCGCGAAGTGGTAGCATAGTGTCTATTGGGCGATGCCCTGGTACCACAGAGGAGGCACGAACACCGTCCACTGATGGTTCGATGGGAAGCTGAATCGGCAGCCGGGTTGTTGACTCCATCGCCAAAGAAGCGTGAACGGCGTTCCTGGATGGAGAAGCCCGCACTGCCGACGAACCACGAAGACACGTACCAGTTCCTTCCCGCCGAGGGTTCACTTGTCGGCTTGCGCTCACGGCAGAATCCATAGCCAAGGGCGCGTGGATGGCGTCCCTTGTGAAATGGTACCGGTAACGTGTACTGCAGCCGCCGAGGAGGCCTTGACGCCGTCCCCGAACGGTGGTGGTAGAAGCGGCAGGTGAACAGCTGCCGAGGAGGCCTTGACGCTGTCCTTAAGCGGCGCTTATCGCGGTTGTCCTGGATGACGAAGCTGTGACGTAAGACTTCTTCTTTGTCTACTGCACCATTGTAATAAGTGAGACAGACACAACACCCGTTCGTCGGGCAAGCTGTTCTATTCTGTCTTCTTCTTCCTCTACCTTCCCTTAGCTGCCCACGTGCCCGAGCCCCAGCGTCTTTCTTCGTCTTGACATTATATATATATATATATATATATATATATATATATATATATATATATATATATATATATATATATATATATATATATATATATATATATATATATATATACTGCGGAATCAGGGTGTAGATGAAGTATATATAAACATTCTGGAAGAAATCTACAGGGGCTAAACTGCTACCATAGTGCTTCATAAAGAAAGCAACAGAATACCAATCAAAAAGGGTGTAAGGCAGGGGGACACAATCTCCCCAATGCTATTTACCGCGTGCTTACAGGAAGTTTTCAGAAGCCTAGAATGGGAACAGTTAGGAATAAGAGTTAATAGAGAATACCTTAGTAACCTGCGCTTCGCCGATGACATTGCATTGCTGAGTAACTCAGGGGACGAATTGCAACTCATGATTACGGACTTAGACAAGGAGAGCAGAAAGGTGGGTCTTAAAATAATCTGCAGAAAACGAAAGTAATGTACAACAACCTCGGAAAGGAGCAGCGCTTCGAGATAGGTAATAGTTCACTTCAAGTTGTAAAAGACTATGTCTACTTAGTGCAGGTAATAACCGCAGAGCCGAACCACGAGATTGAAGTAACTAGAAGAACAAGAATGGGGTGGAGCACATTCGGCAAGCACTCTCAAATTATGACAGGTAGATTGCAACTATCCCTCAAGAAGAAGGTATATAACAGCTGTATCTTGCCGGTACTTAGCTACGGAGCAGAAACCTGGAGACTTACAAAGAGGGTTCAGCTTAAATTGAGGACGACGCAGCGAGCAATGGAAAGAAAAATGGTAGGTGTAACCTTAAGAGACAAGAAGAGAGCAGAGTGGATTAGGGGACAAACGGGGGTTAAGGATATCATAGTTGAAATAAAGAAGAGGAAATGGACATGGGTCGGGCATGTAGCGCGTAGACAGGATAACCGCTGGTCATTAAGGGTAACTAACTGTATTCCCAGAGAAGGGAAGCGGGTTAGGGGGAGACAGAAGGTTAGGTGGGCAGATGAGATTAGGAAGTGTGCGGGTATAAATTGGCAGCAGCAAACACAGGACCGGGTTAACTGGCGGAACATGGGAGAGGCCTTTGTCCTGCAGTGGACGTAGTCAGGCTGATGATGATGATATATATATATATATATATATATATATATATATATATATATATATATATCTAATCCCTACAACCGAGTACAAAGTGTACTCTTAAGCTGAAGACGATAATATGAGATCATTACTGTCATTACGTCTCGCAAAAGGCCCGTTATATTCAAAGACTACAGCATCATTGTCGTCTTACTGTAGCTTTGCCCATCCATGAGCTAAACGCTAAAGGCTGTAGTGCAAATGAGCTCTGCGAAGGTCCGCAAGGTTGAGAAAGGGAAAGAAGACAGCCACCGGTTTGTGGCTAGAAGCCACAAGGGAAATTCATACGAATTTCTCAGAAACAAAAGCTTCTTAGTTGCATAAAAGATTGTCCTGGTCCAGGGATCGAACCGGGACCAAAGTCTTTCCGGTGTGGTCGCTGTACGAATTGAGCCGACCAGGAAGCTAGCAATTAGAAGGGTGAAAGCGAGTTTATCGACCACTCAAGGCACACAGGCACAAGTAATGCACATTAGTTCTGCGGACACTCGCAGTCTAATTTCTCTTTCTTATCACCTCCGCCGTGATGCCAACCCTGAGGATTTATCCCTAGGTTTAGAGATTTTCCACCTCATTTAGGGATCTGGCGTCTTTTTTGTTGTATATAGGGATTTTTTAAGGCTGTGGTAATTTGACATTTCGCGGCAGTGATTAAAGGCAATACTAAGTCAGCACTCTCTTTCAACTAGAAAGACTGTAAAAAATGATAATTTTGGCTATTTCAAAGATTCATTCCTAGATCTAGAGATGTTCCACCTCATTTAGGAATATGGCATCTTTCTTGTTGAATCTAGGAATTTTTACAAGCCTGTAGTAAAGTGACATTTCGCGGCCTGATTACAGGCATTACTCAGTGACCACTCTCTTCCAACTAGAAAGGCTGCGAAGAAACGATAATTTTGTTTATTTCGCGTTTTTTTTATTTAGTACAGTCTTAGTGTTCCTATGAATCATGTGAAGGGGATAGCAGATTTGTGATGCGAGATTGTTATAGTCTGAATATTGCAGACAATTAAGCTATGTAGTCATAAAAGTTCAATACGCGCCTATTATGAGCTCCTTTGGTGATTTCTGCTCTGTTAAACAAAAATTAACTTTGCCTCGTAGAGCACATAAACACGGTCAAGATTTTAGTCACTGCGTGACTTAACAGAGCAATGTAAATGTGTTCTTCTATAAGGAATCTTATAGAAGAACAGAACAAATTGAGACTGAAGATTTGGTAAGGTGGTGCGGGTTCAATATTTCACAAACGGTGTGGTGGAGGAGTCTGTCCGGGTGTTTAAGTCTTTCCATGCCCTTTACATGAACACTTGTATAGATTTCGTCAAACGTGGAGCTGATAGAAAGTTCAGAGGAAAGGCTTATAGCTATCAGCCAGTAATAGAGCGCCCATTTAAATCTTCTGAAACTGTTGGAACAGTGATTGCAAACGTAGGAAATTAAGAATAGAGAATCAGCTGTCAAGCTGCAAGTACGAGAAAGGCGCGACGGACTTGCGGTTGACCGAAGGTTAACATTTATGTCTTCAATGCGTGTGCAAAGAGAATTCGACATGTAAATACGTCTTGTTGGCAACAGGTGCCATTTACAAGGACTTTACATGCAACTCCAGAGAACGTGTAGAAGAGGTACCTTAATATGACTAATGATGATTTTTACTTTTAAGTTGGTTCAGATGAACTTGCATACAAAGCTGACTATCCTAATACTTTTTAAGAGTCAATTACTGTGAATGATGACATATAAATTATCTACAATATTTTCTTGCAATATAGGGATTTTTTGAGAGTAAATCTAAGGATAAAATGCCTCTATGTGTTGGCATCTCTACCCCTCCACCACCTCACGGGTTTCATGTGATCGTGCCCTCCCTGTTTATAGGGAGAAGTCATGGCGCGCCGTGACAATTTCATGCACTGATGCACCGCAATGAGTATATGTGTGGTCCTTTGAAGGCCGATCCTGTTAACGCCATTTCCAGGCGCATTTGGAATCGGGAATAGTGCTCGGCACGTTAAAAAACGACAAATATATTTTTCGAGATAATCATGCGATCAGAAAAAGTGTTTAACAATTCAGATTACTCGGTGCTCTACTATGAAAAATTGGCAGATCCCACGTGCAGTGGGAATCGCTGATATGCCAAGCACGAATTAGGAAGCTTGATATGTAACTTCAAAATCAGCACAACAATACGAGGCGGAAGTAAATGATGCCGTACGTGACTTTCATGTCATAATTATCACGTTTGGGCGTGTCATTTACCTTCTTAATGTATTCACGTTACCTGATATCGAATTTAGTATATGTGCAGCTAGCGAAACGGCCACGAGCATGCTATGAGCGTATCATGTTGTAATGTTTTACACGACACGAATATCACGTTCATCATGTTTGGACGTGTCCCATATCTTCGTCGTCCACTCACGTCCCGTAGTACCAAACTTGCTATATGCGAAGCTATAGCAAAACGGCTGTGAGCGCGCGTAACGTTGACGCACGCTCATGCTGGGCGCAGTGACGCTACGCTAGCAAGGAAGGAATAAACTTTATTTTGTATCCGGCGTGTTAGTGGGCTGGGCTCCCGCCTAGGTGTCGGCTAGAAGGTCTTCCCTCCTAGCAGCTTCCTCGGCCCCCTGGATTGCCCATAGCTGATCGTCCAGTGCTGAACTCAGCAGCACGGCCAGCCAACGCGCGCGGAGGCGGTCGGTGGTGGCCGAGTTCTCATTACTGTGTTTTAATCCCTGGCATTCCCATAGTATATGTTCTAATGAAGCTCGTGCCTGACAATATTTGCATTGAGCGGTCGTGAATCTCTGGATACATAGCATGCAGTAGTGCTGGATTCCTATAGGATCTGGTTTGTAATTGTCGCCATTGGATATACTGTGCCCTGTTGAGTTTATGATGAGGAGGGGGGTAAACACGCCTCTGTAATTTATATTGTTTCGTAATTTCATTGAATGTTGTCATTTGGTCCTCCACCTCACACACATTTGGAAATTCTGACGAGGGATCAACATTAGGCGTAGCCCGGAAAGTGAGTCCTCGAGCAACGTTGTGTGCCACCTCGTTAGGGTTGATATCTCCGGTGGTGTCGGCTATGTGAGCTAGGAACCAGAGAATGCAAACGCATCTGTCGTCTTGGTTGGTTTTGCCTGTCCTAAGAATACACAGTGCTTCGAGAGATTCTGCCATTTGCAATGTTGCGTACAGCTGCTTGTGAGTCGCTGAGTGTATCATCATCATCATCATCATCATCATCATCATCATCATCAGCCTGTCTACGTCCACTGCAGGACAAAGGCCTCTCCCATGTTCCGCCAGTTAACCCGGTCCTGTGCTTGCTGTTGCCAATTTATGCCCGCAAACTTCTTAATCTCATCTGCCCACCTAACCTTCTGTCTCCCCCTACCCCGCTTCCCTTCTCTGGGAATCCAGTTGGTGACCCTTAATGACCAGCGGTTATCCTGTCTACGTGCTACATGCCCGGCCCATGTCCATTTCCTCTTCTTTATTGCAGCTATGATATCCTTAACTCCCGTTTGTCCCCTAATCCACTCTGCTCTCTTCTTGTCTCTTAAGGTTGCACCTACCATTTTTCTTTCCATTGCTCGCTGCGTCGTCCTCAATTTAAGTTGAACCCTCTTTGTGAGTCTCCAGGTTTCTGCTCCGTAGCTAAGTACCGGCAAGATACAGCTGTTATATACCTTCCTCTTGAGGGACAGTGGCAATCTACTTGTCATAATTTGAGAGTGCCTGCCGAATGTGCTCCACCCCATTCTTATTCTTCTAGTTACTTCAATCTCGTGGTTAGGCTCTGCGGTTATTACCTGCCCTAAGTAGACATAGTCTTTTACAACTTTAAGTTCACTATTACCTATCGCAAAGCGCTGCTCCTTTCCGAGGTTGTTGTACATTACTTTCGTTTTCTGCAGATTAATTTTAAGACCCACCTTTCTGCTCTCCTTGTCTAACTCCGTAATCATGAGTTGCAATTCGTCCCCTGAGTTACTCAGCAATGCAATGTCATCGGCGAAGCGCAGGTTACTGAGGTACTCTCCATTAACTGTTCCCATTCTAGGCTTCTGAAAACGTCCTGTAAGCATGCAGTGAATAGCATTGGGGAGATTGTGTCCCCCTGCCTTACACCCTTCTTTATTGGTATTCTGTTGCTTTTTTTATGAAGCACTATGGTAGCAGTTGATCCCCTGTATATTTCTTCCAAATGTTTATATATATTTCATCTACGCCCTGATTCCGCAGTGTCTGCATGACGGCTGATATTTCTACTGAATCAAACGCCTTCTCGTAATCTATGAAGGCTATGTATAGTGGTTGGTTATACTCTGAGCATTTCTCTATTACCTGATTGATAGTATGAATGTGGTCAATTGTTGAGTAGCCTGTTCTAAATCCTGCTTGTTCCTTTGGTTGATTGAATTCTAATGTTTTCTTTACTCTGCTAGCAATTACCTTTGTAAATAGCTTGTATACTACAGAGAGCAAGCTGATCGGTCTGTAATTCTTCAAGTCCTTGTCATCTCCTTTCTTATGTATTAAGATGATGTTAGCGTTCTTCCAAGACTCTGGTACTTTTCCCGTCAGGAGACACCTCGTAAATAGAGTGGCTAGTTTTTCTAACACAATCTGTCCTCCATCTTTCAGCAGATCTGATGTTACTTGATCCTCACCAGCAGCTTTGCCTCTGTGCATGCTCTCCAAAGCTTTTTTGACTTCTATCATTACCGGTGGGGTGTCGTCTGGGTTACTGCTAGTTCTTATAGTATTAAGGTCGTGGTTGTCTCGGCTACTGTACAGATCTCTGTAAAACTCCTCCGCTATTTTAACTATCCTATCCATATTGGTAGTTAATTTGCCTTCTTTGTCCCTTAGTGCATACATCCGCCTTTTGCCTATCCCAAGTTTCCTCTTCACTGCTTTGACGCTTCCTCCGTTTTTCAGAGCGTGCTCAATTCTTTCCATGTTATACCTTCTTACATCGCATACTTTCCGTCTATTATTTAGCTTCGAAAGCTCTGCCAGTTCTATTTTGTCTGTTGTACTTGACACTTTCATGATTTGACGCTTCTTAATTAGGTTCTTCGTTTCCTGGGAAAGCTTGCCGGTGTCCTGTCTAGCTACCCTGCCTCCAACTTCCACTGCACACTCCGTGATGATACTCGTCAGATTATCATTCATTGTATCTACGCTAAGGTTGGTTTCCTCGCTAAGAGCAGAGTACCTGTTCTGCAGTGACACTCTGAATTCCTGTACTTTCCCTCTCAGTGCTAGCTCATTGATTTGCTTCTTGCGTATCAGTTTCTGTCGTTCCTCCTTCAAGTCTATGCGGATTCGAGCCCGTACCATTCTATGGTCACTGCATCTTACCTTGCCAACCACTTCCACATCCTGCACGACTCCTGGGTGTGCAGTCATTATAAAGTCTATTTCGTTCTTATTTACGCCATTAGGGCTCCTCCATGTCCACTTGCGGTTTTCTCGTTTTCGGTAGAAGGTATTCAAAATACGCAGATTATTGCGTTCTGCGAATTCTACTAGTAGCTCTCCTCTGGCGTTTCTAGTGCCGATGCCATAATCTCCTACTGCCTGGTCTCTAGCCTGCTTCTTCCCTACCTTTGCATTAAAGTCGCCCATTACTATAGTATACTGTGTTTTCACCTTACTCATTGCCGATTCCACGTCTTCATAGAAGCTTTCAACTGAAGCGTCATCATGGCTGGATTTAGGCGCGTAAGCCTGTACTACCTTCATTTTGTATCTTTTATTCAGTTTAATTACAATGCCTACCACCCTTTCATTAATGCTATAGTAATCCTCTATGTTGCCAGCTATGTTTCTGTGAATTAGGAACCCTACTCCCAGTTCTCTTCTGTCTGCCAAGCCCCGATAGCAAATGACGTGCCCATTCTGTAGCACAGTATAGGCCTCATCTGTCCTAACCTCACTCAGCCCTATTATATCCCATTTAATGCCTTCTAGCTCCTCGAATAATACAGCTAGACTTCCCTCACTAGATAACGTTCTAACGTTAAACGTTGCTAAGTTCAAGTTCCAATGGTGGCCTGTCCGTATCCAGAGATTCCTAGCACCCTCTGCTGCTTTGCAGATCTGATCGCCGCCGTGGTCAGTTGCTCCGCAGCTGGTGGGGACTGAGGGCCGCGAGTTAATTGACGAATGCCTACGGGAGGGGGTGGCCAGATACTGCGCCAGGGTGGCCAATCCTTCTCTGGTGAGATCATCGGTGCGTACCGGCTTTAAGCCGGTACGATCAGACAGTAGTGGGAATGCTCCATGCATGTCTTCCTTATTGTTGTTCAGTACGCGTTGTTTGTGATAACACGCGTCAGTTTGTGATATGGCCAAAGCTATAGTTATCTCTTCCGCCGTTTCAACGCGTCTCGTGTGTATTGTCAGACTGGTGCTGCATTGTTTCTTGTGGTTCACTACAGCAGCGACGAAGCAGCTTTTGTGTTTGTAACGAGCGGCATCTACGAAGACCGAATCTTTGGTGTTTCCGTAGCTCTTTGTCATCGTCTTGGCTCTGCTCAGCCTTCTACCAGCGATGTGCACGGGATGCATGTTTTTAGGTAACGGAGGCACTGTGAGCTTAGCCCGTACGTCACGAGGAATGTCGCATTTGGTACCAAATTGTGTGTGGTAAGTGATGCCCAATTTTTCCAGGATGCATTGATTGATTTGTGGGGTTTAACGTCCCAAAAGCACCATATGATTATGAGAGACGCCGTAGTGGAGGGCTCCGGAAATTTTGACCACCTGGGGTTCTTTAACGTGCACCCATATCTGAGCACACGGGCCTACAACATTTCCGCCTCCATCGGAAATGCAGCCGCCGCAGCCGGGATTCGTTTTCCAGGATGCATCTACCAGTCTTGCATTTAGAGAGGCGCTCGTACTGTGCAATACGTTGCGCCTCTATCAGTTCCTCAAGTGTATTATGTAAACCTAGCTCTAACAGCCTCTCTGTACTTGTGCTTTGCATGAGCCCCAGCGCTTGTTTGTAGATTCTTCTTATGAGGCCGTTTAATTTCATTTTTTCTGCTGCAAATCATATATGGTATGCAGAAACATACGTGGCTTATGTCAAACGCGTGGATTAATTAGCCTTATGACACTTGCCTCTTTGATGCTGCTATGCTTATTCGTAATTCTTTTAATTATGCGCATTGTTTGATAAACCTTCGCTTCGATATTGCGTAACGTTTCCCCCCTGTTGCCTTTGGCTTCTATTACTAACCCCAGTACCCTTATCTTGTCGACAATGGGTATAATGTGTCCATCTCGTGTTTTAAGTTGTATGTCTGTGTAGGTATGTGCGTTGTGGTGCTTGGGAAGTCGGCCTTTTAATGTTGCTCTATATAGTAGCAGCTCAGATTTTTCGGCTGAGCACGTGAGAACAGTTCTTTCTAGGTATAGCTCTACATTGTCGATCGCTTCTTGTAAACGTTGTTCAATTGACCCATCGCTGCGGTTATTGTATGGTGCAAACCTTCCATTTTTTCTAATCTACTCGGGAGGCCAGTTAGAACGAAGTTAAATAACATAGGTGATATCACTGATCCTTGGGGTGTGTCTGCACTACCCATAGATATTTCTTCAGATGTGAAACGCGAGCACTTTTTTGTCCGACACTAGGCGTGACCCGCGTGTGTCGGCGAGGCTCGGTGACAACCGTCTCGAAATGCGACATGCTGCATTTCGCGCCGACGACGTTACCTAGACAGCACCGCGTCTGCTTATCTTCGTGACGGAAGAACGCCGGGCGCGCTCAAACGCGCATGCGTCATAGCAACGCACCGCGGCGTGCGCCTGCGCCTGCGGCACGCCAGGCAGATCGGCGCCGGGCGTGGCATCGCCAGCGTGACGCGACGAAACGAACGTTCACGTCGAAGTGTTTTGACGCCTTGAGTGTGGCACGTGTAGTCATGTTCTTACATGACACGCATCTCATGATTACCATGTTTGCATCAGTCACATACCTTCACCATCCATTCACGTGGCGTAATACCAAATTGGACATATGTGAAGCTAGCGAAACAGCCGCGAGCGCATCATGAGTGTAGCATGTAGTCTTGTTGTTACATGAAACGCATGTGATGAATATCTTGTTTAGACGTGTCAGTTAGATATGTCATTCGTTCGCGTGACCTAATACCGAATTTGGTACATGTGAAGCTAGCGAAACGGCCACAAGCGCCTCATGAGTGTGGCAGGTAGTCATGAATCATGACTTACATGTCATGCATGTCATGATTTCCACGTTAGGGTCTATCACTTGTGTTCGCCATGCAGTCATGTCATACCATGCCAATCTCGCAACATGTCATGTGCACGAAACCACCGCAAAAGCAGCAAGAACTTGAAACATAAATAATGAAATTAATGACATACATATCATGATAGTCATGTTATGACTACTCAAATATGCTCGTCCTACAGTCATATTATGCCATACCGAATTTGGTATTGATACCATCAGCGAAACGGCCAGGAGAGCTAAAAGTCGTAGGCGGCTAGATAGATAGATAGATAGATAGATAGATAGATAGATAGATAGATAGATAGATAGATACGCTCAATGTCGCCAAAGCTCGATAAGAAATGCTTCGCATATAAAAACAGAAACCCGTGTGTTTAGAAAAAGGGAATAGCGATCTTTAGCACTTCGTACTCAATTATCGAAGAGCATATATGAGCAGTGCACTTTCCCGAGGCAACAGCATTATGTATTTAGAGATAGTTGTTAACGATTTACAGTACTTAGTCTTTTACTATGGGAGAGGAAAACACCATGCCGTGAGCCTCCTATTACTTAAGGCCTTGTCGACAAAAGTTAATTTCAGGGGAACGGCAACATGAAATGTGCTAAGAAAGAAGGTGTATGCGTTTAGAAAAAGTGTTCAACGATTTAGAGTACTATGTACTCTACTATGGTGAGAACATATGTTTATAACAGTGATCACCGATTTAGAGTACTATGTACTCTACTATGGGAGAACACGTGTTTAGAAAAAGTGGTGGAAGATTTAGAGTACAATGTACTCCACATGCCCGCGGATGAAACGTCGATAGCGGCACGCTGTCGAACGGTATCATATTTGACCATTCCAAGCATAGAAATGAGGTCCTCAGTGGTGCGCTAGTCAAAGACGTATTTGTATGCGTTCTTTTCCAATAGTCGTTGCCCTCTGAATCATTGGCTTGTCAGCGATAATCAACATCTGATATGGCCAACGGTTTTTTTTATCCAGATGACATCATTTCACTTCGCCTTAATTCACTGTTGCGTAGATATGAACGCATATAGACTTCACGTTCTGGCGCCGTTACGGGGATGTGTGTCATTCGGCACTATGGCAAACACGCGCCCCGTCACTTGAAGAATGAAATCAGAGTCGTTTCCCTTCAACTGGAGGTAGAAAAACACTGAGAAACAATGATATAAAGAAAAAAAAGAAAAAAAAACGCATCCGCACGAAGTGAATCATGATGCGTGGGCGAAGCCCTGGTATCGTATGGATGAGAACCAGAGGTTACTCGGGCGTTGCCCCCTACAATATTAATTGATTGACAAAGTAGCGAAATGGCATGAAATAACATAAAGAGTCGACGACAAAGCTAAGTCTTAAGGTCCATAATGTCTACGTTGAAGTGGCCGACTAGAATAAAGGGTTTGGGCTTTTGAGTATTATATACTGTTCTAACACAATTCTAATTGAGATTAGTTTAATGCCAAAGAGATTTTGCCATATGCTTTGATTGATTTGAGCTTAAGTGATGGTGCTAATAGGGTATTGTGGCTTTTTAATTTTTGTTCTGGATAAGAGGCTTCTTTTGTTTTGTTAGTTAACCTTGTCCTAACCATTTAAACGGTGCTGTACCGTTCCATGATCGACACCAGACGGGCAAGTCTCAGCCCTAAGATGTCTCGTTCCTCAAAAAAAGGACAACATTGAAAAACAATGAATGGGATTGAGCTAAAAGAAAGTAATAGCAATTGCCTACAACAGGTTAAGAAGGGCATCGTGTTAGGAGCAAGTGCTCAGAGACGTGTGGACATTCATGCTTGATTGGCTTCCTGGGGTTTTCCATGCTACTGCTCTTGAATCGGGATGGCTATAATCGCTTCTTATTAATCGAAAACTAAGCTGAATGGCCATGACAGCGGACGAAGTGAGTGTAGTTAGTTATAGCGAGAGGTCAGACCACCTTTTTATCCTAACACTTCTTCTAGCATTACTTTTTTTCTCGATGGGCTCCAATTCTATTAGCTATAATTTATAAGGCACTGCATGGATGACTTCATCTGATCTATTCGTATGATAAATCAATTCAGATTCACTAACGTGGAACTTTGATTATGGGACTCTCTGTCGCTACAGCGGCGCAAAAACAATACTGAGAGAGGTGGTGTTCGGTGACGATAACAATACACTATAGTTTAGTTGGCAGTAAGTGCGTACTTCATTATAGTATTGCTAAGCGCTATTTTCTTATTGGAGATGTTTGATAAAGAACTAATTACCTTTAGTTCTGCATTCCGTGTGGTAACATCTCTGTGACTGCGCGGTATTATTTTTCAGTTACTCTGGCAAAGAGTATTTAATGAAGCCAGACGAAGACACGCCACATGTCATCAAAATATTAATGTACTCTCTTATGCCTAGTTCACACTGAAACATCCGCTTTGTACAGCGACCGAAATTCCCCTGCCGCCGAAACGCAGCGTAGTTCGCACTGGACGAGTCCCGCGCCGCCGAATATGCCATCTACTACGGGGCGAACGCAGGATGGATGCACTGTCACCCGGTTGTTGTCGCGGCTCGCAAACGCTATTACGATATCCGGTGGTGTATACTTCGACGATTCTTGTACGCAAGAAGCAAGAAAAGACAGTACTGCTTATTTTGCTGGCAAGTGACTGTCTTGTAATGCACGAAGAGCAGAAAAACTACCGACGCCAGTGGCGTTGGTGGGTTCGTTTTGTTCTGCAAGACCGCAACAAGCTCGGTCACGCCAACAGCAAGCTCGGTCACCTCTTTCACGAAATACGGACGCGAAGTAGGCACAGAGCAGGTTAGACTCCCGTTGTTTTCAACATTCAGTTACGTGTACTGCGGCATAACAAGTTAGTAGGGCTTGGCCGCCATTTTTCAAAATTCCTTGATTAGCGCTCCTATTGGTCCGCGGTGACCGCTTCGACGGCAGACGCCGCAAAAATTGGTCCGAGAGCGATAGGCGCGGAGAGGGCCCTTTCGGCGGATCTCGCCGCCGCCGAACCGGATTCGGAGCACTTTCGGCGGCCGGAATGCTCAGTGTGAACGCGGCCTTAGAGTCCCCTGCACAAAATGACACTACGCTGGTCGCTGCACTATCTGAACTGCATGAAGCTAGATCACTTGAGAAGCAAGAACTAGGCTGTATGTTTTCGTAACAGTAGGACCCGTTCTGCGGATAACAGGAAAGGTATTGTCATCAAGGACTCTTACTGTAATTGATCCTGTGAAGCTCCGTGAAAACACTGCCGAAAAATTAAAAGGGAGACAGCAATTTTGAAACAAATGGTGAGAAGTCACTCTTCTCATTGTGTAGCTGCTTCCAGAAGGGGGCGTTCATTGCTGAAGTTCATAAAAAAAAAGCCGATGCCTCGGCAACACCTTTTCCCCACCCTGCTTCACCGCCCATTTTCCCCACAGACCCGTGGAGGCCGGTACAAGACAGAATGCCATAAAAAATCACAGCATGTACATGGAGTGAATGATGACGAGTGGGGCGAAGCGACCATCCATCCGTCCATGCTCCTCTCTATCCATCCGTGCGACACTCCTTCATCCGTCTCTCCATACTTGCGCCCGTCCGTTCGTTCTTGCTTCTGCCTGACCATGCGTCCATCCGTCCCTCCGTCCTTGCTTCCGTGCTTTCGTCCTTCAGTTCGTTGTTACTTCCGTCAGTCGGTGCGTCCGTCCACGTGTCCGTCCGTGCTTCCTTCCATGCATCCATACGTCCACCCATGTGTCCGTCCATCAGTCCGAGTGTGTTTCTCTGCCTGCCTCTCTGTCTGTCTGTCTGTCTGTCTGTCTGTCTGTCTGTCTGTCTGTCTGTCTGTCTGTCTGTCTGTCTGTCTGTCTGTCTGTCTGTCTGTCTGTCTGTCTGTCCTAGAGATGCCTGGCAGAAAGAGACAGCATTACTTTATTACATTTATATGCTGCCGAATGTAATAAAGTAATCTAATGAAGCTCGAAGACAAATGGTTGCGTTATTGACAGCCCCTCGTAATGATCGCAGGTCCTGCGTGAAGCAAAAAAAAAAACGAAACGAAAATAGCAGAGAAGGTTTGGTTACACCTTGAAGCAAATGCACTAGCCGGATCAGCTAACACTCTGCGCTTCATAGCTTACGTCGATCTCATTTTAAGTCTGAAATGTGACCTCCATTGAACAAGTGAAATCGCAATCATCGCTTCTTGTAAGTTCCTATCTTATGCGCTGCTACAACGTTCTCATGCCGGAACGCCAAAAAACGTAATCTTGTGAACATATCCTAACACAACGTAACAGAGAGGTTAAAAAGGCACGAAAGCTGTTCGATACACGTATTTTCACCATAGACCAAGATTGGGGCGTCAATCTTGGCTGTGGACTAGGTGGAGGGAGCAACTGCGGTAGCTCCATGCCTGACCTTAATTTATGTTTACCACCGTTGTTACTGCAACGTAACCACCTGAGGTAACCAAGCCCTCCCTCCCCGTGCTCGCGGTGCCCAAAAGCTGTGCTTGGGTTTATTATATGTGAGCTGTTCGGCTTCTTAGTGGCATGGATGCCCAGTGAGATTTGCGCCTCCTCCAAACTTGCTTGGCAGAGTATTTCCTTTTGTTTTTAAAACAACCACAAGAAAAATATTCTAAAGGTAAAAATAAGTAGTTGCGACAGACTTTTACTCGATAGGATTTCGGAGCTTAACTGTACATAGCATGAGGTTCAATGTACTTTTTAGATCACTGTTTAAGATTCGCCGATTGAATTCATCGAAAGATTGTGAGAAGCTGGCATCAAAGTGGCACCTGGTGGAGCAGATTTCAACCACGCGCTTCCTTCTACGTGGCCTCTGAGATTCTTTGCTGCAGTGCGCGAAGCACAATGCGAATTCAAGCAAATACATCAAAGCAGAGGAACGGCAACAGTGAAAGCTATCACTAGAGAGTTGAGGAACGAACTGGAGGTGCCTCCAGATTTTTCTCTTCTTCTTATTGCTATTATTTAAAAAATGAGTAGAATTGTTAGTTTAAAACGGGGCTCAGTTTCACGGCTACATTAAGCACATCTAGTTGTCTTATATTTTAGAAGCACTTCTGCACAAATAATGTAAGTTTTGAACAAGCTTTACAAAACTGAGACCGGGTTAAAGAGATTAGGATGTTCTCGAACTGCTTAAAACGAAGTCGGAGAGATTCTCATTGTGTTTTGTGAACAACTTGTGAAGGAAGCCGCCAATACGGCCTCCTTCTAGCCTGTTTCACCTTAGACCTGCTGCATCGCCATCGTATTTTAAGTGCGAATGTATCTCTTAGGCGGGCTATGTCAGGCATCCGGCGTTGTCCATGGCAGCGTCCGCGCGCCGGAAGTAGCCAACAAGTGTTATCTTTCCGCTCTCACTCCCTCTCCCATAGCAACAGCTGTGGGCGCGCGTGCTTATCCTCGCCCCTAGAAGCCGGAGCGTGTGATGCGAGAGAGTGTAGGAGAGGGTAGGTTCAGTGCTTACCCGCTCCGTCTCTCCCAGTTCACTCTTTCTCTCCTCTATGCGCCCCACTAACTTGTCCGCTCGCGCCTCACTCTTGACCGTTCACTGACTGGGCACCTCTCAAGAACATCCGAAAATTTGTGCTCGAGACGCCGCTGTAAAGCTAGCATACACGCTGGAAGACACGTATACAGTGAGTCGTTGCAAGCTATGTATCGCATAGTCCGACGCCGTCGATAGTTTGCTAAAAACAATACATATAGGTTGGCATACATAAGAAAGGTCTGAGCAATTGGATGAATCTGCGGCACCATCCTGTCCATAACGAATGTCTCAGCCTCAATACATCGTGAGCACATATGACAACTTGGACTGTCACAGTTATCTATAGAAAACAAAACATGGTATACTTAATGCAAGCACTTTAGTGACAAAATTTTGTTATTATTTCATCTGCCCAGAACGGAGCGTAGGACGTCTTTCGGAGGCGTTGAAAAGAAAGCGCAGCACAGGCAATCAAGATAAGAAGGTACATAACGAAGTTCACAAGCTGCATGCTGACTATTGCTGGTGGAATCAATGGCTCTCATTTATGTCATTGCTTTAAGCTTCATGGCACAGCCAGCGTTACCTAATGCAGGTCGTCACGTGCATACCCAAGGTTATCTTAGAGGGCCCCTCCCACCGTTGCATAAAAAAAAGAGCGAGCATTGATAATAATCGACTTCCATAAGCATGCATCAGCGAGATGCGCTGGCTATTCATTTACTGCTATTAGCCTCATATTTTATTGACCATCGAAACAAGGTGACCCACCAGCGTACTATATGTTACAAAAACTTTGCCTTCGTGTGTGCCTTTTTCTTTCATCGTACAGGTTTATCGATTAGCCTTAGAGAACAATACGAAGAAGATGGGACCCATAATTCAGTTCATTTTATTTATTTAATTTATTGCATCCTTAAAGGCCCGAGGGCATTACATAAGTTAATTATCTTGCGCCTTTTGTGTGGCCGGGTGCGAACTTGATGGGACAAGATACGTGCGTAGTTAGATACGCTTGCGATGGGTATATCTATGTACAGCGAGAACCATATTGAAATAAGCAATCAGTAAACCCCGAAGTCATGTCTGGGCTGGTGTGCGTGAGGGCTGCGTCCGGAACCTAGTGAACATACGAACGTTTCGGATTGAGTTAGATTTGCTGCACCTCTGCTTTGTTGGAGATGAGTTCTCAGACATGCATTCATATCTGCAAATGCCCCCATAATCCCATGAAATGCGACATGTCCTGCATTAGCGAGAAATTCGCAGTATGTTCTCAAAAAGAAAGGTGAAAGTGTATTTACAAGTAAAACTTGACAAGTGCATTAGCATTAGGTCTATGAATGAAGCTGATTCAGACCACAATGACTCATCGACACCAGAGAGTAAAGTTCGAACGGGATTTCATATGAGAGAAATCATGGGCACCTCATCATATGTATGTACCGATGTGAGTCAGTTATGTCGGCTTATAAGTGCATACGTACGCAATGAAATGTTGCGTGCAGTGAATACTTCAATCGCACCGCACATTCTTTCTGGCTACGCCCATATATGCTGGCTTTTGCCGTGATAAACAATATTCTGGTATACAATCATCTTGCAAGCATATAGCTGCTTTTGGTCGAAAAAAAAAGTCTGTTTTGGTTCACTCAAAGTGTTTCTTGCTATGCCCTATAACGAATTTCCGGCTATATCACTCCACCTAATAGTTTTGAGGTGGGACATATCCAGTATTTCTTCCTCTAGTCCGTGTTAATAAAGTGGTCGGCATGGCAACAGCTGATCGTCCACTCATCGGCTAGTTTTCGTGAGCTGAAGGTCGATTCCAGTATTAACACAGTAAGTATATATCAAAGACACCTGACCACGAGAGCTGAACGTGTATGGTTCTATCTTACAGTGCGACTATACGGCTCTCCAGGCCGAGGATTGCGTGGCGACAGCTATACCTTCGAGGGCGAGAGCAAACTTTGAAAGCGAGGCACGCTTCCTATAGTCCGATGCCGACAGCAAGCTGTGTGGCATGTAACACACACGTCGGAAAACTGCGCATTCTGCAGCATGGGCGCGAGTCTGACGCAATTTTGTCAATGGACCGTGGTTCGTGATTGCGAAAACGTCAGCGCCCTTTGACGACACATATGTTGTCCGGCAAGTTGCAGCTCTAATGATCCCTCTTTTACTAATTGCGCCATCAAACACTGTCGCCTGCCGAAACCCCAAGCGGTATGAATACAGCACAGCCAATCGAACACACACACGCAGAGGCACGCGGCATCGCGATATATATATATATATATATATATATATATATATATATATATATATATATATATATATATATATATATATATATATATATATATATATATATATATATATATATATATATATATATATATATATATAATGGGTTATGCGGCAGTGCCGAACTTCTAAGAGTGACATTTCTTTCGTATCTAAGGGAACGGCTTCCCGGCTGCTATGGTCGTTTTAGTAACTTCCTTACTTAGCCGGCATCTGGTGCCTTGACGACAACCGGTCCCTAATTACCCGCCGTGCTCCCTAAATAACTCTCTTGCCCACCGCACGCGTCTGCACCCGTCTAACTGGGCGACACTCAAACAGACCGCCACTGCCAGTCTTCTAGTGATGGGCGTGATCGTCGCCGTATCTTACCCGGGCTGTCGTTGAGCTGCATCTGCTGATGCCATCTAATACTTCGAAGCGTACCTAATGAGGGAATATGGTTGACGACCACAGTCAATCTTGGTTGAACCCTGGCTTTTCTCAGGATGCCACTTTCTCCAGTTATTCATATCTCTTGGCCGTCTCAAAAAGGAAAATCTACATAAAAGCGTACTGCATCTTGTGTTTGTTAAGAGGCTCAAACGAAAGTGTAACGCTTTGTTTATACCCGCAGGTGTGTCTGCTTCTCCAGGTGTTTTGGGAGTGGTGACACCATTAACACGGACGGACCAGGGCGTACTGAACGGACGAGGGCTCGCTCCCACACCTAGTCTAGCGTGCATGAGCCGTGTCCGGGGTAAAGCGGATCTGCTGGTCGAGTCGACGCCAAATGATTGAATATTTAAAGCCGGGGAGAGGCAAGAAAACCTTTTTGCTCGGCCTAACTTGGATGGTTCCTTAGTTTAACCCACTTAAACAAATCTGTACTCGCCTTCTCCTGTTTGTCTCTACGTTCGCATTTTCATCCTTTTCTTTCCCCTTTCACTTTTCTTCTTCTCTGTTATATTTAACTATAATTTCTCTGATAGCAATACGTTAAGCTTGCACTTCTACCACCTCCTGGTTACATTATGTTTAATTAGAGTGGCTGTGCACAGCTGACATTGGCTTGCCTTGTTACAGTAAAGGGCTGGAGTCCTCATTTCCGGCTCATTGGTGGGTGGCTGGCAGAGCTGTCGAAAATGTGCAAAACGTATAGTCTCAACTATATTTCCTGACTGTGGTATCACCTTTTAAGAACCAGTGGATGCGCCGAATATACTTCGAAAGCCACCTGAAATAAAAAAAAAATTCTACAAATTTGCGTGATCCACCGTGAACCACTTGAAAGCAATGCTGGAACAATCTTTCCTTCTATTGTGTACTTATACCTTGCTTATGCACTTGTCTATGGTTATGAGACAGCATGAATAGTTAGCGCAGATCTTCTGTTAGAAATTTAAAGCAAGACACAATAAAAAAAACGCCAGGCCTTCACGCAACGTGCAGCACAGTTACAGCGAAAGTTGGAAGAGCGACCTTTCCGAGCCCTTTTTAACACTTTTTGGACAAGTGTAGTGTCGTCATCGAAGCGTTGTCGAAGTGAATGATAGACGCGCTGTATCGTGCGTTGGTTTTCCTTTGACTTGCTCGTTCGGCCAGATTGCATAGTTACGCGGTGATTACCAGTGGCCACCTTTTCAATATTTCATACGGCTACGGACTATTCGCAGGAAAGCTGTTTCCACTGGAAGTTAATAGTTTGATATTCTGTAAATACTGTCGGAAATAATGTTGGTAAACATCTGTCGATGCCTTTTTTTGAAAGTACAGGGAAAGCCGCTGGTAGCACACAAATGCCTCTTTTCTGTAATTTTAAATGCGAAGCATGACGAACTCACGTGTGTAACGCAGTACGTGCATCCGTACGAACGCGTTCGTCGTCGTCTTCCTCGTTGATCTTCATCCATCGAACTGTCCCGCGCAGAAATGTTCGCAAGAAGTTCAATTCCAATAGGTACAGGTTCTGAAAGGCCTGTTTAACTGTAGTTATACCAGTATTCTATGGTAGTTTATACAGCTACAGTACCAGTAGTCAATAGAACTTTCCTACTCGTACAATGTTCTTACCGCAGATGCCAAACGACACTTACGAGTAAGTTTCCGCAAGGCTCTTTTAGCAATCGCTGTTTTACGCGAGGCCTCAGTGATTGCTTTCACGAACGTCATAGATCTCGACAAAAGTACAAAGTACCGTTCCCCTCAACAGGGATATGGTGGTTGAAGTAATATACGACGCCGGCATTGACCTTCCGTTGCTGATAAAAACGGTTAGTGACTATGACAGCATTAGTTTTTCCGTTTTAACAACGTGATTTGCAGCGAGTGAATAATTAAAACTGGATTACACCCCCACTTCAGGACATCAGCGTTTCATTGCCAGGCACTACTAGCGCATAATGTCTTTCGCCGTTTCGGCATACCTGCGACTTATTTGCGTAAAGGTAAAGCAACTTTCCACGTAACTGAATATTGTTACCGGCAATCTTCGCAGCAGGTTATAGTTTAAAACAGTGTAAATCTAGACTGTCAACCATACACGGCTGATAACGTGTTTGGGTTTAGTGTACAGCGGCATGGTTGAGTGCAAGATGCAGTGTAACGGAGTCAAACGCGGCACTAATCAGCTTAGTATCAGTCAATCTTCATTTCTCGCAGATATTTTTTTTTCAGAATGCAACGCGTACAACCCAATAAACATTGTACGAACAAGTGTGTCATCGGTATTGAAATGGCGCAGCTATCATGCCTTCTCCTAAAATCTTGTTCACAATAAAAGAAGTAAAGGCTTATTATGTTTCTGTCTTAGTCGAGTTTCTGTCTAGTTTTGTATTCACTCTTCTGCTTGGTGCATTACATATCAAAACCCCCACAATTGACTTGTGTTAAGCTTGCACTCATCTTGCAAGTATTGTTTCTTGGTCCACTAAATTAGAAAAGGTTGGGAGCCTGCTGATTTTGCCCCTGCTTTTCTTATCAATATCTTAACTGCAAGAACATTGCCAGCTTGATTTGCTTTGAGACACATAAGGACATTTCCAACATGAAGCCCCGCCACCTCGGCGTAAACTGTGTGGCGGTCATTTGTCGGTGCAGACGCTGTTTTTTTTCTTGTAGCTAGCAAGCACAAAAGAGCAGTTCTGTAAAGAACATAGTAGACTGCATCGTACGCAGACGAATGTGAAATGTAGAAAGTGTGACAAAGCTGTACACTTGACGCGTGAAAAAAACAACAAAAAGACCATCGCCGAATTCAACCTTACTTCTTGAGGAAGTCAATATTTCAAGATTTTCCTGCGTTGGCCTCGACAATCATCTGAATGTTGAATAGACGCGTCGCAGCTCTCACTGACAGCTGTTTTACATCGCGACAGTCGGAACAGAAGCAGCCGAAAGTGCTTGAACTTTCATTGGAAATTTGACCGCAGCGTCTTTCGTGTTCTAACTGCAGCGCATTCAAGCCAGTTGTTTTTTGTCTTGCCTGTGCGCCTTCCAGAGTGTGTGTAGGAATACTACATGTTTCTAGAACTTTCAAAGTGTTCGGCTGAAACCCGAGCGCAAAGTTAGCAGCAGAGCGAGGTACTCGAACAGGGCAAGTGCACGCGTCTTGCAGAAAGAAATAACCTCACCGAATAACCGGTGAGGAATGCCTCACCGAGCGCACAAACCGAACGTTCATCAACATGTTGTCAATGTACGTCGCCTCCGACCACAAAAACTGGGATGAAGTATTACCACTAAGGTTGCACGGCGGGCTTGTTGGTTATTCATGTTGTTCGAGGTATAGCGCATCCATGGGACGGGACTGAGAAGAACACACAGAACACATACGCGGCGCTAACTTTCAACAATGCGGTTTAATCCGAGAAACAGCAATACTTATACCCAAACATGGCACGTCACAATCACGTGCTAGAACCAGAAAATTGTGATCTACTGCAACTCATGCGATATCCAAATAATGCAATTCTTTCAATGATAATGATACCGATGGCTTGCTTTTACAGGCGTCCCCAAACTAAGCAATGAATTTCGCTTCTATAATGAGCCTTGTTATTTGGTTAGTGCTTCCTCCGACTATGCTGGTGCGATTAAAGATGTGTTCTGTGTGTTCTTTTCTGTCCCGTTCTGGATGCGCTATACCTCGAACAACAGAAGTATTACCATTAGTCACGTACGCCTTCAGCACGGCGAAACACGAAACGACAGGCTGCAGCCCTTTCTATCTGCTCTACGCTCGCTCACCTCGACATACGCTGGATACTATCTTTTCTTTTGTCGTCCATGACGATTTAACAATTCCGGAAACTTTGTGTCGTGCGGAAGAGACACGTCGACTTGCCTGCAGGCAGCGCAAGAGTCCTCCAAAACTCGCTACGACAGTCAACACCGGCATGTAACCTATGCCCCCGGTGATCTAGCGTGGGTGTGGACCCCAATACGCAGACGTGGCTTGAGCCAAAAGCTACTGGCTCATACGCCGGTCCACTCGTGATACTCCATCGTCTCAGCGAGATCAACTATGAAATTGCACGTGTCACCACTAGTGGCCGACGTTCATGTAAGAGACAGAGGTGATGCATGCTGCCCGCCTGAAGCCGTTTACACGAAGGATACAAGAATGACTCGCCTAGAGGGCTACGTCTGAGACAGGGGGAATGATACAAAGTGCCACTACCAAAGAAAACAAGGGAAGCGCGGGTAGAGAAGCAAGACAACGTTGCTTTTACTGCGATCCCCCTGAGTGGGTACGAGCCATGGCTGTGGAATGATCATCATCATCAGACTGTGTTCGTGGACTCAGGGCCCTTTAAAAATTCCCCTTAAGTTACCTTACCTTGCGTAACATTATTATCAAGCGTGCACACAACTTTTATTCTATGTCAGGGAAGTGTTATTATTTACTAGTAAGTAATTACTGTACCATTTAGTGGACGATTTTTATATTATTGTTGTTAAACATTTACATGCCCACTAAATGACATATAAGCAATCACGCTAAACTCAAACAAGAACTGAATTTTCAAGAGGCTGTTTGCTGCGTCGTGACGATGCCATCTTTTTTTTAGATGTGGAGCATCTAATACTCGAGGCTTGTAGTGCGGCGCCATCCGCAAGCTTCCTCCTCCTTCTTCCACCATCTGTGCATCCCTTCCTCCTCTACACACCGCGTGCGCTTCTCCTCTTCACGAACATTCGCTAGCTGTATAATGTAGCGCGCATGCGCCGTCACGCTTCGAGAACATCGGCAGCTGACGCGCGCGCATGCGCCGTCGCGCTTCGAGAACATCGGCAGCTGACGCGCGCGCATGCGCCGTTGCGCTTCTCCCCCTTCTCGAACATTCGACAGCTGACGCGCGCATGCACCGTCACCCACCATCTGTGCCGCGCGCGCTTCTCCCCTTCGAGAACATTCTACAATTCTCCTGATTCTCCAGTGGACGCGCATGCGCCGTCGCGCTTCGAGAACATTCAACAGCTGACAGTGCATGCGCCGTCGCGCTGTATATATACTCAAGGTCGGCGCTCGCTCGCTCAGTTGCCGCTCGTCGGTTGGTTTGTACGGCGCGTCGACGTCCAAGGTCGCGGTGAAATGAATTCCAACGAATCCACAAACACAATGATTGACGTCCCTTCGACCAGCGCCGCCCTTTCGCATACGTGTGTACGTGTTCACTCATTTAACACCCCCTCCTACAACCACGTTAACCAATTTAGCCATCGACCCAAGTAAGTCGCAATTTAACACCCCATTTCACAACCACGTTAACCAATTTAGCCATCGACCCAAGTAAGTCGCAATTCAACACCCCGTTAACCAATTATATGCTCCGCATCCTCCTCAGTGTTCCCCTGAGGGAAGCTGCGGGCAATCTTTTTTTTCTGCCGCAAGTGGTCTATTCAGGAGGAAATTATGAGGAAGTCTACTTGAAGTTCTTATGCCATTCGCATAGTTTCGTTTATGTATATGTCTGAAGCCCTTTGAACATACTGTTTCTGCGATTTAATACCTATCTGAATGATACATGGCACATTCTAAGTTCTAGAGGAGAGGCTGCAAGTTGGATGCTAATAGTTCGCATTCTTTCCGCACGATTCACATTCTTCTTCACTCAAGTTTAAAGGCTTCCTTCAGGTCCCCTCGTTATACTTGAATGTCTACGTACTATCTGCTCACCCCAGTTTGTCGCGATTTACACATGCACAAATTGACACAGTTCTCTGGCTTGTTAACCTATTTACCTGAAATGTCGCCCAGTCAGGTGATAGCGAGTGAAGGTGACGAACGCAGTCTTAAGCTTCTTGAAGGCAATCTACTTGGACCGGTGGTTATAGACTAATAGTGTTATGATGACTGTGACGGTCGGCTTTGAGTCTGCGTGCTCTCCTCTCTCTCCTTTTCTCCATCTTCCAAACTACCTCATCCCTGTCCCTAGTGTATAGGGTAGCATACCAGTCCTTCTAAACTGCTCCACATCCCTGCCTTTTTTTTCCTTTCTGTTCTTCTTCTTCTTCTTCTTCTTACGGCAAAATCTCTCATTAGAGCGCTACGATAATCAATTTTGGTGCCGTAATTGTCCGCCGGTGTGCGCAGCTGCTATCGCGCAAAATGTGGAGAAAAAAAATTTAGATGCCAGTGCTTAAAACCCATTTGAAAAAAAAAGACCCTATAAAGGCTTCATGTCGGGCAAGAAGTCGCATTGACATATGTGAAATAGCGTGGTAGAAAAGTGAGATAACAACGAAGCGTCACATACGGCGAAATGTGTAACAAAAATGTGATTCAAAGCTTCACGTCGTTTACAAAGCGCTCCCCTTCGTTACCGTCATTGGCCACGGCATCCACAAAGTGTACATAACGCCTTACAGAAACGCAGTTGGTGCCTCGCTTCACCTCAGAATGAGGAATTGTGGCAGGGGGGTGTGTTTTTCTACATCACAAAGTTGGGATTTAAGGCGCATTGGATTCCTTGCAAGTGCATTTCTGTAAGTTGACCCAAAAGAGCTTACAGCGAGTTATTGAAAGGCCGCTCGCTCTATTTTTGCTGTTACTGTGCTGCACGTTGCCTGCAGGCCTGGAGTTTTTTTTGTGTGGTTGTTTGCTCAAAATGCATATTCGACATGCAGTCAATACAACGCATTGTTTTGCTCAGAAATATGGCATGCGCAAACTATCAAGCAGGACGAAACAAGAGGAATCGATCAATGGCTCGATTTCTTGTTTGACAAAACAAGCAGACAGTGGAGCCAAAGAAGCCATAGAGCATGTTCAAGTTATTTAAACACAGCGTTTTCATGTGACCTAATTGCACTCGTAGAAATGGACGAAATGGCACCTTTGCCGCTGGTAGATACTGAACATACTGTCTGTGGATAACTAGTTCGATGCAGTGGCCGTTACTGTTTCATGAACGTTTTGACGCAAAGAGGAAGGAGCAAACGCAAATGGCTGCAGTACAGCTTCGATCCAATTCGCTGACCACATTGTATGGCCTAGTACAGGCGCTGCCATATATTTGAGTAAGGTTGAATGGCAGTGCCTCGATATCTAGAAACATGAGCATCAAAGAAGAGTGAGCTATATGGGCAACGACGTCAAACTCGGAAAGCGTGACCCAGTAGTGCTAATTGCGGAACAGTGCGAACAATTAGTACACAGCCCTCCTTCATTAGATACAACAGCTGTGAAATGCGTCCAGCCTAGTCTGTGACAATGGCTTCGCCATCTACGATCCAACCTTCACGCATATCGGTGTTTGGATCGCTAGGCTCTGCCACGAGACGACTTGGTAATATTGTAGGGGGGCGATGGCTTCCCTCCTTTAATTAAAACTGCAGCGGCTGATGTGTATCGCGTCTAGCCGAGACACATAGCAGCAATCAATGAGCGCCATGCACGAGCAAAACGATGTCCAGCACCTTTATATATAAGCAGAGTTTCAACTGCGTTCATAACTTTGTAAGGTGGTGAAAACGAGTTGAGGGGAGTGGCTACACGGTAAAGTTTGGTGCAGATATATCAGGAAAACTACAGTATGACATTTAAAAAAAATATGCTTTTGGCGTAGGGTAAACGAGGATATGAAAACCTGGCCAACAGGACGGATGACCACTTGCATCTAACTCGCGAATTGGACTCGAGAAAATGCCTCTGAAGCACAGTCGGAGAAAAGCGGCCAAGGTAATCATATATGCAATAATAGGGCAAGACAGACTGGTTCGTTTCGCTGCATAATGAATCTTTTGCGCATGCTACACTAAGACAGAGATGAAAGGTTTACAACTAATGCAAGTGTAGACTATCACGAGAGTTGATAGTCTGCGCTGATCCTTGTGACTTTTTCGTTTCGGTCTTCGTGTTGCGTGCGCAAAAAGCTTCATATTGTAATCATAACTGCCAGGATTTTGCATTCCAAAAAACAAAGCTATGGTTACGAGAGACGCAGACGACCCCAAGGTGTGCAAGCATGAGCAATTGGTGGCATGGCCTCAAAAGTTTAGCACTGACCAGTTCGTCCTATGTATTCAATATCATCGCTTAACAGGATCAGATAAACTATCCTTGACACTTATTCTGCAGATATGACTGTGGGCTTCGTTCAACACAGACTATAATTTCAACCGCTTACACTTTCATTCGCTTTGTATTTTTGTTTGCACTCTTCGACAGCAAGACATGCCCCGCCGCGGTGGTCTAGTGGCTAAGGTACTCGGCTGCTGACCCGCAGGTCACATGATCGAATCCCGGCTGCGGTGGCTGCATTTTCGATGGAGGCGGAAATGTTGTAGGCCCGTGTGCTCAGATTTGGGCGTACGTTAATGGTGCATTCAGACGACGGCCCGAATCTGGATGTGGTGGGACGGACGGCGCGTCACGTGACCTCGCAGCAGGGATTCCCCTCGTCCGCGCGGCTCGCGGACGGATGACCCCAACCTATTTCTCACATCGGGATTCTGCCGGGAGAGAGCCGGTACTTCAGCGAAACAGCTCAAGGTTGGTGGCAACCAGTACACTTTTCGTCTGCTCGCGGCATGTCCTCCATAGCTCGCGGACAGCTAGCTGCATGACTGGTCGGCATCATCTACGCTTGAGAATGGTTTACATAGTTTCCGGGGGCTTTGTTCTCAAGGGATTAAACACGCAGAAATCTTTTTTGTGGTTCGGGAAATGTCGCCACCATTGTTTTGACACGCGAGATTCTTTGCCGCGATGGTGGGTAAATTTTCTAACTTCTGCAACCGGCGACGTGCCGCTTCTAAGAACGGATGGGAGACGTGTTCAAAAGTTCTACAAGTGGGGAACAATAGTGTTGAAAGAACATTCTGCCAGCAACTACCTTTTCTCCTGAAAGAATAACACTCCTCGTTCATTTGTCACAACGCGACAGACATCGCAGCCAAGTGTTGCTTCTTGCGGGCATCCATGTTGAGTACTCTCAAACCGGTCTGCTGATTGATTGATTGATATGTGGGGTTTAACGTCCCAAAACCACCATATGATTATGAGAGACGCCGTAGTGGAGGGCTCCGGAAATTTTGACCACCTGGGGTTCTTTAACGTGCACCCAAATCTGAGCACACGGGCCTACAACATTTCCGCCTCCATCGGAAATGCTCAAACCGGTCTGCTGCCAGCGGGCGCAGGTGAGCGCCGAATCTGCTGTCGAGGGTAATCCGGCTGTTTTCCCCTAGGACACCGTCCGTCGTGTGGATGCGCCTGCAGGCGGATCATCCGCGGATTAGCTGTCCGCGTCCATGACAAATCCGGATTCAGTCCGTCGTTGAATGCACCATAAAGAACCCGAGGTGGTCGAAATTTCCGGAGCCCTCCACTACGGCGTCTCTCATAATCATATGGTGGTTTCGGGACGTTAAACCCCACATAAAAAAAGACATCAAGACATTAAAGACCACTTAGAGATTTAGAACCATTTGAAAATTCTAAAAGTTATAGATTACAGAAGCGGCTGCACAAGCTCGACACCTTCTCTTGGTTAGTCCAACGTGACACCTGAGCAAAAAAAAAAAAAAAACGGCGAATCATGCATTAAGCGGCTCAAGGCTTGAAACAGTGAAATTGTACGATTCTGAAGGCTAATTTAGTTGCTCTTAAGTTGCTTTTAAGCATCACCTAGGCGATGCAGGTTGTTTTTAGGTTGCTTCTAGGTCGTTGCAAGGCTTGCCTGATGCCAGTTTTTCTATGTTGACTCTCAGCGCACAGAGAAGCGAGTCTGTGATATTCGTCTCTTTGCCCCATTCATGCCAGGTACCACTTATTTATTGTTTGAGATGCAAGCGTCGAGGGAGGAAATGTAGCAGGCATTAATTTATGTGGCTGACGAATAGGGGCGAGTTGAAGTGTTTGGATAGCTTGGCCGAATGCAGAATTGCTGTGGGTTAGATGAATTCGGCACAGGAGATTCGTTTTACCTTGCACTATAAGTCGAAGATAAGTACGCATGGTTTCTTGGGCAGAGATGACATCTAGCGAAAGACATCCTGCTTACGCTACAGTTCCCGGTGCTAGTAAGCTCTTCGGGAGCACTGGCCATATTATCAAGCAGGTGTTGCGTGCGGCCTTTAAAATTCTGTTATTTGCTAGCTATAATCGGTGAAGCACCGGTAGACACTAGCGCAATGTTCCTTTATTTGCTTTCTTAAGCAGTACCATTGAGGGACATCTACATCGCCATCGTGTCCTAGATATGAATTTGAAGAGTTGAGTTGCTGCTACTATTATAGTTAGAAGTTTCTTTCCCTGTGGAGATCAGAAAATATTTCTGTCGATGATGTTTCTCAGCAATCGTTAAGACCATACACAGGTCAGCGGCCATTCACTGAGGAGGAACGGATAATTGCTCATTTTTTACTCGTGAAGTCAATCCATGGCTTTACTCTTTTCTGGTGAAATGCGCATGCCTCGGTGCACTAAATACGTGGAGAAGTTCCGTAAAGCTTCTTGAAGTCGCTGTTTGGTGTTGTAACGTAAACTTGAAGCGCTCTAGATACAGTTGTCATCGGCGTAAATCGTGATGTGTGCTCCTCAAGGCAGTGTCCTTATTATGTGTATAAGGGCAAGGTTGAAAAAGAAAGCGCTGAGCACGGTACAATTTCTGTGCTGTGTGAGACCATTTGGAGTGCTCGTATATAATTTCCGCTCTCTTAGATAGTTCTAAATCTATTTGTATAGCTTCTTTTCTTGACCAAGAAAGTCCATGGCTGCGAGAATGGCATGTTGAAAGACTGGGTCGAAAGCTGTCTTGATGACAAGGAAGATGGCTGTCGATACCTGCTAATTGGAAGCTTGCGAAAATAGTGCCTATTTTGAAACCTGGTAAGCAGCGAAGAAGCTATAGATACCTCTTTCCGGTCCATCGTCCTACTGAGATACGTTGGCAAGCTCTTGGAACGAACGATTCACAAAACTGACATAGTTCCTAGACAGCCGCAACAAGTTTCCCCAAGAAATAAATGGGATCAGCAAAGACAGGTCAGCTATCCGCAATGTCATCCAAGTTGTCTCCTTCCTTGAAGAGGACTTCTTCGATAGTCGTACCCCTCACAGATTTACAGATACTTCGTATTTCGCGTACGCCTTCAATCACTTGCGTGGTCTTGGACATCCATAGTCTTTCTCGTTACCTGTTATTCTTTCGTTATACGTACTTGGGGTATTTGGCCCACCGCCATCACTTCGAATCCATTTGGGGCAATGAGCCTTTTTTCAATTTAGATGTCCTGTGGTGAGTAGTAGAATTTAAATAGTTACCGTGGTACATACGCTTCTACGATGATAATAGTTTTTGGGTTCTTCAAACAAAAAAAGTTTTGCTAAACAGTCTCGCTATTGAAAGGAGAGGGATAAACGACTGATGCTGTCATCACTTCAGAGGCCATGGATCGCTATAACATTATCTTTCATGCTAAACAACAGCGGTCTGGCGGCAGGAGCAGATCGCTAGGCTAAATAGTAATTTTTCATTCCCTCAAGCCGTGCGACAGAGAGGGTAAGGATTGTCACAGTGGGCAACCGAAAACATCGGGGTTGATATATGTGTAATAATTATCCCTATGCTTACCGCTGCAAGTATTATAATACTGTCACCCTTGGCACCGTTACATTGTCAAAATTTCGGTATGGGAATACTGGTGCTTGAGTTATATGCGAGATTCACTGTCTGCATCTTCCATAGGGTGTGCGGAATCATATAGTACGTTTTAATCATTGAGTGCAACACGCATGTGACCCCAAAGAATCCACAGGTACTTTACTATCACACAGCACGTTCAACCGCGATCATTGCCGCAGTCATATGAAGATTTTTTGTTGATTTTTCTACTAGATGCACAGTTTTTTAGACATGAGGTTCACCTTTCTGGGTTGACATAAGCCACGGCTTTTACCATTCTCGTAAACTTCTCTTTTCTATGAACTCTTAATCCTAACTTTTTGTTCGGTGTTCGTATAGTTTATTGAGGTTTAAACGCCTATTCTATTTTTTTACTTAGCCGCGTACTTTCGTCCACTTCGTCTTAATGGGTACGCGCCAATACATCTGTGGCCGTCATCATCATCAACCTTGCGATCTCGCGAATAACTTAAAGAAGAAGAGCCCTTACAAGTGATTGGCACCCAGTCATCACTGCGCTTTCGAAAACTTGAGTGCCCGACCACTATCATCGTTTTGCTTCCATCAGGCTTGGACCCAACGCGATCTACATCTCTCGTCATTTGTTCTCGCCTTCCCAAGGTCTGTCGACAGCCATGTCCAGCGGGACCAGGACATCGACGAGCGAAACGAGCTCGAAGACGCCCACAGGGGGCCTGCTGACAAAACTACGCAATAGCAAAGGCCTTGCCGCTGGGGCCATTTTCGGCGCACTCCTGGTCTCCTGCGTCGTTCTCGTCGCGGCTCTCCTGATCTACTTACTACTCTCGAACGGCGACAAAGGTCACGCCATCGCTTCACCGACCTCTGTGACACCCGACGATCCCGGCAGTGAGAATGCCACCACAAACGGCACCACCGAGTTGGCACCAGCCGCCTACGCGGCATGGCACTACGTCGCTGTAGGAGCACGTCGCCACACCTACTCGTCTCCAGCCGTAATTGCACGTGCCGCAGTTTCTTCGGAAGGTAGTCCCACCGGGAATGCGGCAAGACGTCGTGGCAGCGTCGTGTCTACGAACGCCAATACTGGAATCGGCAATCATCCCAATGTCACTACGGAAACCAGCACACACCCCAATGCCGCAAGAACGAATAGAAAGGGAGCATCCGCGAAAAAAGAGATTGCGTTGATGGAAGCAGCGTTGATCGACGGGGAAGTTTTTAGCGACACATTTACGTTACCGGACGCCGTTACCAACGAGTCTTCTAACAGGGATTTCAACACTGATTCGGCAGTCCTCCCTTCAACAGGAGCACGCCGAAAGGAGTATGCTGTGCTCGGCGTCGAGAAAGAGACACCTCCTGATTTTGAAATGCCAGAACACTCAGACGAAAGTACAGATGAAGTAGCAGACACCCAGACATCTGCTCAACAGGAAGTAAATTTGGTAGAAAACAAGCAACTTTACCATGCATATGCGACCGACATCACGGTAGCCTTCGGCGCAAGCACCGGTAGACTCGCTAATGACATTGAAGATGATAACTTTGTGATGTATAGAGCGAAAGGGCCTCGTAATCTACATGCAAATGACACTACTAATTCTAGTTATGACCAATTTTTTTGATAAAAACTACGTCAAGTAGCGTTTGGCACAGCAAGTGTAGTGCAGAACATATCTGACATTCACGCTGCGCTTTACAAAACGAAGTTCTGTTGTTTTCTTGTCAAGGAATTTGTTTTGTTTTGCATTGCTTGTGGAAATGTGAAATCAAAGGAAAGCCTACACACTCTATTCTATTAAGCTTCGTGTTTGGAAGATTCCATAAATATATCGTTGATATTTGGCTTGCACCACCTCTTTTTCCAAACGAAGCTTGTGTGTTTAGAAAAAGTGTTTAACAATTTAGAGTACATCATACTCTATTATGGGAGAGCATAAATGCCGTCCCGATTACCCAGAAAATTGTACGCTTTAGTACACTTGGGTGGTGGCGGTGGCAGCGTCATACGTCAAAAACCCAGCCTTGGTGATCGTATAGAAATGGGATCATCAAAAGTGCACTGGTCACGTGGGTATATGTGTACGCCGTTTTAAAATAATTGATGCTCTCTCGTTCACAGTCTTTTCAGCTACCAGCCGTTTTCAATATGGCAATCTGGTCTTCTAGCTATGTCGCTTGTTTTGTTTATGTTGCCGCATTGCACTTTTTTTTACACGAACTGTTAATTCTTGCTGTTGCCTTTAATAGCTTAAGTTTCGCAATTTTAAGCACGGAAGAAAGAAGCATCTAGGAAGGAGCCTTATGCAATGATAGAGAAAGTAAACTAAAAAAAAGAAAAGAGAGAAAACAGCAGTACGTCAGCCACGTGCATGCCAATTTTCACTCGCACCGTTTTCCAAACAAGGTAAAGGATCCATAATTTTTTATTGAATGGTAAAGTTGATGCTGCTTTTGTTTTTATGGTTTATCGTCCCACTACGCTACGTAATGTTCGCGCTATTTTAAACCTGTTATCTATGGCACAATCATTGCAACTTACGCATGGAGTCATACTACAATGTAAGCACCTACGAGTATGTACTTAGATGTACTTATCTGCACGCTTTGTTGTTGGCGTGACCATGGTGAATTATTGTGGCTGAACTTTCTGCCATTTGATAATGGCTTTAGATTGACCACTACGAACACACATTCAATTTTTACATATTAACTTGAGGGACCTCTGGCGTTTCTATTTTTCAGCCACCATTGGAATGATGGGCAATGCTCACAATTGATTAATCCTAATGCTTGTGCCTTCAAACACGCCTGTGGTTGAGTTTCTTGAAGTGTTTTGGCATTTCTTTTGAGGTAAAGGAAAAAAATTATTTGTAAACATTGTCAGCTGATTTATATAGGTTGATTGATTTGTGGGGTTTAACGTCCCAAAACCACTATTTGATTATGAGAGACGCCGTAGTGGAGGGCTCCGGAAATCTTGACCACCTGGGGTTCTTTAACGTGCACCCAAATCTGAGTACACGGGCCTACAACATTTCCACCTCCATTGGAAATGCAGCCGCCACAGCCGGGATTTGATCCCGCAACCTGCGGGTCAGCAGCCGAGTACCTTAGCCACTAGACCACCGTGACGGGGCTGATTTATATAAGTGAGCATTTGATTGATATGGGGCGTTTAATGTTCCAAAACCACCATATGATTATGAGAGACGCCGTAGTGGAGGGCTCCGGAAATTTTGACCATCTGGTGTTCTTTAACGTGCACCCAAATCTGAGCACACGGGCCTACAAGATTTACGCCTCCATTGGAAATGCAGCCGCCGCAGCCGGGACTCGATCCCACGACGTGCGGGTCAGCAGCCGAGTACCTTAGCCACTAGACCACTGCGGCGGGGCATATAAGTGAGCACAGAAAGTTAACACGGCGAAGTAAAAATGCTGAACATTTGCTCAACTTTGTCTCGCGTCGAAGCGACTCCAGGTTCCATTGAGGCACATGAAGCCAAAAATGGAAGTTTAGACTATTCCATCCACTACCCATCGTTTCAATGTCAGCTGAAGTGACATGCGTTGCAGCTGCCATAGACACTAGCGCTCTCTATACGGAAATGCTGGTGCTTGAGTTATATGCGAGATGAACTGTCTACATCTCCGATAGAATCTACATTGCGCGCGTGATGCTGTGTCGTTCTAGACATAAGAGTTCAACAGTGAACCATTGCATTCATGCAAGTTACCCATTGTGCCAAAGCCATGCCCTTCATAGTGTACACTATTGTACACTATAGTGCACTGTTAGAAAAGTTTATGGGTATCAAATTCACACGCCGTAACACTTGGCACAATGCTCCGCCTCTGCCACGTAATATTTTCATAAATACACGCGCGACGCTTGGCCTGATGTGACTCCTGTATGGGATCTTTTTTTTTGTAGATTACATTAGGCAAAAGGGCAGTCAAGTTTACTGAAAAAGTTTGATGGTTCAATAACTTACGTCGAGAAAGTCAGCATGGATTCCACGGTGAATTCTGAACCAGACGCATATCAATCAAGTGTTGGACGCTTCGCATTAAAAGTTCATGAAAAAAGAATGGATGAATGTGTGGGGTTTAACGTCCCAAAACCACCGTATGATTATGAGAGACGCCGTAGTGGAGGGCTACGGAAATTTCGACCACCTGGAGTTCTTAACGTGCACCCAAATCTGAGCACACGGGCCTACAACATTTCCGCCTCCATCGGAAATGCAGGCGCCGCAGCCGGGATTTGATCCCGCGACCTGCGGGTCAGCAGCCGGGTAGGTACCTTAGCCACCAGACCACCACGGCGGGGCATGATAATAATAGAGTAAAGGTCTGTATGGGCGGGGCGGGCCGTGCGATGAGATAAGCTTCTCAAAAAAAAAACTTTTTGAAACAGAGTATGAAAGATAGCAGATAAGCAGAGAGGCTCTTCTGGCATTGCCAACAGTGAATAAAAAAAACTAATAACAGACGATTACAATACCGTCTAATGTGAAATATGAAATCAGCATCGTATTTAGGCAAAACTAACTGTGTTTGCGTTTTGGCTTAGCGCGAAGAATCTACTTCGTCGTAAATAACTTTTGAAAAATTGGACAGCACCCACAAGACCATTATTCGTCTTTCGTCTTAAAAGTGAGGTACCCGCTACACAAATTTCATGTATTATGAGACCTTTGTTGATGTTGAACGCGATTGATGACGATGAAGAATTATGACAGAGCCCTTCGCAGTGGGTAGGTGGCATTCAACAATGTCGGCGCACGATACAGCATTCGGTGATGACTCGTTGGAACTTTTTTGAGAAATGCTCCGCATTTAACATACATAGTTTATTCGCCCGAATATTTGTACAGTGTTCAACTATCATGTCTAAAACAACGGGGCGTTGCGCACGGAACAGCATGAGCGACATCTGCAGTCGCAAATACGCCACATCTAAGCATGCGCCGTGCCGATGAAGTGCCTGCTTTGCAGTTTCCACTGTTTTAGCTCCGTGGCCGCGATGACTGCTTCACCAGTCGAAGCACTGTCAACATTAAAGCAAGAAGAAAAACGAACAATAAAAACGCAGCAAGTATCAGGGTAGGCTTGATTGATTGATGTGTGGTATTTAACGTCCCAACACCACCATATGACTAGGAGAGACGCCGTAGTGGTGGGCTCCAGAAATTTCAACCTTTATGGGTTCTTTAACGTGCACCCAAACCTGAACTCACGGGTGTACAGCATTTTCGCCTCCATCGAAAATGCATCGCTGCCGCAGCCGGCATTCAATCCTGCGACCTTTGGGTCAGCAGCCGAATGCTTTAGCCACTATTGACCACCACGGCGGGGCCCAGGATAGGCGTTTTCATGCTCTAAACTTATTCTCTGTTCATGATATCATATAACAGTGATAATGGTTGGCTTCGTTTTCTTATTCCTGCTTGCTTTTTTTGTTTCGATGAATAGTTCAGACTGCTTTCGACGATCGAAGCAGTCATCGTGGCTGTGGAGATAAAGAAGGGTGGAAAGCGCAAGCCAGGCACAACACTGGCGGCACGCTTGCACATATGTTTCGTGTTTGCGACTGCAGATGTAGCTGGTGCCATTCCACGCGTGAGGCTCCGTCGTTCTAGACAAGAGAGTCGACCATTGCACCATTGCGTTCATGTATGTTACCCATTGTCGCAAGCCTATGCCCTTCATGCAAATAACTTTATTACACACATGCAGGATTTAGGTACGCTTGTGTTTCAACTTGTAAATGACTGCATGAGAATGGAACGATATGCTTGATTTCCTTCCTTAGTTTCATCGGAGACTGGCATCCGAAGATTGTCTCGTCCGCGTTTACATACCTAATAAATTCTAAGTTCATCCATCGAGAGCTAGAGCCACTTGCTGAGGTAATCATCAACAACAAAATCGCGTGCTCTCGTGAACGACTGAAGAAGAAGAAACCTGGCCACAGAGTGGCACGCCACGATCGCTTAGCGTTACAGTGCTTGTGCGAAGGCCCCGAAGAAGCTGAGCAAGCAAGAGTACGACATCTACAAGACTCGCGTGACCGCCACGGCTGTTTCGCTTTCAACGCGGGAGACGTCATCGATGTCCACTGCTTTCCACGGTGAAGCTCCACCTTTCAAGTTTCTGGCATGGCTATGTCCACCGCTACGACAACTACGAGCGACACCAGCTCAAAGACACAGAGTCACGGCTTGATGGCGACGGTACGCTACGTCCAGGGGTCGCCCGTTCTGGCCTGCATGGTCTCACTCATGATCATCTCCGTCGTTCTCGGCGCGGCTCTCCTGATCTACACGCTGCTCTGGCCCTCAGACAACCCGGAGCACGCAGCTTTACGGCCCACCGTGACGCCCGACGACGACAACACTACTATGAACGGCACCGTCGAGGCTTCTCCAGTCGCCGGCGTGGTGTCGGACGGCGTCGCCATCGAAGCACGTCGCCACACCGCCACCCTTTTGTCCACGAGTGCCCGCCTACCGTCGTCTTCGAGAGGTGGTTCCACCCGTGGTGCGACCGACCCTCCTGACAGCGTCGTCTTGGAGGACGGTACGAGTGGAATTCCGGATCGTCACGGTGTTGCCAGGGTTGACGCAAACTGGTCGCACACCCAAAGAGAGATCGCGATGATGGAAACATTGATCGACCTGGGAGTCCTCAGTGACGTCGTCAAGTCACCGGACCCCATGGACAACGGTACCACTTTCGGTAATTCCTCTAATGACGCGGCACTCGTCAGCTCAACGAGCACAAGGCGAGACGACAATATATTGTTCGGCGTTGACCTACAGAAACCGTCTCCTCTCGAAATGTCAAACAGAACTGAATTTGGTGGAACAGGCACCCAGATAACAATGGAACGGGAAGTGAATTAAGCAGAAAGCAACGCGCGATTTTACTACACGAATACTACTGACGCCTCTATCTACTGCATCGCAAGCATTTGTGTTCCAGCCAACGTTTCTGAAGAGGAAAACCTCATTGGTTCTCGGGCGAACAGACATGGTGAAGTACCTCCGGGTCATACGGCCCGCCCTGCCCATGTAACACATCTGGATGACCCTGGGACAGGCACAGACGTTCAAACAGCGTCTGGTGCTTCGAGTTTAGTGCATAATAAATCAGAAGGTGCGGCGTATGGCCAATAGGTCCATTTGAAACGTAGTTGTCTTGTATTCTTTTGTCTGTTTTTTCTTGTCAACATCTATTGACAACACTACGTTCAAAATATTCACGAGATTTCCAACTTCTTTCTGTATTGGAGAGAAGGAAAAACTGGCTGGCTTGAAGGCAGCTAAATATATCCAGCGACCCTGATGCTCCGCTTTGGCATCTTGTGTGGCATAAGCACGGTATACGTGTGCGCGCCACATTTTTAAATCCGAATAAAATTTTAGTGAACCTCAGCCACTCTGAGCGTGAATGCTAAAATGGTGGCCGTTAAAATGAGGTCTGTTAATGCAGTATATGCATCAGATATCAGGCCATACCAAAATTCGTGCGGCGTGACTTGAGTGTACGGCGAACATAAATGTCAGTTCGTAACGTGACCAGAATGGTACGCATGTTTAATATGCAATCAATTACTTGAGGCTGTCTTGGTGTTTTTGTCAACCTTTCCCTATACTGGAAATTTACCAGAAGTGATGTTGTAGGACATAGGTGTATGGCGGCCATTAATGCGATGTCATAACAGTAATATATCGATGTGCGTGTCATGAACGCTATGGCTTACACGACATGACTTGGTGATCTATCAGCTGTTTCATCTTCTTGATGCGCCCCTAATTTAGCTTGCCGGCACAAGAGCTTATAAGGAAGATGAAAGGAAAGATAACATGGAAATCACTTCGTGCATGTCATCCATACACCGAAATATGCAAGAAATATTAATAATAGTGATGACATTATGAATAATATAATAATAAATTATTTATTTATTTAACGTGCCCTGTAACAATCATGATGCCTTAGCACAGACCCACGCACAAATAAAAGAATGAAAACAAATACAATAATACAGTCTTCAGAAAAAGAAATCAAATAGAAAGCGTGAAAATGTACAGAAAAAAAGAAAGCGTCAAATCGGGAGAATAAAAAACAAGACGAGAATATATTTGCCAACTTTATTTTATACTGATGACCTGTTTACCAGGCCTTAAGCAGGAATAGACATGCAGAACTCTTTCAGCAAAAACATATTTACCATCACATAACATAATGACATAGGTAACGAATTGTAAAAAAACAATATGAAACACATGATATAAAATGCAGAAAAAGCCTACAATTCAACATTTTGTAGCAATTCGCGAAAAACAAAAGAAAAAACATTTGATTGATTGATTTGTGGGGTTTAACGTCCCAAAACCACCATATGATTATGAGAGACGCCGTAGTGGAGGGCTCCGGAAATTTCGACCACCTGGGGTTCTTTAACGTGCGCCCAAATCTGAGCACACGGGCCTACAGCATTTCCGCCTCCATCGGAAATGCAGCCGCCGCAGCCGGGAATTGAACCCGCGACCTGCGGGTCAGCAGCCGAGTACCTTAGCCACTAGACCACCGCGGCGGGGAAAAAAAACATTTGAACAAAAGGCATAGTTTTGCTGACTGAAAGGTATCAATACAAAGGGGAGGATCGCGTATCACTGGGATAAGTGCATGATTGCCCAATAAGAAATAAAATGCATTTTTATTAATGGTTGTAGAGCATTGAGAAATAAATCAACTGTTGTACACTCTACAAGAATCATGAAATGGGAGAGAAAAAAAAACGCCAGGGTTGTGCGGAAGACGCAGCACAGTCACAGCGAAAGCTAGACGTCACACTGGCGTCACGTGATAACGTCCTCAAACGCCATAGTACCTTGCTCAACAGTGAGCTGATCACGGAGGCTATGCTAAACCAGGTAACGTGCCTCCAATCCTTGCGGCAATGCAACACCACTTCAGGCGCAGGAAGCTATAGGAGGGTGGCAGGGCAGGCAAAATACATTGACTGCGATTAAAAACTGTGTGGCTTTCGATTTCCAGTCGTTTTTGTTGAGCGCATAAGAGAGCCTGTGATACTGTTGATTTTAAATTGTTGTAGTTTTATCCTCGTGTAGAGGTTCTTCATTTTTCTACAGAAAAGAAATTATACATTACGCAATGATTTGCAAAGAAGGACACAATTTTACTACTTCTGCAATGTAAAACGTAAACTATAGCTACTTTTAGACATAAAAGTGTGCTATTTGTGTTCCAGAAGTGTTCTTCGTTTGGATAGTGTGTCAAACCTTGTAAAATGTGTGGCTCTTAGTGTGATATTTTACGTCACACATCGAGAGACAAAGGTTTACCTGCCGTCATATATAACGTCAGATGTACTAGCTTGTGAACATGGAATATACGACTAGTAATAACACCCAAATATTCGCTGGTTCGGGGTGATTTTCAAGATCGAATCCCGATGGAAGCAGTGATCTGCCAACATGAATCAGCATACGATGAAAAAAAAACAGACACCTTGGCAATAGCGATTGATAACTGAAGTGAAGCGTGGTCTCTCATCTGTATTGTTTTAAAAAACGGACAAATTATGAAATAGTAATGGTTGCGAAATTCGAACTCGGTAACGAGTATAACCCACACGCAGGAGATAAGAAAAGCTAACAGAGTTTCTCTAGCGAATATTTTAAAGCGAGAATAAATATATAAATCCCTTGAGAGTCTGAAGGACCAGGGGTTGATATGAAACAAACAAAAACAAAACGTGATTCATATCATCATATTAAGAATGAGTGTGACACGAAAGGAAACCGTGCCGTCATAGAAGTATTGCGGCATTGTATATAAATGTGTGCGAGATCGCACAGTGCCGATTGATAGTGCAGTTTGACGCCGATGCACACCCGAAGATGCTTCGCGACTCATCTTCAATTCGACAACTAGCGTGAAATATCACGATGAAACTCTTGTGGCAGCTTAAGTAGCTAACATACACCTAGATACCGCATATGTCGAGTTCCACGCAAATATGGCATCACTGAGTCCATAATAATGGCATTCAGTATGTACTCACTCAAAGAATTATCATTTGAGGAGACAAACGCCAAGGTGTGCGCCTTCCAGTAATGGGGTAACCTACGCTTCTGCCCATTCGTACGCAAGACAGCGTTTCACGAATACAAGAGGCAGTGTTCGTAGCTTTAGTCATGAGCATGGGAAAGTGTTGCTCTGCCTGCTTACGCCTCTCGCTTCACCGAAAGCGGAAACTATAGAAACACTCCTTGCACGCCCTCGTTAATGTCATGATGTACTTCGCGTGACCGATCGAAGATGGCGATGCCGGCTTCCACGAACCAAAGTCACTGCCAAAAAGTGCACGAGTGGAGGCGTATTTTGGAATCAAGCATGATCGTAGCTGAAGTGCCCCGCTTCTGTGGTCGTGCAGAAAGCGGTGTCGGGGTCGACTGCAACGTCATCCGAGTCAACGGATATTTTTAACTCGTAGCGTGCATGCTTCCGAGGTCAAATTGATGACGCAAATGATGTCAGAGAAGTTTTGGTGGGCACTGGCAAAAAACTCTCGTGCTAAGAAAATTACTCACCTTCGCGACATCGTAATGTTGTACGAGACGAGACACAGCTCGAGCGCTCCAAACAAACAGCGAAAGGTATTACATGCATCTATACATCTTTTCACAGGAAGTACAAAAAAAAAAACACCGCCATGATGGGCTGTTTGCGTAAGTACAAACGCTAAGGGCGCAGCGTTGCCAGTGCATTTTCGGGGGGCGCTCCAATTTGCACAGCCCAAGGAGGGCTATGGCGGTGCCCAGGGAGGCGTTTATGAAAAGGTGAATATGCTTAACTGCTAACTTTCCAACACTGCAAGTATTCGCAGCGACACTCTACACATCCTAGACGTCAAAGTCATGCTATTGAACTGACAGAGTATCCATTTATTAATGAAACTTTCAAACATTCATTTTTTCCACTTGCCATAGTCAACTACGTCGATCTGTCGCAAATACCAAATCGATCTCGGAATTCCCCAATGAAATATAAGGCACGAACAACTAATCTTGTCCCACTCAAATGCAACAGGAATACTCGCATCTCCCACGGAACTTGTTGGTTAATACACTTCGTCACAAAGGGGACACATGCACAGGCTACTTTATTGTTTTTTTATTTAAATATTTTTCAAGGGATGTGACAGTGGTGTTTTATTGTATATATAATGTTCAACATTGCATGTTTTCACCTGAATAGTGTGATAGATGTATACAAGTCCACAGTATATATTTCTGAATCCACTATTCGTTATTGTATTATAATTAATAGCCTCTTTCCCAACGTTTGTTAGATATTTGCTTGTTCTTGAATTTTCATACATGCACTTGCATTTTGTATTGCAATCTTGCTACGCTTTCAGGTGGAGCACAAGTATTGTTGGAAATAAATAAATAGATAGAGTGGGATCAGATGTTTCTTACGTGGCTAAGCATTCGTCAGCAGTTCTAGTATATATATATATAATTTTCAAAATTCTGCTCGTTATGTAACTTCGCATGATACCATGCTCTGCTAAGAACTTATCAACGAACAAAGTCGTCTCATTTTGATTGATTGATTGATTGATTGATTGATATGTAGGGTTTAACGTCCCAAAACCACCATATGATTATGAGAGACGCCGTAGTGGAGGGCTCCGGAAATTTTGACCACCTGGGGTTCTTTAACGTGCGCCCAAATCTGAGCACACGGGCCTACAACATTTCCGCCTCCATCGGAAATGCAGCCGCCGCAGCCGGGATTCGAACCCGCGACCTGCGGGTCAGCAGCCGAGTACCTTAGCCACTAGACCACCACGGTGGGGCAAGTCGTCTCATTTTATTATTTATTATTATATTTTAGTGAAGTGTGCTACTTCTATTATTTATTTCATATTCATAGGCGGATACACTATAACACAGATGAAAGAGAGAGAGAGAAAGGAAGCTGGCAACTGCCACCTGGAGGTGCACTACGCCTATATTCACTATTTCGGGATGAGGGAAAAAACAGAGGACAGGAAGATAGGAGGGCAGAAAGAGGCTAATATACGCATGTTCCTCTCACGCAGAACCTGCGTTCTCCACAATGCACATATTTCGAGAAAGAAAAAATTTCGTGTTCTGCAGAAGGAATGTTTCAATTTGCACCTTTCTCTCGTTCTCTCTGCCTCTAATTTCCAGGTATTTGCGCGTATGTGTGTGTTCTGCTGCATCACTTCCTCGTTCTTTTTAGTTCTCATATTTCGTATAGGCATAACAACACCGTTTTGACAGCTTACTCAGCCGCAATCTCAAATACCAGTTCCGGCTTATTCGCAGCCGTAGCACGGAAGCTAGAAAACACTGTCGTCACAAAAGTAAAGCCGGGAAAATGTTATCAGAAAAGCGTGAAGACTCAAAGCGTACTTTGAAAGCACGACTCAAGCAGGGCCTCTTTGCGATTGGAAGCACGAGCACACAAGGGTGGTGTAATAAGAAAAAGCAGGAAAAAAAATCACATGCAACACTAGACGAATCACAATGTGATGCTTCTGGCGTGCCAGGTTGAAATGACATGAGTCGCCACTCTTGCGTATTCTTCACGGCTTGTAACGACGTGAGCAAAATATGAGAAGCACCCAGGCGTCCTTTTCAAGACAAGCACCTATCACTTCGCTTCCATCGGGTATTGAAGCCCGGCGACATCGCAAAAGAGAAGTTTGAAGGGCTGTAATTTCTTTAACTATACAGAGAGACGTGTTTTAAAGTAAGAGTATGCATTCAGTACGGTTTTTGAATATCCGGAGCAGCTTGAAGAAATGAGAAGCAAACGAGCACTTTTTACTAAAGACGCCTAGCACTCTTGTTCACCTCTATGCTTCAGAGATAATTGCGACTGCTGATGCGTCCGCAAGACTAAGTAATAATCGCAATATCAAATAAAAAAGCCATTGCTTTACTCGCTACACAATACTTATGCAATAAGCTGAGCTACGCCCATTCCGTAATCCTCAGGCCAACTCTCGCAAGTCTTTAAATGAACTTTCAGGCCTCAAAAGTCTTAACTCAGAATACAGTATGAATATATAACTAGTTCTTACAGAGCAACAGTAAAGCAGATTCGTCACGCAGCCTAAGCGCTAGACAAGCTTAAAACTTCGTGGGACTTCCACGTAGGAATGCGGCACTGATAGCGGTGCCAGTACCTCGTGGGTCGGCTTTGTTTGCACACAACAAAAATATATTTTTGGGGACCCCGGTTGGTTTGGTCCTCGCGCTATGGTGCGTTCACGCACACAAATTTCGGCGTGCTGTGCGGTAGTCCATTTTTCACCTTATGGATGCCGCTCAGCAAGCTTACGCACCGACGCGCTTTTCAATTCCCGCCATAACTGCCTCTTTTCCCGGGTGTAAATTCCCATCAGAGCCCCCTCGCTACTGAATTCATTGCTCTCTGCTCTCTGGTATATATAGTACGTCAACTCTCGACAAGCTATAGCCCACCTTCTACGCTTTTCAAAATGTGAGGTTTCTCAGCGTTTTCTCGTATGAATATTTTATAAGGCATTGTTGTTGGTAACCAGATTGAAGTAGCAGCTCGCTTCTGTGGCCCTGCTTATAGCGCACCCCCGTCGCGAGCCTCGTATCGTGCAGGTGTTCGTTTTAGTGGCCTAAGATATGACAAGACCAAGATATCATCATGTGCCGCTTAAGAGTAGGAAGACACGAAAAAAAAAGGCAGAAACAACGACGCGATCATGACAAACGGCAGTGATTAGTGCTTTAGGCTCTAGAATATGCAAAGAGTGGATGGCACTCCAAGCAACACGGTCACTTGTTAGGCTCAGAGTGTATAAAAACAAAAGTCCACGCATTCTCACGAACTGAATAATGAGGTGTTGGCGAAGCTCTTGGTATCGAATGATTTAGCAACCACATGTTGCCTGAGTGTTGCCACCTATAATGTAAAATGAGTGACATAAAGTGATATAAAGCGCCATTAAGTGACATGAGGTGTCAATGACCTAGCTAGGTCTTAAGGCAATAATGATTGCGTTTAAGTCGCCGACTAGACTAAAGGGCTTGTGCTTCTATGTGTTTAATAGTGCTTCATCACGACGATGATTGATATTAGCCTCATCTTAAACTGCTAATTTTTGTGTCTCGCATCTTCGCATCTCCCCGTGACAACGGTTACCCCGGACGCGGATGGACAGGCCTCGTTGCTAAGGTCGGCTGCTGACCCGCAGGGCGCGGGTTCAAATCCCGGCTGCGGCCGCTGCATTTCCGATGGAGGCGGAAATGTTGTAGGCCCGTGTGCTCAGATTTGGGTGCACGTTAAAGAACCCCAGGTGGTCTAAATTTCCGGAGCCCTCCACTACGGCGTCTCTCATAATCATATAGTGCTTTTGGGACGTTAAACCCCACATATCAATCAATCAATCTCGTTGCTAAGGGGCTTCGCTCCTAAAATGTATCTCACGCACCTCTTGGTGCAGGCGTACAATCACAGACCTTCACATCAATCTGGGGCCCCTCGCCCTTAAGTCCCGTTGTGTACAAATGAAGACGTCAACTTGAATGTGACGTCACGCCCCACGTGTTTCGTCAAATGGCTTGAAACTTAGTGTGCCATTCACGAAGGCCTCCAGAATAGACAACTTGCGATCATTTAACTTCATTATGCTGCGCATTGTTGCAGAGGATCACTTGGCTGCACGTACTACCATGCTCGACCATTGTTTGACGTGACGCATTCCTAGACGAACGCGAAAATTGTTTTTTTTCTTCACTGGAAACAAATACAACCAAAGAATTAGAACCTGTGCGTGCACTGCGGACGTAATAGCGAATAATTTTTATGCAAGTACTGAAGCCGGTTGGTGGCAGAAAGTTAAATAATTAGTTACACACTTGTTAATCTTAATGACTACAACTCACAAAAAACCACAATTTTCTTTATTTTTACTTGGAATGTAATACTGAGTGCCTTGAAATTTATGCCAGTTACGAATAACTAGATCCATCTGTATGCTAGCAGAATGGAGGCGATCCCTCAGTTCTCGTGTATCTGTCGAGTGTGTGAAGCTGGTTACCGATGAATCCGGCTGCGGCGGCTGCATTTCCGATGGAGGCGGAAATGTTGTAGGCCCGTGTGCTCAGATTTGGGCGCACGTTAAAGAACCCCAGGTGGTCTAAATTTCCGGAGCCCTCCACTACGGCGTCTCTCATAATCATATAGTGGTTTTGGGACGTTAAACCCCACATATCAATCAATGGTTACCGATGAATAATTTAATGTACCGAAGTCTGTATGGCTCCTGTTGGGACTTGGTGAATCGCAAGGGCCTTCCAGCCTCAAACGCATTGGGGGAGTAGTTTTCACGAAATAATAAAATTGGTGCTCTTCAGCATATAAACACTCGAGATGATTCATAGCCATACTTAGAATACCAAGGAATACGGTCGCGTGATGCCGCCCATCAGGTGAACACCCATGCTCTGCGTGCGCCGAGATCAAGTGACCAGGAATGTGCAGTACAGATAAAACGCCGCCGTTGCGGAGTACCGAAAGAGATAACATATTTTGGGTGAGTTGATGCCATAGTTTGCTGGACATTTTGTAATTGGCCCAAAGCTAGAACCATAAAACAGAGGTGAGAGTTCAGGTTTCAAGCTTTGCGTCAATTACTAAATGTTCAGAAAATCGAAACACACGTCAGCGTCGAAGAACAGCTGTTTAATACCGTCGAACCAGAAAGTTGCTTGTTTTGGCTAAGGCGTCGAAAACGAGCTGCGAGTGGCTGTCGAGGCAGGATGACCAACAGCTCTCCATTACTTGCCAGTAAAACGAACGTCGTCCTCCAGTAGGTCGGCGAACAAGAGCAGCTGCAAAACGAATAGACGTGAAAGGTGAGCGTTCATGCTTTTCGCTGTAGTGTCATCGAGCTTCCTCGCGGCACGCAAAGTTAAACGTGTTCCTCATCAGAACACAAGTTCATACTTTACAGCCCGAATTCGGAGTTTCAAGCAAGATGAGTACGAAAAATGCGCTGCATCTCGAATGCCATAAATTTTCACTTTTGAAACAAAACACATGCTTGGCAAAGCAATGCTTATGGCCTGACTGGGTGTGGTACTCGGCCCGTCAGTTCACGTCCTCGCTTGTGTGTGCCCACCAAATGTGAAGTGTACTGTTCCTTAAGGTTTTTGTCGCGCCAAGTAGTCCGAGAAGTAATTAGCATCATAATAAAGCGGTTCGCACTCGCTTTGCCCTTTCAACTACTGCTTCGCTTCAACAATACATGACGCAGCTTTTCTTTCCTTTTCTTGTTACTAAGAGCGTTACGTTAGGGTTTCATTAACTGGTCACGTGATTAGACTCATGCAGCTTCGCGTAACCACATGCGTGAATGAGAACCACGTAAAATTATGCAACGTCCATCCACGTAACTATAAACACATAACATGTTGTGTGACTAACCACCGTAACGTCCCTTCACTCAAGCTTCACCTTTACTTGAGAAAGCCGATAGGAGCGCCGTCTCTAGGCACGGCAAGTCACTGCATATCAGCGATAATCTAGTGCAGTTCTTGAGTAGCACAGCGTCATTTTCAGCTGAGCAACGGTGCAGTGCTTAACTTTGTCAAGTGAAGGGTGAAAGTCGAGTCGAGGAGCATTTGTGAATACGAGGGTAATACACGCAACATCACGCAATACGAAGTCACGTCACACGTTCATGCGGTAAACAACGCAACAGCTATTCACGCTACTAAAATCACATCCCCTAAAAGCTACTCACGGTACACGCCCAGCCAAGCCAATCTAAGTCCAGCAATACTTAGTACTACCAGCAAAAATTTAACATTTCTAGCACATTATTACTGGTCTAGAGATGCTAAATTACTAGCTAAACTTTGCTGTGTATTACTAGCTAAACTTAGCTGTGTCGAACACCAGCTCCGCTGTTGGTTCCAGCCTTCCAGCGCACACTGCGCGCTTTTTTTTTCGCGATGGACACTCTTCTCAATCCCGAAAATCGTGAACCATGACAATCTTAAAGGTCTGGTCGATGACATTGCCAGGCAACCTTGACAGTTGGGCATGTGCGCTGTGGTCGAGTCGACTGCCTTATTCATAGTGATGTTGCAAGCCGCCGCGACCGCTGCAAGGTAAAATATCATAAGCTAGGCGAAGCAGGCTAATCGGCCATTAAAGCTGAAAGCTTATTGAGCAACAGTGGCTCGGCTAAAACATTCAACCTTTTTGCTTACTCGCCGAGTCACAACAGTTTCGATGTAGAGCAGCGGTGGCTATTAGGTTCTCGAAAAAACAAGGTTTATTTCCCGAAACAGCAAGTGCACTTAATCAGTTCATAACTCAATTGCTCGTTCCCGCTCATAGTTCAGTGAACAGTGATGCGATTTTCAGATCAGACAGAACAGAGTAAAAGTATGGCATACCGCTACAATGTCGAAACATTACAAAAAATTCATACACCCGTAACTATGCTTCATCAGTTAGGTACCCTTAAAAATTTACTCATTAACGCATTAAAATCTGTTCTGAGCAATGTCACTCGCTTTAATATTTCCAACTATAACAGATCTGCCATGATAAGAGCTACGGAAAGTAGCTTATCACTCATTTATTGCAGCTCATCGCAAAAACTCCCGTTTATCATTGTGCCATAAGTATTTCACCACATTACAATGCATGACATGCTTACTCATACTCCGCACAATATGTCGCGTCGCGTTGATCACTCCTATAATGTTCACGTTTTGTCAAGCAGCACCAACAGATTTTCTCAATCATTCCTTCCTCAGACGTCACAAGAGCGCAGCCACCTCCCCAAAATCTTGTACCATTAGCCACAACTTTTTCTTTCGCGATACGTTAAACATTGATAACTAGAATGTGGATTCATTTTATCTGTGTGTCCGGTATTTCTTATTTTCTCGCATCTTTATATTTGTATTGTATACTTAAACTTGACATAACACTTTGGAATAGTTTTTTTTATTTTTCACTTATGTTTCCTTTTGTATTTTATATTTGTATTTCTTGTATAACTCACCCTGACGTAACACATAGTAACCGATACAAGATTTCTCACTCATTGCATGATGTTCGTACAGAATTATGCTTTAGTTACGTTGTGCAAGTTCTCATTATAGCCTGCAACACACTCCTCTCTGTAATGTCTCGTTCGGCTCAGAGGGTACAATAAATGGACTCTAAAATCTGTCGTAAATGTCTCGATAGAAGCAGCAAACCCACAAACATCAAAGGTGCCTGTGGTATCCGTTTGCACGGTGGAATAACGAAAGGCAGGTTGAGAACAGTACGCTTTCGGACACCGTATATTCTCGCTATTCTTTGTCGCCTCCGCGTCGTACAAAACTTTGACAAAAATGACGTGCGGTATCGTTCTTGTACTGCCCCATCAGCTGTTGACTTTATTCGAGGAACCCAGTATAAACTAGCCTATCAGTTCTGAACTTTATTTGAAAGAGCCAGTATAACAAGTCAGATTTATCCACGATGAACTGCTTCCTCTTGTCGCTCGACACTCCCCGTGACAGCAGGAAAAAGCTCTCAGGATGTTTAAACGCCAAAGGCACATTATCCACCTCAGGAATAAACACTGACTTGAAAACTTGCTGCTTTTTTTTTCAGACCAGTAACTTCCTACATCGCATATCAAAAGTTTTAACCCTCGATAAAGTCCTTGCCAGAACACGCAAATAGAAGGCGCACAAAACTTTGCGCATCTCTTATTTACGCCCATGACATATATTTCTTTCCCGTTATTATATTTTCGCGTGCTTGTTTGCTTCAATGTCTCCGATGCAAAGGACGTGTTCCGACGGGCTTTCGAGGCGCCCGTCACGAATAAGACTCCCAAAAGCTTTTTTTTTAACCACTGCGAACACAAAGCAGGCCCCTCTATAGAGTGTTTGCTTCTCTTCTTTGTAGTATATGCGGAGTTCTTTGATGTATAAAAAAATGATCTGTCACATCAATAGCGGCTTATGCACACTATTGGACAATACATTAAAGCTGAAACCTCCGGATTTAAAGAAAAGCTTGGGGCTGAGCTTCTTTGTGGTGTTTCACTACTGATAAACCCACGAAAATAACCAGAAGACGGGAAGAGGAGGCAGAAATGTCTGGTGGGGACCTGTATGTTTTTTGCCCTTATTTAGGCACACTGTACAACACTTTGGAGATATTCAAGATAAACTCATTCCTCTTCTTTCGTGAATATTTTAGTGATATTCCAATCAAAAGTGTTTTTTTTTTCTTTTTCAAATGCGGTGTTGTGCTCTATTTATGCGGCCCTAGAGTCACAGAGCAAATCGTGATGCCTGTGAAGGGCTTTGCTGGGCAGTGAAGCGTGGGAAACATGTCTGCTTGGTGGTCTTCAAGAGGTTTTTTTTCTCAGTCAAGCACTGTAAAATTACAGAGAGAGGATAGTACTAAGAATGGTTACGGCGACAACAAAAACTATATTACGTCAGAATTTAAAGTAATTTTAACTCACGAAGTCACACGAGTTTTGTTGAATCAACCACCCATGAGCTCAACACGCTCTTCGCCTGTTCGTAACCTGGCCGATTGTATCTCTGTCTACCAACCTTTTTACACCTTCGCTGGTGTACACCAGCGAAGGTGTAAAACGCTGGTGTACACCAGTGTTTTATACAATGTCTCAGCGTACGACGCGGAGGCGACAAAGTGTAGCGAGAATATACAGTGTCCGAAAGCGTACTGTTCTCAACCTGCCTTTCGTTATTCCACCGTACAAACGGATACCACAGGCAGCTTTGATGTTTGTGGGTTTGCTGCTTCTATCGATACATATGGTTACACCCAGCTTGGCAAAATGCCTGCAAAAGAAACACTAGCGTACTGAAAAAAAAGAGGGAACAAGTGTGCATCCGACCTAACTGGTAATGAATACCACGTTGTATCGAATGCAAAACGTACAAGAACCACCTTGCAATAAATCGCAAAAATAAACAGTTGAATGGTTAGTTTTCAATGAGTGCTCGCCCTCGCCAACGCTGCAATGGTGAACAATCAAGCAGACACTCTTTCAATAAAAGTGTTCGGTCGACACATCACGGCTGCCTATATAATGGGCAAGAACTGATACTGGCGCTATTCTTTGCTCCCTCGGACCAAGTTCGTTAATGGGTATCTTTACGTGTCTGAAAGGCCGTCATGCCCGCATCTCCAGTGACACAATTCACTCTTCTCCTATTCATCTGCATTTATTTATTTTTTCCTTTTGTGTTTTGCGCAAGGTCTTCCGCCTTAAAAATATCACCATACAAACGAAGCTGGTCACTGCAGGCGTACCGTACGTCTGTCAAACATTTTAACGCGTTAGCGTTAGAGAGCTCGTGTCACAGGAATTCCACCGTCGGCTTCGGCCCCATTGGTTGTGCGCGAAAAATGGAGAAAGAAGCAAATAAAATAAAGAAAAAAATTTCTGGTCTCCATTGAGGATTGAACCCGGGCCGTTTGCGTGGCAAGCAGGTGTCCCACTACAAATCCACAATTTGACTTGCGGCTGTGTCGGGAAAAAACACTACATAAGTGCCATGTAGTGGAAGGAGTCTCCTTGACGCATTTTGTTCGACAGGCGTCAGGACGAAAACCAGCCCATTCGGAGAATTGTAGGCACATTTGGGAGGCCATCAAACTACGTCGAAAAAGTATGGGATAGTGCAGCCATCACCGTTAAAAACACAACTATGTCCACACAACTTTATCACCATTAAAAATGGACAACTATGTCCATCTAGCGAAAAACATATGCCTTTCCAGAGGCGTTCATCAAGCCAACGCCTCCTCTAGAAATGTGCCTGCGACTTGACCCGAAGAGCTGGTTCCCGGCCCTCTCCTGTTCTCTCCTCCCACTGTCTGCTCCTGCGCTCAACCAAACACTGTCGGCTGCGAGCACTTGCTGCGGCGGCTGCTTTAAACCTTGAAGCCTCTGGGATTAAAGCAATGTCTATTGCCGTCTCCGAGGCCATACGGTCGTGATTTTGCGATGGCGTCAGTTCTGAATCCAGTGGAAGAAGGATGGATGGACGGATGTATCCTGCTGTGCCTTTAGATCGGGCGGTGGCTCACGCCACCCTTGGCTCACGCCTGTAGTGTCGGCTTAGAGCACTCCTTGCGGAGAAAGCACTAACTACAAGAAACCTCCTGTCGCCATGGAAAAGCGTACAATGTCGAAGGCATCTTTCTAGAGGAGGCGTTGATCGAGCAAACAGCAAACGCTACATAATGTGCTGCCATCTGTGAGGCATTGTGAGACTCTTTGTGGCCGCCGAGATGTCGAGCGTGTGGCTTGTATTTTGGAGGCAATGTGACTCTTGCTTTAGATCAAAAACCTGTATAAACCAATCGCCCGCGTGCGTGCGTGTGTGTGTGTCTGTGTGCCATCTGTGAGACATTGTAAGAAATTTGTCTCGACTACAGCAGAGCGCCGTTCTAGCAGAGGGAAGTGGCCACACTGCACTGTCACTGCATTACTACAGATACGTCGTGCTTGCGCGCGCACGCGTTTGTGTGTGTGCATGCGTGCGTGTGTGTATGTGTGTTTGTATAACAAACCATATTAAATGGCATGCACTTAGCGGTTCAAGAGCGCACTAGGAGCCAGATTTTGCTAACGCGTTACACTCTTAAAGGCGAATCCTGAAGGTCCCCCACTTTTTTCAGATCTGAAGCAGCTTAAGGCCGAGTTCAATCCAGTGTGTCTGTGTGATAACCTTTATTGCGCATGCGCGACAGCTGGCCCAAGCACTACGAGAACGCCCTTCCGCGCTTGCGTGTTCGGGCCTGCGTAAGCTGCTGTGTAAGAGACTATGGCTTCTCCCTCTTACTCTCTCAGCAATCACATGATGACGTCGGGGAACGAGATTCTTAAGACACGTGTTGAACGCTCGTGCTACCGCGTGGCGTGGCGATGAACCTGCGTGGCGTGCTCTAACAAGAGTTCGAGACAAGTAACAGCTACAGAAACTACCGTGAATTCATGATGTGCTCCTCTTGCAAGGACGCGTTAACATCGGGCAAGGTGCCCGTGACGAATGGAACTTAGAGTCAACCCATGCGCTTCTTGTCATGCCACTCATGGTTCTCTTAAGTGGGAGAGGGTGTAATTTGTTTATTGCATACGTTGTACGGAAGCAACCACAAGGATGAATCATGGCAGAAAACACAAAATCCGAAGCGATATAACGTATAAAAATTTTATTCTGCGCAATACCCACTACTACTTGCTAATTAACTACGTGAAAATTTGAGCCCCGCCGCGGTGGTCTAGTTGCTAAGGTACGCGGCTGCTATTCCGCAGGTCGTGGGATGGAATCTCTGCTACGGCGTCTGCATTTTCGATAGAGGCGAAAATGCTATGTTTAGGCCGGTGTGCTCAGATTTGGGTGCATGTTAAACAACCTCAGGTAATCGAAATTTCAGGAGATCTCCACTACGACGTCTTTCATCATCATATGGTGGTTTTAGGACGTTAAACCCCACATATGAATCAGGAGAAACATTTGAGAATGGAGCCTCGTTGTTTGTCTAGTCGTAATAAAAAATCACGTGAGCTCTCCACTCCACTATTTACTTTATTTGTTTGGTATTGGCTTCATTAGTGCACGTATTATGGGAGGAGGCTACTATAGCATGTTCTTACAACGTTTGTACTAACGTTGTACAAACGAGTTAGTACGTTTGTACTAACTTCAAGCACTTACATACACTTCTGAATAGCTTTGAGTGACGAAAACAAGGAGTGCTCGTCACATTACGAGGAACAAAAGGAAATATCTTTCTAATTGTCGCTACCCGAGATAAATCAGCTACTTGCAAGGATTTTACGAATAGCTACCTTCATTAGTTACATAACCCAGTTTTCACGTTGTAATAATATTATGCGACCATATCAAGTCTCAAAAATAGAGAGGCTTGAAAGCCAAATGCGGCAGAACACTGTTATGCATGAGCAAACTAGAACAGAGGAAACGTGCAAAAATACCAGTGGCTCAATTTTTCTTCATGCGCGCTTGAGAAGCCATCGTTGGATGGTTTTGTTTCATATTCTTTTAATTGAGAGATAGGATCACCTTTGAACATAGGGGAAACGCATTTTTCTTGTCAAGTAGAAAACTTTCTACGGAAGAACAAACTTTAAGAAGCAGGTTATTCCGTAGTGTTGTGTCCATGGTTGGTTTCCTTTGATATACACCTTTTTTGTTTGTCAGCCTAGTAAGAATGTGCATTGATAATCAAGAAATGAAATATGAAGGATAGATTTTATTGACAAAAAGGCTTACACCGATCAAAATATACCATATTATTGGCTGTTATGTAACCTACAATTCACCAATTATCGATGGGCTGATGGGGAATTACGTTCTTTCTTCTCTTGCACACACACTGAAAGGTGAAGCGTGCACTCGATTTTGAGAAGTGCGTGCTCGTATCGAGTGCATTTAACGCGAAGATTGTCTAAACTGCCTAATTAGCTTCCGAGCTTTCATTACGCTCCAGGTTTCCTCTTGCTGATGTATTCTTAAAAAGAAATACCAAGAGTCCGAATATCAATTGAAGCCATTTCCAGCATGTGAAAAAGGAAATATAATCTCTCTTGGTTTTGTGAACAAGAAGCAACTGACTTCACGAACGTGCGGCTTTTCTAAGGATAAAAATGGATAATCTGTGCATTAAGAGTAGATGGTAACTGAAATATTCACAGGTGAGGTGCCGGCTGTGCAAGAAGAGAAGACACGAAAGTCTTCTCGCCAACGTAATCGAATTAGGAGCCTCTACATGAACTATATAATCAACAGCTCTCTATGTCATGTACATAATTCATTGGGTAAAAAAAACTTCATTTGATGACAGTTTCTACATAAAAGTTTCAAAGCTATATGACCTTTGTTCTGGAACCGTTTTATGCCTAATGCTTTGTTCATTTGATGACAGTTTTTACATGAAATTTCCACTGCTATGTCAACCACTGTTCTGGGAGCGTTTAATGCCAAATGGAATATTTTGTTGAATATTTTACAAGTATTCTTTATGTTCTCACTACTATTACTATCGCAGTAATCTATCCCGATTGGAACAATACAAGCCGCTAACGCCATTAAAAATCAGAACATACTCCCGATAGCCCCGCCGTGGTGATCTAGTGGCTAAGGTACTCGGCTGCTGACCCGCAGGTCACGGGATCGATTCCAGGCTGTGGCAGCTGCATTTCCGATGGAGGCGAAAATGCTGTGGGCCCGTGTGCTTGGATATGGGTGCACCTTAAATAACACCAGGTGGTCGAAATTTCCGGAGCCCTTCACTACGGCATCCATTTGCCTTCGTCGTCACATCACGTCACGTCATGCCAAAGTTGGTACACGTGGAGCTAGTGAAACGGCCGCGAGCGCGCCAGGAGCGTATCAAGTAGTCATGTTCTGCTTGACACGCATATTATGATTATCATATTTGGACATGTAATTTACTTTCGTCGTCCATTCACGTCACGTGATACCAAGCTTGGTATATGTGGAGCAAGCAAAACGACCGCGAGCGCATCATGAGCGTGGCATGTTGTTTGTTCTTACAAGACACGCATGCCATAATTATCATGTTTGCCCCAGTCACTTACCTTCATCATCCTGTGACGTCACCTAACACCAAATTTGTTACATGTAAACCTAGCGAATCGACCGCGAGTGCATAATGAGCGTACCATATAGTCAAGTTTGACATGACACTCATGACATAGTTATCATGTGTGTGCGTGTGATTTACCTGCGTCGTCCGTTCACGTCACGGAATACCAAATTTTGTATACGTGAAGCAAGCGAAATGGCCGCCAACGCATCATGAACGTGACATGTAGTCATGTTTTTGCATAACACGCAGCTCATATTATCACGTTTGCACCAGTCATATGCATTCGTCATTTATTTACGTCCCCTAATATTGTAACAGCTACTAAACACAGAAAAACAAAATACACTTTAACACGGCTTAAATCTGGCAGCCATTGCCACCAGCCTCACTGTTCTCAAAACACTTCGTCTTCCTCGTTCTCTTCCTGCGGCTTTCATCTGCTAGTATCCCACTATCCGTCAGTTTACCCCATAACATCTTTCCACTGGGGAGGAGGGAGGAGGTGGAAGAAGGGAAGAGGGTGGGAGGTACCATTGTTCCTTGAGGGCAGTTCCACTTACGTTCTTGACCAAGGTGCAGTGCATGGGGCTGCACTGAACGCAGTGGACGGTCTTTGCGATGAGGAACCGTCTTCATTCTCAAGACACGGGCCGTTGTGCAAAACTTGCATAGGGTGATAAAAAAGCTGTTGTCGACAACCGTGAGCTTGAGGAGAGTCTTGTGCCGCACGGTACGCGACTTCGCTTGCCGGATCATGAACCGTTGCGCTGCTTTTTCAATGGTGTTCTCCGACGTGCGAACCTGGTCCTCGTAACTTGTCTCTTGTCTCGGTGGTCTCTCCACGATCATTTTACTTGTCAGCAGCTGTTGAAGAGCAGATCTCTGCTTGATGGCGTTCAGCTCACGATGAGAGTGACGTATGTCTTCCGCCTCTTTACCGTGCCCTGATATTCTAACGTTAGATGCAGAGGTCCCTTAGCCGCCTGTCTTCGGGGATTCCCGGAAAGCTGTTTGAAGTAAGCGAAATAGATGCTTGGGCTGTTGCTCTGATTTCCACGGTTGACGCCATAGCCTAGAGCGCAGGTTCTTTGATGTGTCTTGCAGTCTTTGTGGTTGGTCCCGGCTTTGATGAAAAGTCACAAAAAGCAAATGGCTCTAGAAATGTCCTTCAGCAAAGTCGTCAAATTTTCTTTTCTTCTTTCTTCGCCATCTGCATCGTGCTTCTCCACGTGTGCCATTCGCATTCGCCAGATTCTCTGAACTGCGGCTCTCAACAAAACTGAGAGGTGCCATTTCTCATAAGGCCATCTCCTCCGTTTTTTTCACATCGTTGCACTCGTTTCGACATCGCTGTCCGCATGCATCCTCCTCAACATTTCACACACCGCCGACACAGCACATTGGTTCATCTTGGCGCACGCTTGGCTTATTCTTCAAACAAACTTGGCTTTGTTCCTGAGCAACCACACGTTGGTCTCTGACATCGTGAAGGCCAACCACTACAACTGAAGAGGGGACTACCAGTACACTTTCTTCTATTGGTCAAGTCAAAGCGCAACTGTTCAATCAAGGCCCCCACTTTCTGTCATACATTGCCAAGATATCCTCAAGTGCGCTCTTCCACTAGTCGTCCTTCGGGCCCTCCATGCTGCCGAATCTGGCCACTCCCACCAAATGGTTACTAAACACACCAAAACGAAATGCACTTTAACACGGCTTTAATCTGGCAGCCATTGCCACCAGCCTGAGTGTTATCAAAACACTTCGTTTTCCTCGTTCTCTCTCCGGCGGCTTTCCTCTGCTAGTATCCCACTATCCGTCAGTTTACCCCATAACAATATCAAATTTGTTATATGTAAAGCTAGCGTAACAACCGCGAGCGCCCCATAAGCATGGCGTGTATAAGCATGACTTACACGACATGGATGTCATGATTTCCACGTTAGGATCTGTCACTTATGTTCGCAAAGCAGTCATGTCATACCACACCAGCTTTGCATTATGTCATATGAACGAAACCACCGCAAGCGCAGAAAAACCATGAAATGTCAATCATGACATTCATGACATGTCATTATTTTCATGTTATGACTTGTCACTTATGCTCGTCATACAGTCATGTGATGCCATACCCATTTTGGTATCGATACCATTATCGAAACGTCCAGGAGAGTTGAAAGTCGTAGACAGACAGACAGACAGACAGACAGACAGACAGACGGACGGACGGACGGATAGATAGATAGACGGATAGATATATAGACGGACGGATAGATAGATAGGTAGATAGATAGACGGATAGATAGATGGATAGACGGATAGATAGATAGACGGACGGATAGATAGACAGATAGATAGATAGATAGATAGATAGATAGATAGATAGATAGATAGATAGACGGATAGATAGATAGACGGATAGATAGGCAGATAGATAGACGGATAGATAGACAGACAGATAGACGGATAGATGAATAGACGGATAGATGGATAGGTGGATAGACGGATAGATGGATAGATAGGTAGACAGATAGACGGATAGACGGATAGACGGATAGATGGATAGACGGATAGACGGATAGACGGATAGACGGATAGATGGAAAGATAGGTAGACGGACAGACGGATAGATGCATAGATAGATAGATAGATAGATAGATAGATAGATAGATAGATAGATAGATAGATAGATAGATAGATAGATAGATAGATAGATAGATACGCTCAATGTCACCGAAATTCGCTAAGAAATGCTGCGCATTCAATAAATTAAGAAATTTATGTATGCGATACCAATCAGAAAGCCTGATATAACTGTTTCATGGGGCTCAAGGTGAACAAACTCGCATCTGAGTCGCAAATGTGCTATACACAAATTCATGGGAGCATTAATATGTCATGCTCTGGAAGCGCAAATGATACGGTTAATATGTGCGAAGAACCTGCTATATTTCAGTAATAATAGTTTGCGTTTGCATGCAAGAGGAAGTTATTCTCGCGTTTCTAGAGGGAGAAGAATTGATGCGAACAGTGATTCCTAGAAGGTGCGCGCTTGCGTTCTAACCGTGCATCCTGCTCGACGTCCATCGCGGGAAAGGAAACCTTCATTTATGATGCAAAGATGTCCTATCCGACCTTCTTTTCTTTCTTTTCACCTTCATGTATCTCCTCCTCGCCTTCGCACAGCTTTTGAACTAACTGTACCAGACACGGCTTTGGTATGCTTTGCCTTTCCACACCCTCTTTCTTTCCACTCTCTTCACCATCACTTCTGTTTCCTGCCCGCTTACTATGGCGTACTTGCATGGCTATGCTGTACATCATTGGGCCGGCGTGGCACCGTACCTCCCTGTGCTATACTTTAACCTCTGCCTTTCTCTTTAGGGGCGAAGCTCCTTAAAGCGGCACCTGTTCGTCCCTCGTAATTGTGCGTAACATGTCTTGCGCTTTGACCTGCAAGGTGGTACTACCGGTTACAGATTTCTCCTGTGCGTTGTTGAACAATAAAAAATTCGCAGCGTGCGCGTTAACTAAAAGCCGAATTCTCCTATTTCTCAATCTCTATTAGCAGCCATTGGTTGGTACATTGAGCACTATCTGACAAGACAGGGTTGTTACGTTATACTCGCTGGGCGTAACTTCCTTGGTTTTAGAAAGGTTTAGCGAGCGTTGGGCCGTAGTGCCATGAATACAGTGAACTAGTATATACCATGAACTCGAGGTGGTTAATGGTGGGAAGTAGACACGAAGCGCAAGCCGCAAAAAAGAGTGCGTGTGCCAAAGCCGAATTCTCCCGTCTCTCATTCCCCATTTACAGCCATTGGCACGTACATTGAGCACTATCTGACAAGAAAGGGTTGCCTCTTTATACTCGCTGGGCGTAACCTCCTTGGTTTTAGAAAGGTTTAGCGAGCGTTGGGCCGTAGTGCCGTGAATACAGGGAACTAGTATATACCGTGAACTCGAGGCGGTTAAAGGTGGGAAGTAGACACGAAGCGCAAGCGGTAACAAAGTGTGCGTGTGCCACCTCTTGTTTAGTCCTAGGAATTTCCGCTGGATAGCGGTGATTCTATATGCGGAATATGAGATGAAAAGATGCTAGATGGTAGTACTTGGAGTGTTGACTAGATGGACGAATGGACACACAGACAGATGCATGAATGGACGCACGGATGGCTGCATGGACAGATGGACGCATGGGTGGACGCAGGGGCGGATGCATGGACGAACGCAGGGACGGACGCACGGATGGACGTGCGGATGCAAGAACAGACGCACGCACGGACAGGTGGATGGACGCATGGACGGTCACACAGATGGACGCATGGATGGACGGAAGCAAGAACGAAAGGACGGACGGATGCTTCACCCCACTCTCCATCATTCACCCCATGGATATGCTGCCATTTTTTTCCTCCTCCTTTCCTGCGCATCACCTCTCTCCCCTCACATTTCTCTTTCCTGCCTCGTTTCCTACTACAGCACACATAACTACAGTATACCTCCTCTTGCCTGCATGAGGAAAAGCCACACGGGACGACAGGACACGACAATCCCGCGCCCCTGATGTGCTTCGCATTTAAATGCACACGCACTGCCGAGAAGACGTACGTTGTTCGTAGGAACACGCATATGGGCCAATCCTGTTCGATAAATTGCTGTCATCCAGTAAAAACGTTGCTATATTGGAAGCGACCTTTCATCCCGTTGTGTGATTTCTTCGTTATTTATGTAACAAACGCCTGCCTAAGTCCTCCTAAATCGACGTTCATTCAACCAGTCGTATCTAATCTGTTGGGAATGTTCTAGAACGCCTACAATAAAGTAACGTTCATGTCTTTTTAGTTTTTTCACTTTACTACTTCTGTCACCGCGAATAATATATCCATATGTAACATCAAGGTTACAATATTGTATCAACCTTAGAGTATGTTGTAATTTCTAACGTATCCGTGGAATTTTTATAGTTATGTTCACTTAGAAATGTGAAGGCATTTGATATTTGATCCCATAATGAAATGCGCAAAAACATTTTGTCCTTAAACAACTGTAAGAGAATAGTTCAGGCAATCATGCAATAAGTTTAGGTAATAGCGAAACCCTTGGGCACAAGTTAAGATGCCTTACAATTGAAAAGGATTCGGAATTCGGATCATGGTTCGGAAATTCTCTGTAACCAACGTTCCAAGGCATCGAATATGAAAGTTTGAAAACGTTCTAAAGTCAATAAAAGAACACTCTGAATATGCCACGAATTCAGAATAAAAAGTGGGGCAAAGTAGAAAATGTTCGTTTTCGCCTTTTTTCGGAGGTTCAGTAACCTATACCACGTACATTGCCTATCTTGTCAACGCTTGAGGGAGTGCGACACACAAAACTTCGCGCAGCGGTTCAGATGAATGCTCCTCCTTTATCGGCCTGCTGAACTTCGCTGCTGGTGCGCTTGGTCAAACAGTTCATGTGTTTATTGATTCCTGGAGGCGTCCATAGTTTCTTGATTATAGGCATCCGGCGTCATAGCCTGAAGAATGGGCTCGATATCGATCTGTCCATGCATCCTGCGTGGTCTTTACGCCTACTCCTTTTGTCGAAAGCTTCGCGTGTCGGGACAAAAAAAAAACTCATCAAATTGCTTTTTTTGAGGTGAATAGAAGCGCAAAGATAGCTGTGCTTATTTGCCTGTTACTTCGCTTGAGGGGGTGAAATAAATATTGTCATGAACCATACACATCAGTGCTCAGCGGCAAACTAATCGATAAGGCTATAAACGTGCGACTGACGTGGAAGCGTGGAGGGTGCGTCTATCTTCTCAGCATAAAAGCATGTTATGATACATATATGAATTGAAACAAAGTATAAAATTTATCAATATGAGTGATAGATTCCATCTACACACAGCGCTTTCTGAGCAGAGAGAGCGGGAAAAATAACGGCATAATGAATTTACTGACTTCTGTTTGCGTTTCTTTTTTTCCGGTGAAATCTTGCGGCTGCTGTAGGTGAACTTTTGCGTTTCACATACGTGTTTAAAATATACTATTGTGCATAATACAATGATATAGGTGAAAAGTACTTTGCAAATAAAGATGAACAAATAAAGTTATTCTGATGTCCTTAAGGAGTAAAAGAATGAAAGTGCTGTGAGAGGTTTGTTTCTTTGTTAACAAAAACCAGATGACGACGACAGATATTGAAGTCAAGAAAAGTGCAAGGTGTACTTATTCCTTCGTTTTACTGTGAATACATATGCACGGCTAGGATATGACAGATTGTCTTGGCGCGCAAAACACCCCGCAAACATTATTCGGCATCTCTGGACGCCTCACCCGATAACTATACCACCGGTGCCTGTTTCAGAAGTGTCTCGCTGATTAGCGCCTGAATTTGCCCCCAATCATATTGTCGTTTAGTCTAGCGACGTAGAGGTCGCTTTAGCACTCTTATCAGCAGTTGTCTTTTGGAATCGCGATGGGACGGCCATGTGTCGTTCGCTCGGATGATTGATTTGTGGGGTTTAACGTCCCAAAACCACCATTTGATTATGAGAGACGCCGTAGTGGAGGGCTCGGGAAATTTCGACCACCTGGGCTTCTTTAACGTGCACCCAAGTCTGAGTACACGGGCCTACAACATTTCCGCCTCCATCGGAAATGCAGCCGCCGCAGCCGGGAATCGAACCCGCGACCTGCGGGTCAGCAGCCGAGTACCTTAGCCACTAGACCACCGCGGCGGGGCCGCTCGGATGAAGAACAGTGCGTATACGAGAAGCCGTTATCGCCGAACATGTTGCCACAGCAGCCACTGGCTTCTCTGGCTTCTTCTGCCCACTAGTGGAAGGGTTATTGATTGTTAAATATATTAGAAGTATCTGGAACTACATTGAGCCGAGTAAATTAAAGTGCACCAAAAACTAATTGACTACAACATAGGGGTGAGTTAAAGCATTCGAATTATATGTGTAGGGCATGACAAGGAAGTAAATGCGTTATACTGTAAAAGTGCATCCTTATTATCGCTTTTTATGCCTTTATTGTTCAGATATGAAATTTGAGTGCTATGTAGTTCACCTCATAGGTCGCTTCTTTCAAACGGAGTTAAACAAACAACACCTATCTTATGTGATGTTAAAGACGAGGTAAGTTTACGCACATCTACGCCTTGAATTTGAGTTTACTCACTTATTTAGATTCTTAGCGAATAAGGGAGAATTCCAACACGCGAACGTAAGGTCCTTTTAGAAAGACTACAGGTGCATTGACTGCCTCATTCATGGTTTCTCATGTCGGATCTCTATTCGCTCCGTGGCATCTTTTCTCCTGTATTGTCTCGTCTCACTGTAGCTCACAATAGACCTTTCAATCTTAGTACGCTTCCGGCTGGGCGTCCATCATAAGGTCAGAGAGCGTGAAGTGCTTCCCATTTCTTGTGCTCCTATGCGGGTACATTTGCGTGTTTGTTTGACTCGTCACCACCTATATATCATTGACAGGGAAACCTCCGTGCCATCTTCTGAACAGAAGCGAAGGCGAACAAAAACAGCAAAAATTCAGGAAGAGAAACAGCACGCAGCCGAGAATATTTTTTTTCTTGCTACGCGCGTTGCATTGTCAGTGTCTGTATAAATCTCGTATCGCTTCCCACTTGCTGCTGTTCTTCTGGCGACCTTTCCTTCCTCGCGAGACCCTGATTGCGCTTCCAGCGCCGCATCAAAGAGCAAACTCTGAACGCGGAGAGGAATCAATCGGCTGAAAGATGAGGGTGAAATCTATGCCGCCCTTGTTTTCGTGGCGTCAGCTATTGTCAAAAGTGTCGCTCTGAGAAGGAAGCTTGATCACGAGCGGGATCCACGAAATTTATAGACAAAAAGAGAGAGTTGCAGTATTTGGCCCAGAAGAGGAAAGAAAGGTGTAAATAAAAAATACATAGTCTTTGATTCAGTAGGTGCACTATCATATACCACTTCAGTGCCCTTATAACCAAATGCGAGACGCGTGGCATATTTACTGCCGAGGTTCCTCGCTGTTCTCGCTTCCGCTCCGCGTGCATCGACTGAAGCTGTAATCTTGCCCCGTGCTCAGCTATTCAGCGACCTGGTGGCATCGTCATTATTCACGCCATCCCTTCGTATTGTTACGGAAGAGAAGAGACACTGTATCGAGGAGGCTGTGGATGAAATATATTTCAAGCCAGCAGCAGCGGCGTGACCTGTTGACCAGACACCGAGCGGAGACCACTCTTCGTTCTGTTTGTCAGGCACACACGCGCATCATCCCACAAAATGTCAACATGCATGTAACGTAATTTCGGGTGGCAGGAGTGCCGTCTCGGCGCATTTAAATATCGATGTCAGCGGAAGAGTGGTAAGGCTTCAAGCGTGCCACAGGTACAATATCGGTGGTCTGTGGGGCAGTTGAAGGCGATGAGGCAGCGGGGGGCGATTTCGTATGTCACAGGAGTAACTTCACGAAGGACTTGATATGGACCTGTGTATCGGGACAGAAGTTTTTTTCCGACAAGCCGACTTAACGGGTCGGAGACCACAGCAGGGCCAATAAACCGGGTAAAAAGCGCACGTCGCAGTGCCGTTGATTGTACAAATGTCGCTGGTTCTCTTAAGAGGTCAGAAAGCGAGTGCGGGTGATTTTGCGTGCGTGGGCAGCTCGAGTGATAGCGTCAAGGGCATATTCACTGGTCGGTGTCGTGGTAGACGGAATGACTGTATCTAGGGGTAATGTAGGTTCTCGGCCGAACAACAGAAAAAAATGGAGAGTAAGCAGCGGTGTCATAGCGAGAAGAATTATATGCAAATGTCACGTATGGCAATGCAAGGTCACATTCAGAGTGGTTGGAAGAAACATACTTCGCAACCATGCCTGTAAGTGTTCGATTCAGACGTTCCGGGGTTCCATTTGTCGGCGGGTGGTACGACGTAGTGAGCTTGTGCCTCGTTTCACAAGGCTGAAGGATATCGGCTATGACCTTTGATAGAAAGGTGCGGCCACGGTTTGCAAGCAGCTGGAGTGGAGCTCCATGTTGCAAGATCACGTCGTGTAGGAGAAAGTCGGCGACTGGCGCAGGTTGTTGGAAGTGCTCATGTGATGGCGTAGCGCGTGGCTTAGTCTGTGGCCACAGCTATCCACCTGTTGCCAGAAGAAGACAAGAGAAAAGGGCCCAGGAGGTCTAAGCCAACACGGTAGAAAGGTTCTGACGAAATGTCAAGTGGTCGAAGGTACCCGGCCGAAAAGCGTCGATGGTGTTTGCGGCGCTGACATTTATCACAAGCCGCAACGTATCTTCTGACTGAGCGTAAAAAAAACGCCCTGGCCAGAAGAAGTGTCGGCGGAACCGGTTGTAAGTGCGTGACACATCAAGGTGACCGGCAGTTGGAAGGTCATGTAGTTCGTGAAGAACTGCCGAGTGGAGGTGTTTGGAATGACGAGCAGCTGGGCTGGTCCATCTAGGTAGAAGTGTTCTAGTGGTATAGGACACTATCGCGGAGGACGAATGAGCGATGGGACCTGTCAGAAAATGGTTATTCAAGATGTTCAATCATAGCACGCAAGGATGCATCACGGCGTTGCTCGTCACCGATGCGGGTCAGTTGCGAAACGAAGAAGACGCAAGTATCGGTGTCGGTGTCAGGGATGGTGCTCAATTCATCCATTGGGTAGCGGGTGAGGCAGTCTGCGTCCTCATGTAGGCGTCTCGACTTGTACGTGACTGTATAGGTATATTTTTGCAGTCACAGAGCCCAGCGCTCAAGCCGGTCAGTAAGATCCTCCAGTGACGGAAGCCAACTTAGCGCATGGTGGTCCGTTATTACAGAGAAATTCGTGTCATATAAATATGGGCGGAACTTCATTGGAGGCTCCTGTACGGCGTGTCTCATAATCATATATGGTGGTTTGGGGATGTTAAACCCCACATATCAATCATCAATAATATGTTACAGCCAAACACTCGTAATTTTAAGGCACGTCTCTGCTAACTAGCCAAGCCAAAAAAAACCGCACACTTTTCTCCATATTAGCATCACGAAGAAAATTCATTGGTGCCTAACCACAAGCATTCTCACTACTTTCGACTCGCCATAAAACAAATCCTCCCATGCACCCTGTACCAACCAATAGAATTTTGAAGGCTACCTACACAAATGTCTAACAGGCAACAGCCTGCAAATTTCTGAAGCTATATCTTCAGGAAACCTACAACATCCTAACCCTAATCCCTTGTTTTGGAAGGAGCTTGAAGTTTACTGCACGAGTCAAGCTCCCTAACCTATGAAAACAAAACAATGACAAACTTGATTTCGTCTGCAATCGCCTGAATCGCCAAAATATTTTTACATTAGGGGAAAAAACAACAACCAAAACTTTGGTTACCATTCGCCGCAAGCATCGCCATGCTCATCTATCTGGCTTTTCACGTCTTTACACGATGTAGAAAAAACCATGGAATAAAAGAACGGTGGTTGCTGAGGCCCTTAAGCAAGGCTTGCATACCGAAAGTCTGAGGAGAAAAGTTTATGAAATGCAGCGAGCATATACGCACGACCAGAGCAAGTAAACTTTCTCAACTGGTGCTTTGCGCATGCATTGGATCTTCAAGGACAAGAAGAAAGACGGAAACAAAGGAAAGAACGAAGGAAAAAATTTCTTCAATCTCTTGAACGAGACAATTCAAGTAAACCACGACAACCGCTTCCGTCTTTCAATGGTGGTTCCCGCCTGACCACCTTAGCCTTCAAGGGCGAACGTTCACCAGCCAGGGAGCGATATCGATCTGGCCTTTCTTCTCGGCAACGCAGGCTTGAAGGAATGTCCATACTTTTTATGCAAATGCACATCCTCGTTGATGTAGTTCCGCGGTCGGGAGTGGATTGACTTGGCGTTTTGCCTTTCAATGTTCCCAAGTTTTCCGTTCCCTCTTCTCATTATTTTGAAGTATAGCTTTCTCTGCAGAGCTCCTGGTTCGTTTGAACCGAATCACTTTTGAAGCTTTTGTTGCGGTGCTTCTAAGAAATTTGAAAGAGAATGAAAAACTACTTCAAAATCAACTCATTAGATTTATACCTCAAATTTTGAGATAAAAGAAGGGACTGATGCAAGTAAACATACCCTAAAGAGTATGCTACTTCAATCATCAGCCTAACCGATAACCAACTGCAATGATATTCCGCAAGCAGACATGGTGCCGGCGTAAGGATCAATATTTCATTTTTATTTTGTGAAGCGCACCGCATCGTCGCTTGATGAAATGTGTTTACATTAAACTTATCAACTTAAAAAAAAACTGAGGAGTAAATGCCGAAATATGCACTTTTAACTTTTCTGCCATATATAAAACCGGGTACTAGCCGTGGCATTAAAAGAATTAACACTTCTTTGTGGATCTCCTGCACTATATTGGCGTCCTTCAAATGCATATCTGCCTTTTCATAGAATTTCTGGTACATTTACGATAGGCTTAAGCTCACTTTTCCACTCACCCCGTCATCCAATAACGTCCTCTTTAGATCATACGCCATCTCCTTTGAAGGGGCCATGACACACTTAGGCGCTTAAGTGTGATCTTCGGATGAATATAGAAATAGAGGGCCCATTCCGCCCTGCACATGTATCAAAAATGGACTGTAGAATATTTAACTGCAGAATGAGTCCTAGAAGAAAAGCGCCCACCGCCATCGAGCGCCATTTTAATATTGTCATGGCATGTGTGACGTCACGTGCTTCATGAAGTCTACCCGTTGTCCTATACCTAAGCTTCAGCCGCTGCACACCAATCAATTTTCAATGCCGAACTCAAGAAAGCTGCTATAGCTCCATTGTAGGCGCAGCTCACCACAAAACAATAACGTTGGCTGGAATACAGGCGCTTGCAAAAAAAAGAAAAACAACAACAACAAAAAACAAGCGGCTTGTAACAGTAAGGCTTGGGTGTTTCAGGCTCGTTATAAAATGAATTCTCGAAGAAGTGCGCAGATATTTCGCGAGATTGTTTGTGAATATTAAAACATTTTCCCACATAACACAGATTTTGAGCGAAAACTGGATGTCATAGATCGTTTAGGGCAACACCGGCCCCTCTGTCTCATATCACGTTACTTTACATAACTACAATTCAAAAGCCCAAACCAGTCATCAGCATATTCATCAGGCTTCTTCTCTAGTGAATCAAAATAATGCATTTTATTGGCTTTTATTTACCCTTTTCCACCTTCTTGCCGCTATTAGTTGCTAGTCAGGGATCGAATCCCGGCCACGGCGGCTACATTTCGATGGAGGTCAAAATGATTGAGCCCCGTGTGCTTAGATGTAGGTGCACGTTAAAAAAAACTCCAGGTAGTCAAAAATTCCCGAGCCCTCCACTAAGGCGTCTCTCAGAATTATATGGTGGTTTTTGGTTCTTTAAGCCCCCAACAATTATTACTATTCTTAAGACCTGTTAGTCAATGTGCACCTTCCTCGTGAATAGCATCATGAAAATATCCTTAGGTATTGAGAATATTATTTAAAGTTATCACTTTAAAATCGGAGAAACACTTTGCAAGAAAGAGCCTCCACACGGCCTCGGCCTCACTGGCGTCGTGCGCTGAAAGCTACCCGAGCACAGGGTGACAAGTCAGCTTTCTCACCAGTTGAATGAATAGTAGTGTCTACCAATCACTACATTTAGTTTTAAGGCCAGACATTTCCAATGAATATAATTAAGGCAATCGTGGAAAGTCACTCATGGCTTCAAGCATGATTTGGAGTGTCATCATAGCCATCAATGCGAAAGGTCGAATGAAGCAGGGCTAAAAATCTCTTCAAAAGATCTACTATCAAGCAGTCCCGCACAACTATGTCTGGGACATTTTGTTAGCCAGGAGGGTGACTATAGGCTCCGGAAATCTCATGAAGAATGAGATCTGATTTCAAAAGCAAAAGAACGGGTCTCCCTGTCACTAAGGAACAAGTTCGCCGTGACCAACATTCCGAGAAACATGCACTAGGAGCACAACAAAGAAAGAAGGCAAGCAACAGCTAAAGCTCCATGAAAGGCTTACGAAGGACTAGGTAAGAAAAAAAATTCCCTTACACCCACGATGCAGAATGCATCTGTAGAGTCACTCACGCTGTCTGCGTGATTAATAGCCAGGCAAAAAGATAGCAACCGCACCAGAAAAAACAGCAGACATTGACTCTGCAAAAGCAACGGCAATAGTCCTGGAAATAGAATCGGCAATCGAATTGAAAGTTGGACCACGATAAGCACTGCTCCGAAATAATGTAGCGTTTATCATTTGGGTACAATTTCTAAGCAAGCACAGAATATCCTTAGATTGGAAGTACTTGACGATTAGCATCTCGTTTTGGCTCCTGGACTCGGATCTTTGGGAGGGGGGGGTAACCTTAAGGTGCACGCCTCCACTCGAGATCATGTGCTCTGATCTGTCTTAACAGGTTCACGAGTGCTAAGCGACCTGCCCGAGACATTCCTGAGAAACTATACCGGCATTGTTAGCCAATGCAAGCTGGGTAGAATTTTGCACCCCAAGCTCTTCGGAGAAGAGACATTATTCTTCTGAAAGCTTCAGACCAGCACATGCTCTCATGTGCTCTTGTGCATGCTATGTGCCTCGCAAGTTACTCAAATGACTATACTCTTTGTTTTACAACGAATATATTCTGCCATGTTGTATGTGAGTGTGGACGTCATCCATCAAAACCACAAAGGATTGAACAGAACGTCCAGCAGTGAGAGCTTGAAAAGCTGAAGCTAGCTTTTGTATATGGGAAGGCTAAAAGCCCTTGCGGCACTTCAAATTTATTGGAGCATTGGTAATATCACCCCCATACGGTAAGGCTCTTTTCATTTTTGTTGACGGGGCACTGTAATAAAATTTATCACCATCATCATCATCAACCTTACAACGCCCTCTGCAGGACAAAGGGTGCTCCATGTTCAGCCAGTCAACTCGATCCTGTGTTTGCTGCTGCCACTTCATACACACAAACTTCCAAATCTCATCTGCCCACCTAACTTTGTGTCTACCCCTCACCCGATTGCCTTTTCTTGGAATCCAGGCAGTTATCCTTAATGACCAGCCGTTGTCCTGCCTACGCGCTACGTGCGCAGTCCATGCTAATTTCTTGTTCTTGATTTCAACTATGGTATCCTTAACCCCAGTTTGTTCCCTGACCCACTGTGCTCTCTTCACGTCTCTTAAGGTTACCTTCTATCATTTTTCTTTCCATCACCCGCTGCTTCGTCCTCAATTTAAATTGAACCTTCTTTGTAAGCCTGCGGGTTTCTGCTCCGTAGGTAAGTACCGGCAACGTGCAGCTGCTATATAACTTGCTCTAAGGGAATAATGGTAATCTACCAGTCATAACTTCAGAATGCTTGCCCAATGGGATCTACTCCATTCTTATTCTTCCAGTTACGTGAATCTCGTGGTTAGGCTCAGTTTTTACCAGTTGTCCTAAGTAGACGTACTATTTAACATTTTCCCGCGCACTGCTGTACCTATCTCGAAGCGCTGTTCCCTTCCGAGGTCGTTGTGCATTACCTTCGCTTTCTGTAGATTAATTTTAAGACCTACATTTATGTTCTGGTAGTATAACTCTGTAATCATGAGTTGCATTTCATACCCTGAGCTACTCAGCAATGTAACATCATAGGCGAAGCACTGGTTGCCAAGGTACTGTCCATTAAGCCTTATTTCTCACTCTTGCCCCGCCGCGGTGGTCTAGTGGCTAAGGTACTCGGCTGCTGACCCCGCAGGTCACGGGTTCAAATCCCGGCTGCGGCGGCTGCATTTCCGATGGAGGCGGACATGTTGTAGGCCCGTGTACTCAGATTTGGGTGCACGTTAAAAAAACCCCAGGTGGTCGAAATTTCCGGAGCCCTCCACTATGGCGTCTCTCATAATCATATGGTGGTTTTGGGACGTTAAACCCCACGTATCAAATTATTTCTCACTCTTCCCATTCTAGGCCTCTGAAACCCTCCTGTAAGCACGTGGTAAGTAGAATTGGGTAGACCGTAGCGCGTCACCTATCATACACTCTTAAGAAAGGTAGTGCTCCTTACTAACTTTGAAGGTAGTAAAGTGGTGTCACAACACCCACTACGTAAGTAGTAACTGCAGGCTATAGGCCACAGACATTTACTACCTCAGAAGCACACCAGAGGTAGTAAATGTCTGTGGTCTAATACCCGCAGTTACTACTTAGGTAGTGAATATTGTGAGAGCACTTTACTACCTCAAAATTAGTAACAGCACTGCCTTTTTTCAAAGTCACATGCACTGCATCCACAACCGAACTATGCTTCCACATAGCAAAACTTCTTCGTGTACAGGTACCCACTAGGTAAATTAATCTACAAGCATCTCCAATTCTTTGTTTTATTTGTCACTTCGGCGTTATCTCCAGCTGCTTGCCACGCCACGTGTCGTGTACCATACCCATTCCTTAAAAACGCATACAGGGAGGGTATCGAGGGAATAAAAGTACTACGATACGACGCTCCGAGTTCTGTAAACGGAAGCCCGTAATGCGTTGATTGTTTTGTCTCACGAAGTTGCCCGGGCGTGCAAAAAATAAAGAAAAGCAGCGAGCAACTACAGCAACTTAACCTGCTTCCGGCGCCGCGCCTAAAGGGCAGCGGCGCCTCTATCAGCGCAGCGCTTCTCACACGCACATTCCATTCTTTCTGTTCTCATCTCTCTCGTCATTTCTCTTTTTTTTCAGTCATCTTCAGTCCCGCATTGTTCGGCTTGCTTTGCTTCGGCTTGCTTTTAACCACTGCCAGCGCTTTCCCTACTCCTCTGTCTTCATTATTGAAGAAGCTTCGCGTAAGAGGACTCCAGAAGCGCATAAAGAAATTTCAAACGACTCGAGCGAAAGTAAAGCAGTCAACATAAACGGCACAACGAAACGTGGCATCAGTGATGGAAGCTTTCGGCGCTGCCACAGTTACCGTCGCCGTCAGTGCAGCATTCTGGTGGGAACGTTGACGCGGCGCCTGACGCTCCTTGGCACGCGAATGGCATTATGGAGGAGCAGGTCTGAGGGAAAACGGGGCGGCAAAAGGAAGTAAAGAACTGCCTTTCGGCTCTTACCTTCTTACCTCAATGGTACGTTCTTGTTTTCTTCTTGGCGCGCGTTCATTTTCCTCGCTCGTTCTCACTGCATATTCTTTCTTTCCAAGAAGAAATAAAGACGTACGAGAGGTAGTACTGTGCACGGAGCACGCCACGGATGCACTGACGCCGCCCAGAAGCATACAGCACACGCAGGTATTACCGTCATGTTCCCTACTCTCAACTACCTTCAGCCTTTTTGTTGTTCGCTTTCAAGAGCGAAATCTACATGACACACGAGAACGCCAGGAACTGTAGTCAGGGTAAAAACAATTGGATACTGAAGAGTGAGTAGAAATATAACAAATGACAAAGGATGGCCGGGGAGTGTAGACGGCTTGGTAAGACAACGTCTCACTGCCAGTACAGTTTAGAATTTTCATGTCAGAATGTCGAAACTACGTGCGCCGGATAGTAGGGACGTTGTACCAGGGCCAGCAGTGACGTAAGCCTGGGGACTTATATACAGAGCTTTCAATTCATACGTGCTCTGTCAGCCTGCCTCGCCAAAAGTATGTCCCTAATGAAATCATTTCTGTGTACTTGTTTTTCTTTATTCGGAAACCAGCACTCGAATTTAGACAGTCCTCTTTTTCATTAAATGGTAACGACTGTGAAAAGAAGATTTCTAAATTATCTCATTAATCTTCATGCTATGTATGGTAAACTGCTAAAACGACCCGTGAATCTTATACGAAGGCATAAGTAAGGAATTATAAATTAGGTTAAATTTCGGTGACCTGAATTTTTACTACATTTGAAGTACACGGGATCGACGTAATGCCCATAGCTTTGAATTATGCAACAACAGAAACGCAGCGACTTGCGCTAGTTAGAACGTATTCATCTTTTAATACAGCTAACGCACAAAGAGATGAAGTACAGCATGATGTGCTATTTACTATATTTTCATGCATAACATACCCCCTTTTCATTCGATATCCCGCACATTGGTCATACGTATACCGACACTCACCTAAAAAAGCAGAGAGATAGATAAAGGGGAAAAAAAACCAAGACAGGGAAGTTCACTGCGTCATGATACCCTCTTTGTTACCCTGCGTGGGAGAGGGGAGTGCTAAAGTATTAGAGAAAGAACGATGAAAATAGAAAGAAAAACGCAATGAACAAGCAGGGAGGTTAGCGTGGCTGCAGCCAGTTAGTTCCCCCTTATGGGGAAACGGGGAAACGAGAGGAAAATAATAGAGAAAAGAAGGAAAGTGACAACTAATATGCTCTCATGCACATCGGCATTAATAGCTCGTGCGCAGAAGGTTTCAAACTGTGAACTGTAACACAGCACGTCGACAAATCGACATGCCCATAATATACTTTCTTATCCAAGGCTCACTATAATCTATCGAAGCGCTAATTTCTCTCACGGACAGTCTGAATGGAATTCACTGAGAGAAAATATTGTCTCACTAGAATTTGCAACTTCATTTGATAGGGCGCTAATTACTGATTTATAAATGCAGTAAACAAGTGAATGTCCGTGAAACACTTTTTTATTGCATGTTTTAGTGATGCAGTGTTACTTCCCAATGCACATTTACTGTATTCACACGCCCGACGTATTCCGGAAGCGTTCCTTTTTGTTCACTTTTTTTCTACTATATATTCCTGATGCTATATGTTTTTTGCTCGATTATGGGAGTAATGATTTTAAAATAAGGGGTGGGGTTTGCTTTGTCTTTTTGTTTCTTTTATCTTATAATATGCGTCGCTCACTTATGTCCTGTAATATTTTAATATCTCGACAGGTTCCGCTGGCCTCTCGTAATTTTTCTACACACGCAGATAGGTTAGTCTTGTTCCTCTTTTCAGTGAACTCAAGTGCGTGCATGTAAATCTGCAACTCTATAGTTTGTCACATGCAAGGTTGCCACAGTATACTGCAAATAAATAAAGATAAATAAAGAGTACTGATTGACTTCTATTCTCCTAGTTGTAGTATACTGCAACGGGTGATAATTAACGCGCGCAAGGGTTTCACCATATCCAAAAATTTGAGTGCGCTTGAGGCTTATGTGAGTTATCATCCCGGTGAGGAGTGGGCGTAGTCTGCGTTTCAGTGACCTCAACATATGCGCCACACGTTGTCCTTAATCGTAGGGGCCTCCAGTGTAATTTCGTGCAGTCGCTCTGTGAAAGCGTACGGGCCACATAACATTCATCATGACTTTTTATCATCCCTGCATCTATTGGGCTCTTCGAATGTAACGCGCTGGACGCTGACGGTGGTAGTCGCAGCGGTGGTATCTGGCGGGAAAGTCCAGTGGTCTGCTAGAACATAAAGTCACGGTGATGGTCCACACTGGGCAGCGGCCGTTCTAAACCTCCGTCGAAAGGAATGTCGGTGTCGCTTCTGACAATACGTGCGGCTTCTTTGTATGTTGAGCCATCCCTCGCCATTTTTTAGATACACTCCATTTTGTTATTAATAATAGTAAGTATACCGATGAAGCATCATACGATACGTTGTAGTCGGGAGATTCAGGGTAGTTGCCTGGCAGATGTTTGTACGGCGGAGCTCTGCAAATTAGAGTCAAACCACCAATATGCAGTGCAATCCTCTTACTGAATGTTTTTCTTGCATTTATGACATTGCAGCGGTTCTCATGCAAACGGATGAACTAGCTGTCGACAAGGACCCACCTTCACGTGGGATGGCACAGTGTCAGCTCGGATGGTAAAGTTTATGCCACCTCTTAGCAACCTAAACAATTATTGGTTGAACGAAGCGTGAAGGCATTTGCACACCTCGACGATCGCAGTGACACTGGTACTTTGTTTTCGTATCTACGCATCGCCGCGCAATCAAGTACGTACCAGCTTGGGTCTTCAACTCTTAGAGAGGTTACAAGCTACAAATATTTGGGCATAACTATAACTAGCAATTTGTCCTGGAACATGCATGTAGACAACATATGTTCAGCTGCCTTTCGGAAACTTGGTTTTCTAAGACATAAACTGCGTACCTGTCCTGCCAATGTAAAGCTTCTTAGTTATTATTCTTTTATACGACCTAAACTGGAATACGCCAGCATTGTATGGGACCCTTACACTAAGCTTAATATTAACAAACTTGAGCGGGTTCAAAGGAAAGCTGTTCGGTTTATATATTCAAAATACTTACCGTCGGATTCACCTTCCGCGCTGATGTCTGCAAACGACATTCAAACCCTTGAATCCCGCAGACGCGAACAACGGCTGGATTTCCTTCAATTATTACTTAATCAAAAACTCGCAATCGATTCATCGCCTTACTTATCTTTTCTGTCAACAAGGAACACACGACATCATCATCCCGATTTGCTAACCCCATTTTTTGCGAGAACCGATGCCTTTATGTATTCTTTTTTTCCTCGAACAGTGTCGGATTGGAACAAGTTATGCGAATCTCATTTATTGTAACATATGTGTAACGTATTGTATAGTATGAGGTATGCAATGTATTGTCGTTGTTTGGCGTAAGTTACTACTTGTGTTGTGGAACATAGTGTAATGTAGTGTTGTAGAACCGGGTATGTTGTTGCTTTGCATATTGAAGTTTATTGTATTGTATAGAGCGAAGCGTGATGGTGTTACATAACGAAGTGTATTGTAGCGTGTAAAACAAAGTGTGTTTTTCGTATGATGTACGTCATTACGCCTGTGGTATACGTGACGTGCCCTTCCTGCTTGGACCACTTAGTGTCCGCAGTATGTAATAAATAAAAAAATAATAAAAAAATAAAAAAGTATGGGCTTCAAGCAAAATCTTGTTCTCCAGTGGTGCATGAAGCACTAATGACATAACATCACCCAGCGCGCCTGAAAGAACTTACCTGCGCTCCCCTATTTTGCTCTAAGTCGATAATAACTTACAGTAGCATGTCTCCGTCTAAGGCAAAAAAATTGGCAGATCCCACGTACTGTGGAAATCAATGATATGCGAAGCACGTGTAAGGAAGGTTGATATGTCTCTTTAAAATCAGCACAAGGTTACGAGGCGGAGGTAAATTATACCGTACATGACTTCCATGTCTTCTTTTATCGTGTTTGAGCGTGTCATTTACCTTCGTCATCCAATCATGTCCCGTTAAACCTAATTTCGTATATGTTGAGCTAGCGAAACAACCACGAGCGTGCTATGAGCGTATAGCATGTAGTCATGTTTTACATGATAAGCATGCCATGATTATCATGCTTGGACGTCTCATTTACCTTCCTCGTCTATTCACGTCAAGTAATACTAAATTTGCTATATGTTGAGCTTGCACAACAGCCGCGAGCGCGCTATGAGCGTACATGTGTTCATGTTTTACTTGACACGCTCATCATCATTATCATGCTCGCACTAGTCACATACCTTCATCATCCATTCACGTCATGTAATAGCAAATTTGGTTTGTGTGAAGCTAGCGAAACGGCCACGAGCGCGTCATGAGAGTGGCATGTTGTGATTTTGTTACATGACATGCCTCTCATGATTATTATGTTCGCACCAGTCTCATACCTTCGTCATCCATTCAAGTGACCTAGTACCAAATTTGGTATATGGGAAGCTAGCGAAATGGCCACGAGCACCTCATGAGTGTAGCATATGTTCATATGGCACGCATGTAATGATTTACATGTCACGGTCTGTCGCTTGTGTTCGCCATGCAGTCATGTCATACCATATCAGTTTTCCAACATGTAATGTGAACGAAACCACCGCAAGAGTAGCAAGACCATAAAATTTAAATCATGACATTCATGATATACGTTTCATAATTTTCATACTACTACTAGTCACTTATGCTCGTCATACAGTCATGTAAGGCCATACCAATTTTCGTATCGACACCATTATCAAAACTGCTAAGAGAGCTAAAAGTCGCTGGTGGCTAGATAGATAGATAGATAGATAGATAGATAGATAGATAGATAGATAGATAGATAGATAGATGGATAGATGGATAGATAGATAGATAGATAGATAGATAGATAGATAGATAGATAGATAGATAGATAGATAGATAGATAGATAGATAGATACGCTAAGGGTCGCCGAAGTTCACCAAGAAATTCTTCTTATTTAAAACTTTCCGGCACGCCATTAGAGCTCAGCCATACGTATTCTATGTGCATATACCGCAGATGAGGCGCATCCCAAGCCTATACGATCATTATGGTCAGCGTTGCTAAAAACCGTAAACACAAAATAAAAACCATCCTATATTACGGAATGCAGTACATGAATGTGAAATGCTTGGGTGTAGGCTTACCAAGCAGCGTAGTGTAATCTTACTAACATTCACTGCTGCGCACCCGCATCCAACACGTGGACTTCCACCCTACCAGATCGAGATGTATGGTCGGGAGAGGTGGCTGTCACGTCCATGCTATGAGCAACAGCACTGAGGCGCACGTATAGAAAGTATAGGAGGCCGGAGTTCGGCTATTTTGTTATGTTGTGTCTTGCTGCGCAACTGGCCGTGTAGACCGAAACGGTGGAGAAATAGAAGAACTCGGTGGAGAGAAAAAAAGAGTCGAATCTCTATGGCGTTGATGGCGCGTGGTCTGATGCCTCAGGCGATCAACGGTTGCAGGATAGTCAATGAGAACGAGAGCGAGGGCGAGTAATAGTAGTTGGCCCTTGCCCGCAGGTGTTGGCGACAGTGCCACCATCATTATTGATTACCTCATCGGCCTGAGACCTCCTGGGAGGGCTCTGATGACGCGCACCACCGGCTGTATTAAGTGAGAGCTGGAAGGAAGTTGATGATGATGGAAGTGAATGGGCCGAAAGGGGAGAAATGCGGCAATCGGAAGCCAAATATTTTGGATTCCTGTCTTGTTTTTTTTAGGGTGTTGATGGCTGAAAGTGGGGGCAGGGCTGATTGGGGCAACTTCAATACGTTGACCGCTTCAATTTTTCGCTACTGGTTTGATGTCTCTTCCTTCACGGTGCATACTGTTGCATTGGGAAGAAGCTGTAGAAAGTGCAAGAAATAAGTAACGCTAATAATCGAATGGACATTCCAGCTATTGGAAAAAAATGGCAGCATATCCACGGAGTGAATGATGGAGAGTGGGGCGAAGCATCCGTCCGTCCATTCGTTCTTGCTTCCGTCCATCCATGCGTCCATCGGTGTGACAATCCGTGCGTCCATTCGCCCGTCCGTGCGTGGGTCTGTTCGAGCGTCCGTCCCTGCGTTCGTCCATGCATCCACCCCTGCATCCGTCCATGCGTCCATCCGTCGGTGCAGCCATCCGTGAGTCCGTCCGTGGATCTGTCTGTGTGTCCGTTTGTCCATATATTCAACACTCCAAGTACCACCATCTAGCATCTTTTCATCATATATTCCCGATATAGAAGCACCGCCATTCAGCGAACATTCCAAGGACTAAATGATAGGTGGCACACGCACATTTTCTTACGGCTTGCGCTTCGTGTCTACTTCCCACTTTTAACCACCTCGACTTCATGGTATATACTAGTTCACTGTATTCATGGCACTGCTGCTCAACGTTCGCTAAACCTTTCTAAAACCAAGGAGGTTACGCCCAGCGAGTCATCATCATCATCATCAGCCTGACTACGTCCACTACAGGACCAAGGCCTCTTCCATGTTCCGCCAGTTAACCCAGTCCTGTGCTTGGTGCTGCCAATTTATACCCGCAAACGTCTTAATCTCATCTGCCTATCTAACCTTCTGTCTCCCCTAACCCGCTTGCCTTCTCTGGGAATCCAGTTAGTTACTCATAATGAGTAGCGGTTATCCAGTCTACGCAATACATGCCCAGCCCATGTCCATTTCCTCTTCTTGATTTCAACTATGATATCCTTAACCCTCGTTTGTTCCCTAATCCACTCTGCTCTCTTCTTGTCTCTTGATGTACATTTACCATTTTTCTTTCCATTGCTCGCTGCGTCGTCCTCAATTTAGGCTAAACCCTCTTTGTGAGTCTCCAGGTTTCTGCTCCGTAGCTAAGTACCGGCAAGATACAGCTGTTATATACCTTCCTCTCCTACGTTATACTCGCCCAGCGAGTATAACGTAGCAACTCTTTTTTTGTCAGATAGTGCTCAATGTACATGCCGATGGCTGCTAATGGGGAATGAGAAACAGGAGAATTCGGCTTTTAGTTAACGCGCACGCTACAAAATTTTTATTGTTCAACTACGCACAGGAGAAATTTCCCACTGGCACCACCTTGCAAGTCAAAACGTAAAACTGGTTACACACTGCGACTACGACTACGACTACGAGGGACGAAAGGGTGCCGCTATAAGGAGCTTCGCCCCTAAAATGAATGAGGAAGGCTAACGGCATGAATGGATGCACGGATGCTTTCAGTGCCTTATTTATTACGGGAAATCGACCCTCTGCGACTTCGAGGGGCTTCACGAAAAAGATTTTTATGTTTTGTAATCGCTTGCCATCGCGCAGCGCTGTATTCGGTAGCGACGCCTAATATCACAATTATTATGTTTTAGTTCAGCCTAGTACCTTTTTTACGTGTACTGGAAGCAATTTATGGGGTTTCATGTCATAAAAATATTTTATGAACTTGACAGACGCTGTCGGGAAGGGCTTCAGAAGTTTGGATCGTCTGTGCTTCTAAACGTACACATAAATCTAAGCAGAGAAGCATTCAGCATCGGGCGAATATTGAATGTGGTATCAGCAACCAGGATTCAATAATGCGACCACCAAGAAAGCAGGCAAGTGCCATATTCACTGACCAGCAGCAATTAATTTTTTCTAATAAAATAGTTTTGAGGCCTACGTTCTCTCTTTTATGGCATAATAACCTTCCTGTCCGCACAATTTATTTTTTGTATTTTCTGCCTCTCCCTGTTTCGACATGACTAATTCTTCAAACATCTATATCTTATTACAATTGTGGACCTGTTTACTTTTCTAGTGCTCTCCCTACAATGAACGAAGTCATGTTAGCTCGTGCTGAAGGAAGCGAGTGCTGTTTGCGTACACGTACAATTAAAAAAACAAACATCGTTGTTTCTCCAGCAACAAAAACGGGTCACTGCGTCGGTGGCGCACAACTCTTTCTGGGACTACATTATGTTGAGTAACAATTCCTGCATACCCAAATGCCCGTTCTTTAACCGTGATTGTTGCTTCTCTCCTAGAAAATCGCCGTTTAATATTTCCAGTATCATTATGTCTCGGGCGCAAGCTGAACCTTGGGATAATAATCAGCGGCGTGATCTCCACCAGACAGGCAACATCGCTCATTTTGTGCCGCGCAGTCTATATGGGCATGGTCTTCCCCCTATTCCAAGCAGCGTCGGCCTGATTTACATCCACCTACACTGTGACAAAATCACCAGCAATTATGACACGGAAGTAAACGCGATCCTAGCTGATCTACTCTAAATGCGAGTCGCCATATCTTAATTCCTGAAGGGCATGTGAGCCCTAAAAGTGGCAATAAGCGACTCAGTAGGCACCCTGGTATTGCGGTAGACTGCAACAACGCCAACTACCGATAACTTGTCTAGTGTATACTAAGGAGTTAGACTTGCACCGACGCACCTTACAATTGTTTGTTGCGATGGGACAACGAAGCGTCATCTTTCCCCCCTGCCTCCTCGAGAAGCTTCCATAATATTCACTACATTTTGTTTCCCTCCGGAAAAGAGCCATCCTGGCGCCTGAGGGGCAGGAGACGACGGGGAGGTCGTAATGAGATTTCATACGATCTATGCGAACAGTCTCACGTCCACGACGTCGTTGATTAGAGTATTGCACAAGCGGCTCCCCGGTGTAATCCATAGGTTATGTTTGTTTGACCACATGGTAGGGTCCGTGATGTTTGGATAGAAGCTTAGTTGATAGAACAAGGCTGGTTGAAGGAATCCAAAGCAAGACAAGGTCATCAGGAGCGCAAGTCGTAAGAGGTGCCGAGCAGTCAGGGTAACGTAATAGTGTTTATGCCGTTCTTGATCAGCACTAGTGAGGGAGAGGGCCAGCTGGCGACACTCTTCTGCGTATTTAGCAGGTTGTGACACTGTCGTCGACACTGCAACATCAGGGTGGTATGTAAAGATGGTGTCTAGTATGCAATAGGGTTCGCGTCTGTAAAGGAGGAAATATGAACAGAATGCAGTTGACCGTACAGTGGTATTGTGCGATTACGTCACAAAAGTGAGAAGACGCATCGCAATTGGAGTGGCTGGAAGCGACGTGTTTTGACAGCACATACCCTAAAGTTGTGTTCAATCCTTCTGTAATGCTGTTTGTTTAGGGTGCTACGCGCTGGTGGTCCGAAGAGCCACTTCGCATTCCTTGAAAAGCGATTCAATTGCGTCCGAAAGGAACACACTCCCTCGGTCGCTGAGTAGCTCATTCCAAGCACCATGACGTAGGATGATGCAATGTAATATGAAAGAACCAACGTCACTAGCTGATGCCGATGGTAATGGTGAAGTTTTGGCATAGTGCGTAAGATATGATCGATGGTGACGTAGCATAGGGGAAACAGACCGTCGCTCAAGTGAAGGCGACCGGTGTCTGTTGTAGTTCTGGCGAGGTGAAATGGTGGCCAGGGCGGCAGGTGGGATAGATCAAGCAAGTTCAGGTCTGGGTACAAAATCGCAAGCGTTAGGGCGGACGTTGTCACGAAGCAGAAACTGACGCCATTGACAAAAGTCTGCGCTACGTGACCAGCAAAACCGCAGAAAAAGCATGAAAAAAAGGGGAGGGGGTGTCTGAAGTTCGCCATGGGTTCTGAGAGTGTCGCGTTGGTCGGGAAAACGGGCGGGCAGTCTGATGCACAGCTCCAGGTGGTGCAGCATAGGGGTGCCTGGAGACAGTGTTCGCGACAGGTAAATGTCGTGGTGTGGTCAGTGCTTCAGCATGGGTCAGCGGAGCAGTCACAGCTGGTGTATTGGCTGCGGGTAAAACCTCGGACACTTGCTCCTGAACGACTCGCTGTATTGGTGTTGGCAAAGTAGATAGTGCACCGTCAATGGTATACGACAGAAGACACAGCTGGCGTGCGACCTCATCGTGTGCAAACTGCTTGATATCGAGAAGCAAGATATTATGGTCTTCCGATGTTAAACTTGAAATCGTAGCGCACGACACGCGGGCGCAACGAGTAGATTCACGCTGCTTCCAGAGCTCGTCGTAACTTTGACGAAATTGATTGACGTTTGAAACCGTTTGCGGGTTCTTTGCGAAGAACGTCGGAACTGCGTCGTCAGCGACACCTTTCACGATGTACTTCAACTCTCGGCTTTTGCCATGGCCGGGTTGACGCGCCGGCAAACGTCGATCACATCTTCGATTTAGGTGGTATATTTCTCGCCACATGGCTGGGCACGGGGGCGCAAGCGTGTTTCAGCACATAGTTTGCGAAGCGCTGGACAACCGAACAAATCTGCGAACGACGTTCTGAATGCTGACCAGGTGAGAAGATCCCTCTGGTGATAGTGGTACCACAGACTGTTTATATCGGTTCAATAGCCTCGCCCCGGTGGTCTAGTGACTAAGGTACTCGGCTGCTGACCCGCAGGTCGCGAGATTGAGTCCCCGCAGCGGCGGCTGCATTACCGATGGAGGCGGAAATGTTGTAGGCCCGTGTGCTCAGATTTGGGCGCACGTTAAAGAACCCCAGGTGGTCGAAATTTCCGGAGCCCTCCACTACGGCGTCTCTCATAATTATATGATGGTTTTGGGACGTAAAACCCCAAATATCAATCATCAACATCGGTTCATAAAACTAGCCGTTGGTGAGCTTGTGCGTACATCCCATTTGTTGTGCTTGCTCACCCGATCGTATTCGTAGAGCAAGTCTTCCACGTCCTTGTCATCAGTGACACTAAGGTAGAGTGTCGCGCAGCCTAATGGGGCCAGGATAAACAGGAGCCGGAGTAGTCGGAGACGAGGCGAGAGCCTGCTGCTCTTCATCCATGGGCATCGTAGCAACCGGACGCAACGTACGGTTTCGAAGTTCCCGGATCGTGGAAGACCCAGCACCTCCACCAATTAAAATAAAGTGTTTGGAAGCAGCACCAGTTTAACAAACAGAACAGCAGTTTCGACAACAGGCATCGTAATGGCAGATCCAGCCTAAGTGCTAATTGTTTCTTTGTAACCTGAAAACCATGGTACTTACCCACTCTGGGAGATTAGCCAAAAAACATATAGTGTCATAAGGACGGTAACTGCACTACTGCGTACCAAAAAAGCCCCGTAACGTTGGTTTAGTGGCTAAGGTACTTGGCTGCTGACCCGCAGGTCACGGGATCGAATCTCGGCTGCGGCGGCTGCCTTTTCGATGGAGGCAAAAATGCCGTAGGCCCTTGTGATCATATTTGGGTGCGCGTTAAGGAACCCCGGGTGGTCGAAATTTCCGGAGCCCTTCACTACGGCTTCTCTCATAATCATATGATGGTTTTCAGAAGTTGATTGACTTGATTTATATGTGGCGTTTAACGTCCCAAAACCACCATATGATTATGAGAGACGCCGTAGTGGAGGGCTCCGGAAATTTCGACCACCTGGTGTTCTTAACCCTGCACCCAAATCTGAGCACACGGGCCTACAACATTTCCACCTCCTTCGGAAATGCAGCCGCCGCCGCCGGGATTTGAACCCGTGACCTGCGGGTCAGCAGCCGAGTATCTTCCACTAGACCACCGCGGCGGGGTGGTTTCGAGAAGTTAAACCCCACATATCTGTCATTGTTTACCAAAAATAATGTACAAGAAAGAAGGCATTGAAAACAAATAAATATCCAAATTGTGTGAAACTGAAAGAGCAAAAATAGGCATTATTACAATAGCGATTGTGTGATTTTCAGAACCGACCAGACAGCTGAGTTTGCTAAAGTTGAAAAATTTGGAATGTGAGGCCTATATTTAAGAACATTTTAGAAATTACTTCCCGCCTCGTTTTTAGAGGCGAAGCTCCTTATGGCGTGGTTCTGTCGCTCCTCCATATGTATGTATGTATGTATATATGTATGCATGTATGTATGTATGTATGTATGTATGTATGTATGTATGTATGTGTGTATGTATGTATGTATGTATGTATGTATGTATGTATGTATGTATGTATGTATGTATGTATGTATGTATGTACATACGTAGCCACCGGTGGCACATACCCGCTCGAGAGTGGGTATGTGCCACAGCAATTGCGAGATGGGAGATGGTGGTACTTGGACTGTTCACTAGATATGACCCACGGACGGACGCACGCGCGGATGGATGGATGGACAGGCAGAGTAGCAGACGGATGGACGGATTGATCGACGCGCGAATGTATGGACAGATGGACGCACGAATGGACGCGCAGACGAATAGACTGACTCACGGACGGACGCATGGGCAGATGAACGGATGCATGGATTGACACACGGATGGTCGCATGGACGGACGAAAGCAAGAACGAACGGATGGACGGAAGCACGGACGAGCTGACGGACGCTTCGCCCACTCATCATCATTCACTCCGTGGATATGCTGTAATTTTTTTTCGAGTATTTGTCAAAGCACTGAGACAACGAAACATCACCCTCTTCTTGTCCTGGCAAGTATACCCGCTGCCTCCTCGAGAAGCGTTCATCTTCTTCACTACAACAATAACGTCTGCTGTTGATTTCATGACGCCTACATATGCATCACAACATGGCATGCGCATAAATGGTATACACGAAAGCTATTGCATTTGTTGACATTCCAATAAACGATGTCAGAAAACGCGGAAGTACTTTCACACATACCTTGGATATGTCTCGCTACGCAAGCGTGTCACGGAATATAGTCTACTCAGCAATATGCATCTTCAAGGCAATGTAACTGAGGGAGCTGGTTAAAGGTTTAGGGCCCGATGAGAACCGCGCAGCTGTGGCTACTGAAAAGAGCTGTGTAATAAAGCTTTAAAAATGTCATGCATTACTATCGAGATCGGCTTGTGCATAAGTTTTTTCATCGGCATAACCACTCGTGAATTTTTTCTCCATCCATTTTCCTTAGGTCGTGTAGTGAGCTGTATCAAGTAATGGTTGCGGCAGACCTTTCTGCGGCAGACCTCCACCAATTAAAATAAAGTGTTTGGAAGCAGCACCAGTTTAACAAACAGAATAGCAGATTCGACAACAGGCATCGTAATGGCATATCCAGCATAAGCGCTAATTGTTTATTTGTAACCTGAAAACCATGGTACTTACCCACTCTGGGACATTAGCCAAAAAACATATAGTGTCATAAGGACGGTAACTGCACTACTGCGTACCAAAAAAGCCCCGTAACGTTGGTTTAGTGGCTAAGGTACTTGGCTGCTGACCCGCAGGTCGCGGGAACGAATCTCGGCAGCGGCGGCTGCATTTTCGACGGAGGCGAAAATGCCGTAGGCCCATGTGATCATATTTGGGTGCGCGTTAAGGAACCCCGGGTGGTCGAAATTTCCGGAGCCCTTCACTACGGCTTCTCTCATAATCATATGATGGTTTTGAGAAGTTGATTGACTTAATTGATATGTGGGTTTCAACGTCCCAAAACCACAATATGATTATGAGAGACGCCGTAGTGGAGGGCTCCGGGAATTTCGACCACCTGGGGTTCTTTAACGTGCACCCGAATCTGAGCACACGGGCCTACAATATTTCCACCTCCTTCGGAAATGCAGCCGCCGCCGCCGGGATTTGAACCCGTGACCTGCGGGTCAGCAGCCGAGTATCTTCCACTAGACCACCGCGGCGGGGTTGTTTCGAGAAGTTAAACCCCACATATCTGTCATTGTTTACCAAAAATAATGTACAAGAAAGAAGGCATTGAAAACAAATAAATATCCAAATTGTGTGAAACTGAAAGAGCAAAAAATAGGCATTATTACAATAGCGATTGTGTGATTTTCAGAACCGACCAGACAGCTGAGTTTGCTAAAGTTGAAAAAATTGGAATGTGAGGCTTATATTTAAGAACATTTTAGAAATTACTTCCCGCCTCGTTTTAGAGGCGAAGCTCCTTATGGCGTGGTTCTGTCGCTCCTCCGTATGTTTGTTTGTTTGTTTGTTTGTATGTATGTATGTATGTATGTATGTATGTATGTATGTATGTATGTATGTATGTATGTATGTATGTATGTATGTATGTATGTATGTATGTATGTATGTATGTATGTATGTATGTATGTATGTATGTATGTACGTAGCCACCGGTGGCACATACCCGCTCGAGAGTGGGTATGTGCCACAGCAATTGCGAGATGGGAGATGGTGGTACTTGGACTGTTCACTAGATATGACCCACGGACGGACGCACGCGCGGATGGATGGATGGACAGGCAGAGTAGCAGACGGATGGACGGATTGATCGACGCGCAAATGTATGGACAGATGGACGCACGAATCGACGCGCAGACGAATAGACTGACTCACGGACGGACGCATGGGCAGATGAACGAATGCATGGATTGACACACGGATGGTCGCATGGACGGACGAAAGCAAGAACGAACGGACGGGCGGAAGCACGGACGAGCTGATGGACGCTTCACCCACTCATAATCATTCACTCCGTGGATATGCTGTAATTTTTTTCCGAGTATTTGTCAAAGCACTGAGACAACGAAACATCACCCTCTTCTTGTCCTGGCAAGTATACCCGCTGCCTCCTCGAGAAGCGTTCATCTTCTTCACTACAACAATAACGTCTGCTGTTGACTTCATGACGCCTACATATGCATCACAACATGGCATGCGCATAAATGGTATACAGGAAAGCTATTGCATTTGTTGACATTCCAATAAACGATGTCAGAAAACGCGGAAGTACTTTCACACATACCTTGGATATGTCTCGCTACGCAAGCGTGTCACGGAATATAGTCTACTCGGCAATATGCATCTTCAAGGCAATGTAACTGAGGGAGCTGGTTAAAGGTTTAGGGCCCGATGAGAACCGCGCAGCTGTGGCTACTGAAAAGAGCTGTGTAATAAAGCTTTTAAAATGTCATGCATTAGTATCGAGATCGGCTTGTGCATAAGTTTTTTCATCGGCATAACCACTCGTGAATTTTTTTCTCCATCCATTTTCCTTAGGTCGTGTAGTGAGCTGTATCAAGTAATGGTTGCGGCAGACCTTTCAGTTTGTGTGTAAACAAACATGGCCTTCTCCCTCTTCAAACCTCGTTGTTCTGCTGTGTAATTAATGTGCCGAACGTTATGGTTCCCCACTGCGAATGCCCTCGAAATAGAGGAGTTTTGGAATTTAAAAGCTTTGCATAATGTGTTTTACGCCTTACATAAGTGAAATGAAAGAGTGTCGTGATTGCACCGGGAAGAAGAAGCGAAGCCATGGTTGGTGGTTACTTGTAGGATGACGACAATAACTCAGACAAGCGCCTTCATACTTTTTAAATATAAGCACCATCCACCCATTCATGTGCAAAAAAAAAATAACAGCTTGACGTCGAACGAAAAAGCACGATAATACTGGTGAAGCAAACCGCATTTTCCAGTATTCTTACAAAACTGATACACCGTTTCTAACAAGCATTTATTTGAAGGGTATACCCCTGTGCCCTTTGCACTAGCTGCTGGAATGTCGCCCGTGTGTAAGTAACCACAAGTCGTTCACGCCTCGTCCGTGCATTTCCTGTGTGCACGCAAGTCCCGCATACAAGCGTTTCATTACGGTCGCATAGAGGTGTACTGTGTTGTCACGATAGCCTGACAGATCATTCCGCCCGCTCCCTCCATGTGGGATCTTGCCTAGCGTCTCTGAAGGGCGGCCCTCGTACCCTCCATTGAATGAGCGCAGCATCCAGAACACTCTGGCGCGCATCCGGCGCAGGAAGCTAGCCGTCTTCAGAAACGCGTGCATCATCATTAGGAAAGAGAGTGCGCTTCCACGTAGATCCATCACCGTTGCCAGGGATGCCCATGTCCGATGAATGCTTCGCATTTCGCCGGATTCCTCTCCGATACTCCAAATGTGTTCGCCATTTGTTGATTTATACATACTATTGATCGATGCAGTAAACTGGCCCTTACGTTCGTGTTGTGTAGTGCGGCAGGTGGATGGAAAAGTGACTCACCTTTCAGGATTTATATCCTTTTGGTGATTTCAGTAATTATAGTATAGTAATTCCTGACAGGGCTTCACTGATGGTAAATGAAGTATTACAATCACACAAATAGCTTGTTTCTTTTCCGAGAGTCCTGTTTTCGTGTACTGGTGTATTAAAGATATCGTAAGAGCAGACAAGTTGTGAAGCCGCTGCGTGATTTCATACATATTTTGACGTCATTTTAATTATAATAAAATCCCCATTTCTGGAGCGTGTATTATGGTGTTGGAAAATTTATGAGAGTAGATAGCGATCATTGTTGTCGCTGTTTTTTTTTAACTGCAGATGTCTAAAAGCCATTCCCAAAAGGTGTCATGGCGAAGACATGGTCAACATATGTTAAAGTTCATTGAACACTACTTGTTTGGTGCTATGCGTGGATAACGCCAACAGGAAAAATAGAGTGTTTCACACTCGCAGAAATGGCAACAGGCTGCATTGACTGATACTTCCAAAATTAATTGCATTTATATACCATATAAACTGGACGATGAAGATGACTACCACCGTAGCTCAGTGGTAGAGCGTCAGACGCGTTATTTTCTGGTCGCAGGTTCAGTTCCTGCCACTGAAAGTTATCTGTTTGTCCCCTTTTTTATTTCTTCCCATTAACAATAAATTTACTCGTAATAACATTCCCTATACGATCCTAGTCATCATTGTATGTGAGGTCTCAATATTTTTTCTGGCAGACGTTTTAAATATAGCCGCAGGGTTTGTGTTATCGCAATGGTTCAAAATTCCACTACACGCCTGAACACTGAGCGAACAGCGAACGTCCCGAAACCACCATATGATTATGAGAGACGCCGTGGTGGAGGAGTCCGGCAATTTCGACCACCTGGGATTCTTTAACGTGCACCCAAATCTGGGCACACGGGCCAACAGCATTGTGGGTGGTGATTTCGATAATTAGGTAGCCTTAAAGCCGAAGCAGTCGTCGAGAGGGCGAAGGTTGACAGGTGGTGGCAGAACTTAGTGGTGCTTCCTAAAGACGAACTCCTCAGCTTGCCGACCACAGCGGGGAAGGTCCTCTCGGAAGGAAGGGGAGGGGAAAAACAGGTATGAATGGTAACGAAGGTGGCATTGCTGCAGAACGAGTGAAACCTTCATGATTTCATGGCTCATTGGGATCGGCGTTGCGAAACAGCTCCTGAATTGCTTGAACACCCCTTTGTCTGGATGCTGTATTTTTGTTATCAGCAACTTGTAGGTTTGGGCGAGGCAGTTCATGATGCGAATAACTGGAATCAGTGGGATGAGGACGACGACTCGATTCTGTGGCAATATGCATGTCCGCTAATCTTTGATCACTTCTGGCGTTTTTCGGGACAAGGCATTTTCGGTGACAGCTATAAGCGGCGAATTTTCGAAGCACATTTACTTGGCAGTGTAGCACTAGTCCTGCGGTGTATGTTTGATCTTAGTCGCAGTTTTTTCGTGTTGCTTCCCATTATTCGCTGTGTTCGGGCATCCATCTCGTGTCTTATACGGTAATTGTAGTCCACAGGCGAAAACTTCGCTAGAAGCGCTGCCCTGAAGGTCTTACAGGACAGGGCGAGAGGCTGGAAGTGTATCCGCTGCGCTATGGCATCTCCCCAGGTGTCGGGCAGAACCCACTTGAGCACGACGAGGTCTGAAAAGACGCAAAAAACTGCCGTCAAAATTGGCGTCCCATTTTCTTGCATATTGTTCAGAAAATCTCTGAAGGTACAGTGGCGTCTTCAAGGGCAAGGGTTCCATGCACGCGTGGGCTCCACACGTGGGGGCGTGGTAGTAAAGTTGCGGTAACGTACTACCGGTCGCACACTAGCGGGTCGCCTTGGTGGCCAAGATGCAGGGGTATACAATGTCTTTCTCGTGGGCCGCCCGCCAGTTATGGCCTAGAGTCACTAGCCCTCTGGACCTTGTTTGGCGTCACTGGCCCTGGACTCACACCACATAGTGGTAATTAGCACTACATTCACTACTGCTGATGTACCACAACAAGCTATTGCCCAACAAGCGGATGGCTTCAGCTTCGAGTTGCGTCATAACTATTGTCCGACCCTGCATTCTTTCTGTTGGGCTGCTTGCTCTACATCGGTACCCCATGTATCTTTGTTGCTCTTTTGTATCCCAGTGTCCTGGTACTTAGTGTTAAAGCAGCGTGTACGTGTCCTCGTAGCATATAAAAAAATGCGAGTGTTGCGATACGAGCTTCAACAAGTGCAGTATTTTATCATCAATAGCCTTTGAAGCCATCATAAGGTCCATCTGCTCTACCTAAAATTGTTTTTTGATTCCATCAGTATAGTTTTTTATTCATTTTTTCCTTTAACTGCAATTCCCCTAAATAAGGAGGCTTGCAAATTCAGAGACATGCGCACGTACTTCATTTTACCGGCAGCTCCTGTCTAGCCAGGTTCCAGAAGGGCGCTCAGGCGCGAACGCATAAACTAGGCGATGTGGTCTTGGTGGAAACCGCATTAAAAAAGCTTGGAAGTAGCGATACTTCAAGGGAAGAAAAGGAAGAGGGCATGGCGAAGGAGTTCGACGTGGCGATAAGGAAGCCATGGCCAAATGCTCGTTTCGGTCGCGTCCCGGCCTATCACTGAGGACATCGCGGAGCCAGTGCATTTGCCTGAAAAGCCGTGGAGCTTTGAAGAGGTACGTGTCTTCGTACCTCACTATGAAGTAAAAAAATCAACATCGTTTCGTGGCCTTGGTAGGTGCGGCGATGGCGTCGTCTGGAATGGAAGTGAGGTTATTGAGAAAGCTGCGGTGTAGTGGCAACGGCGGCTATTGAAAAAAAAAGCGGGGCGACTGCCAGGTTTTTGAGACAAGCGAAGTGCCTTCACTTCTCGGCGTTCTCGCGCTATTTGTCGGTTCTTTTTTTATGTGTATTTTTCTCATTTCTTCCATTCTTTCTTTTTTCATACATCTCTCATTATGAGGGAGCTGCTGTGAATTCAAAAGAATTAGTTATACAGCTCTTTTTATATCGCTCTGCTCTCGTTTCATCTAAGGTCCACTCGACGTTTTATATTTTTCTTGTCTTTAATGCAAGCCGTACCAGGAAAGCTGCTGTGGGAGTAAGTTCGAAAGACACGCGCGTTGACAGTGAACTGTCATGGTTTCTAGCTTTAAGTATACTGCACCATGCAGCAATATGGGTGCGAGAGCAGCGATGAGCCTCAATGCAGCCTGGCAAAGGAAGTTTCATAACACTGGAGTCGTAGTAACTGTTATTTTCAGGACAAGTTTTGTAGAAGCAGAAGAGGAAAAAAATAGACGTGTAGGTTCCCTTGTCTGCAGACAGCAATATCCACGGAGATAATAAAGGAGACCACCCTGACACGTCCATTATGTTGGGCTATAATATTGGTCTTTCTATGTGTAACTTGTGGGAGACAACAAGCTGTGTGTAGCGGCACTCCGAAAAGCGAGACGTGACAAAAGCATATAGATGAAGTGATTTCCGACGATAGCGGTAAGAACCATTACGCTCATTCAATTTATCATAATCACTTTAATGCCATTCCGTAGAGATAATGTCGTACAGATCGCACTGATGGATACATATATATATATATATATATATATATATATATATATATATATATATATATATATATATATATATATATATATATATATGCAACGCACAGCACGTGCGGTGTGCTGTATGCAGTATAACAGCACAAACCTTGCCTTTACTTCGAAGCACTCTTACTTCATAGCTGTGAAAGCTTTATCGGCGCAAAAAAAATATAGGACAGATACCCCCCCCAACACACACACACGCACACACACACACACACACACACACACACACAAGCACACACACACACACACCATTCAGCGAAGGTAACGATACTACTGCATAATGCGAATTCTGAGAGCGCATCTTCGCGTCGGGGCAATGCCAACTGTGTTTCAAGTTTTGGCTATTCGCAGTGAAAGCTGAGTATCTTCTAGATTGAGCAAACTTATAAGGAAGAGCCAAGAGCACAACGACTCTTTAGTCAATCAGATTGCTTCCCTTCTTAGAAATTCCTATAGAAATATGCTGCTGGATGCACACCTAGTTTCCGTTGCGTTGCGTTGTGTGCCCTGCGCATGCGTTATTCTGAAAGAAGCACGTATTGTGGACAGGTGACTCATTTTTGTTTGATTGATATGTGGGGTTTAACGTCCCAAAACCACCATATGATTATGAGAGACTCCTGACTCCTTTTTGTAAACAAAAGCACTTACTTCGGTATCGCAACCAATAATGCTTCTGCTTGGCGCTAACGTACGTTTATCGAAACTTGATAGTACGCTCTATCATTGGCATAGGCAGAAATTTTCTTCAGAGTTGGCATCTTCTTGATCTGAAGTGGAAACCGGGCAGGCGATTTGAGAATTGACGCTTCGTATGCCATAGTAAAAGAAAAAAATTGTTTAGTTGGGGAGGGGTGCACGAGTCTGCTGAGACACCTCCTGGTGACGGCACTGCACAATACTAAATTTAGGACTTTTTACCACGATTTTGGTGCCTTAATAGCATGAGACTACTACGACGATTGGGAAATATTTTTAAGTCACTTATTGAAAAGGAGCATGGAAATACACAATCGTCCTTCGATCTCTGCAATAATTTACCCCTTCTGTGCAGCCAGACTCGTGCCTTCGTAAACTCACATCACCGTAAATCCCTCAAGGCGTCAATCACGCATTCATTGATAGGCAAAAACAGAGCCCTCGAAACTCTACATTTCCCAGCAAGTTGTAAAGTTGAAGATTGAGCTATGGGAGTAGATTCACTTTCAGTATTTTTTAAAATGATACTTCACCATTCCCCTCGTTCCTATTCGTGATTGTTTTGCTGGCATGCATTATCTTCGAAACATCTGCTACGTTACGACTCAGAACGGGCCATATTGGTGTTTGGATGCGAGAGGGTGCGCGTCCGAATACGACAGCGTGGTGTATTCTAGAACCAGTACATAAAATAAAACTTACGATTAGGCATCACTTGAAAGGCCGACTAACGCTGCGCTAAAAATGACAGAAGCCGTAGCGACGTCATCCGAATACGACGGAATGCTGTAACGTACAATTACTCATCAGTGAGGTAACAAAAAATAGTCACAGATTTTTTATTAAGAAGGAAAAAAAGAACAGCGACGAGTGCACTGCTAGCATGGAGTGCAAAGATTTGTCATTGTAAGTGATCCGGGAAAGACACAGCGTTGGGATGGCATCATTTCGAAGATGAGTTTCTGCAACCGAGCGCTCAAAGCATGACTCTGCAAAATGGTCACTGCAAAATCTGCCTTCTGGAGACCATGTTTTTGTTACGAAGATTAGAACAGCCCTAGCTCCGGCGTCAGGTGACTGTTCATAGCAGTGGCTTCCGAGACACCAACGGCGGCTTCCGGTGACTTCAACCACGCACGCTCGATGCGCCATCTAGCTCCCCCTAGTAGAGGTCAGTGCGCTGGACCGCCCAGCGTTGAGCTATCAGGTTCGAACTGAGCAGTCCAGTCTTCCAGTGCGAGTGTAGGCTCGAAACAATTTATTTCCTGCTGATTTTGCAGAAATACTGAAAATTCAATCTGGGGACCCTCCCACAGTCATAAGAAGCCCAATCCTCGAACTAAACGCATTGAATCTAGACATGAGCACGGTGTTGTGTTGCTCCGAAACTCGTTGCAGAACAGACACCACCAGTATTTCTTTGTGTTATAGTGTTGTCTTTTGTGGAACGCTTGCACCTCATTGAATTATTCTATAATTGGATGCTAGAGAGAGAGAGAGAAAAAACTTTATTAAAAGGTCAGTCAATTGCTCAGGCATGGCCCGTTTCCCCTAGCTGTCGGCCGGAATCCCTTGGGACGCGGCAGCAGCAAGGGCTTGACTGATGATGTCGCGCTGGACGTTGGGATCTGGGCTGCAGAGCAGGGCCTCTCAGGATTCTACAGTGCGAGAACCATCGTTTTGACTTGGACATGTCCACACCATGTGGACCAAATTCGCTACCTCATCACAAAATTTACACTGGGACTGGAAAACTGCGGGGTGCCACTTGCTGTAAAGTGCGGGGTTTGGAAAAACCCCGGTCTGTAACTTTCGCCACAAAATCTCGTTTTTCTTACTTAGTGAGTTGTCCGCTCTCGGGTACACTTGCCGATTCAGCCTGTAGTGTGCGACGATTTCATGGTATGTGCGCATATACTCGCTTCTTTTTTCGGTAACTTGGGAGGTTCCAGGGGTCGACCGGTAGGTGAGACCTCGGGCGACGGAATGAGCCTCCTCGTTCCCTCTAAGTCCTTGGTGAGCTGGAGCCCAGACAAGCAGAATCTGCTCTTTGGGTACTCCTACCATGTTTAATATACGGACGGCAGTCTCCGTCACCCTTCCCGATTCGTAATTTCTCACAGCGTTTTTGGAGTCGCTGATGACCACCCTGATCCCCTTTTGGCTGATGGCCAAAGCTATGGCCACTTCCTCGGCCTCTACAGTCTCGACACCAAGTACTGTGCAGCACGCAATTAGGCCTAGGAATATTTTGACGTATATTCTTCACATTTTTTGCTGTTTTGATGCAGCACTGCTCAGGCGATTCATGGCTTTGAACTTCGTCCACCGGCTTTTGTGAAGCAATGAATTCAAAACTGAGCTAGATTCATATCTTCTAGCGCTTGTTTTCTTTTTCAATTAGGATATTCGAGAAGCGCTGTTACAACTCCATTGCAAACATGTTTGTGAACGACTTGAGTTGAAGAATCCACCTTTTTTTATGCGTCTGTTGAGAACATCCTTGGGAACAGGGAAAACTCTCGATGCACCGCGAATGAACTGAGTCATGTCATGAACGGCAATCAGTGCTTTTTCATATTGTTTTCCTTCCAGAAAACTCTGTATGATATTTCTTGTATGCCGGAGCCCTCATAAAGAAAGAAATATAATACATAATGGTTGTAAGTTACTGATTAAAATTATAAGACACTCTTTCTGGCAATCGGATGCCTTTTTTGTTTTCCCCTCTCACTTGCGAGAATTCAAAAAAAAAATTCAGCATTGTCCTGGGGTGCCAAAGGAATTAAACCTTTGGTGTTGCATAGTTTGTATATCTAAAGTAACAAAGTAATATTGATGTTGCTCTACTGACACAGGAGTAGCTTCCTGCACTGATTCTAGAATTTGGCTGAACAGAATTACGGTCCTTTATGATGGTTCACGAACACACTGACACAAACCGTGTAATTTTTCTCGCGTGAACGCCATGAGAGATCACCAACTTTTGCTCGTGAAAGGTACAGAAGCACCAGCGCTTAGCACTGGAAAAAAGAAACAAAAAAGTAGTTTTATAAATAGCTACAGAAATGACCAAAGATAAGATGTTGTGTTTTCCCCCATGTCTCATATTACTCCACCCTACCATACATTGAAAAATCAGTCTTGCTGCAACGGGTGAAGTAGTGAATGCGAGAGCAACATGTTGGAATATCATACGAAGTAAGGCTAGCATATATATATATTATGATCCAATCAAGCGTAACCTTATATTCAATCTGACGTGACGCCAGAAATGGCTAGCGCAAGGATTCACGGTCACTCCAGGGAGCGAAGTGGTTTTTGGCCTCTCCGTCGCCTCGACGATAAGTTGTCGGCTGAACGCTAACGCCGGTATTCGCAAATGCTCCTCAGCTCGAATTTATGCCTAGTTCACACTGAAACATCTGCTTTCTACAGCGATCAAAGTTCCCCTGCCGCCGAAACGCAGCGTCGTCCGCACTGGACGCGCCCCGCGCCGCCGAATATGCCATCTATACTACGGGGCGAACGCGGGATGGATGCGCTGTCACCCGGTTGTTGTCGCGGCTCGCGAACGCCACTATGCTACACGGTGGCGTATACTTCGATGATTATCGTACGCAGGAAGCAAGAAAAGACAGTACTTCTTACTTTGCTGGCAAGTGGCTGTCTTGTAATGCACGAAGAGCAGAATAAACCAACGACGCCAGTGGCATTGGTGGGTTCGTTTTGCTCTGCAAGACCGCAACAAGCTCGGTCGCGCCAACAGGAAGCTCGGTCACCTCTTTCACGAAATACGGACGTGAAGTAGGCACAGAGTAGGGTAAACTCCCATTGGTTTCAACATTCAGTTACGTGCACTGCGGCATAACAAGTGAGTAGGGCTTGGCCGCCATTTTTCAAAATTTCTTGACTAGCGCTCCTATTGGTCCGACCGGATTCGGAGCACTTTCGGCGGTCGGAATGCTTAGTGTGAACGCGGCCTTAGTCCTTCACTCGACATAATTTAGCATCACGCCGCTGCTCGACTGAAAATAACGGTGTGCTTCCGAAGAATCGCTGCAGATAATCTCGGACATGTGGTGACTTGCTCTGCTTAGAGACAGTGCTCCCATCGGCTTTTTCAAGTCAAGGTGAAACGTTGAGCGAAGGGAGGAGGAACGATAAAGCGGAAGGACACGGAGGCGTTGAGCGAAGGGTCTTTGTGTAGTCGGCTACAGACTTAGAATAAATGCAAGCTCCGTCTACAGCGGTCACCGTCCTACCCAGGAAATACTTGCATATACGTCTTACTGAATGGCAGTCGGTGATTTACATGTCAGGCAGATTACAGAGATTTCAGGAATCTCACTTGCCCGTAAAGGAGCATGTTAACTTGTAAATTTTATGTCAAAAATTATTTATTGGAAAATTTTAATAAAACTTTTTTCACTGCTCCACAAAACGTAACGTATTAACAAGGAATGACCGACTTTCAATTTATATTATGCGTGGTATTTGCATTACCAGCTCAAATGTGCTTATGGTTAAAACTTGAATTGCCAATCATTGTTCTCTTTTACAGATGAATGACAGGCGTGCTGCAGTACCGGCAGCGGAGTATCCATTCATTCCCAGCTTGTAGGGACCCTTTCACTGTTTACACACACAGGCCTTTGATGACATCCGCTTTCATTCACCGATGTGCCCCAATAGCATCGTTGAGCAAGAAAAGTTTTAGAAAATAGCCCACTCATTTTGTACACTTTCCTTTCTGTATTTGGCAAAATATAATCAAATAAGTGTTCTTTTCAGCTACATAAAAACTATGACAGATATTTTTCTACAACTTTGCACACGTTTCTTTCATCTGAAAAGCCAAAGAAAGACTTTACTTACCCCCCCCCCCCCCCTAAAAAAACAAGCTTAAAAACTTTCTTTCAGTTTCGACATTAGGAGCTGGTAAGTGAGGTGACCAGCTGTTTTTCGGGGTCCAGCGCTGGCAATCTTAACCGTCTATGCATACTTCAGTCACGTTCATTGTTAACGATCTCGAGCAAGAATGTATGATATGAACTCACGCGTAGAATGTATGATAAGGATAGAACTTATGTTCTTATCAATTTGAATTTCGTTTTGAACATGATGGCGATGATTTCACGTTCCCACACTGTTAAATCTCGATGGCGCTCACCAAGACCAATAGGCAGGAATGAATATCACAGAAGTGAAAAAAAAATTGGGAGATCCCACGTACAGTGGGAATCGATGATATGCGAAGCACGAATAAGAAATGTCGATGTGTCACTTTAGGATCAGCACATTGTTACGAGGTGGAGGTAATGATGCTGTACATGACTTCCGTGTCATGGTTATCATGTTTGGATGTGTCGTTTACCTTCGTCATCTAATGGCGTCACGTGATACCAAATTTAGTATATGTGGAGCTATGGAAACGGCTGCGAGCACGCTATGAGCGTGGTATGTTGTCATGATCTTACATGACACGCATGTCAGGATTATTATGTTTGCACCAGTCATATATTTTGTCAACCATTGATTCACGCAACACCAAATTTGGTGTATGTGGAGCTAGCAAAACGGCCGCCAGTGCATCATGAAGCGCCCGATATTCTCCAATGTAGGGTTGACGCGCCCGCACGCTGGGCACAACGACGCTACAGTAGCAAAACGCGAGCACTCTAATTCTGACGCCAGTCGCGACCAGCGTCCGTCGGCGCTGCGCGACGGCAACTGGCGCGAAATGCGATATGCTGAATTTTGCGCTAATGCGTTACCCAGACAACACTGCGTCTCCATCTTTTCGTGACAGAGGGACGCCGGACGCGCTGAAACGCGCATGCGTCGAAACAACGCAGCGCGGCGCATGTCAGCGAGTGTATGGCAGGACCGGCGCCTAGCGTGGCAACGCCGGCGTGACGCGACGAAATGAACACTGGCAAGCACGTGCACCGCGTCACGTCAAATGCATTGGCACCTTAACTGTGGCGTGTAGTCATGTTCTCACATGACACACATCTCATGATTATCATGTTTGCACCAGTCACATACATTCGTCATTCATTGGCGTCACGTAATACCATTGATTGATATGATATATAAGGAGATGTTGGCGCACCATTATGGCGCCGGCTACTCCTAAAGCGATCACGTAATACCAAATTTGGCATATATGAAGCTAGCGAAACGACCGCGTGCGCATCATGTGTGTGGCATGCAGTCATGTTGTTACATGACACGCATGTCGTGATTATAATGTTTGGATGTGCCATTTACCTATGTAGTCTGTTCACGTCACTTAATACCGAGCTTGGTACATGTGAAACTAGCGAAACGGCCGCCAGCGCAACATAAGCGTAGCATGTTGTGATGTTGTTACATGACACGCATCTAATGTTTATCATGTTTGAACCAGCATCATACTGTCACGGAGACTTTGCGTTGGAATTTAACTGTTTATTTGGGCGAACCTGTGCCCGGTAAACGGAAAGTCCGATTACAGTAGCAGTCTTGAACTGATAGCGGCGAACGGAGCGTCGGCCGTCGATCAACTACTCCGAGACAATACCTTCATCTTTCATTCACGTCCCGTAATACCAAATTTGGTATAAGTGAACCTAGCGAAACGGCCACCAGCGCACTATGAACGTGGCATGTAGTCATGTCGTTTCATGACACGCATCTTATGATTATCATGTTTACACCACTCACATACCTTCGTCATTCATTCGCGTACTGAAATACCAAATTTGGTATACGTAACGCTAGCGAAACGGTCGCGAGCACGTCATGAGCGTGGTATGTTGTTACATGGGACGCATGCCATAATTTTCTTGTTAGGGTCTGTCGCTTGTGTTCGCCATGGAATCATGCCATACCATACCAGTTTTGCAACATGCCATGTGAACTAAACCACCGCAAGAGCTACATGACCATAATATGTGAATCATGATATTCATAACATAATCATCATAATTTTCATGTTATGACTAGTCGAATATGTTCTTCATACAGTCATGTTATGCCATACTAAGTTTGGTATCGATACGAATATCTAAACGGCCAGAAGAGCATAAAGTCGTAGGCGGCTAGATATATAGATAGATAGATACTCTCAAAGTCGCCAAATTTCGCTAACAAATGCTTCGCATTTAAAAAACGCAAATGTATATCTTAACGACCGCTTCAAGTCGTTCTGGGCACTGGACGTCTCTTATAAATGATCATAAATTCATATTATACAAGGGTAAGCATCCCAATGGCTTAAGAAGACACCTATTAAGGAAAGAAAATGTGTATGGTGACATATTATGTGTATGGAGACGTGTATTATGAGACATATCATTATGTTAGCCACATTAAGGTGCCGTTATAGTTGACCTAGTCCACTCGCCGGAATCATCTGATTTTCCTCCTTGTGTTGTATAATGAAAAAAAAAACTGCCCGTTAGCAAAAGTAGTAGTGTGCACTATGGAAGAGATGTGTTGCTGCTTTTGCAAAGCGACGTGCGTAATATAGAAGGCTAATTAGCCCTTACGAACGCCCAAATCAGGTAGGCACTTCCGGCAGAGTGAGAGCTGTTCGTCACAAAACTCTATTGCGTTCCACTTGCGAAAGACATGCACGTACTTCGACGCCCGCGATAAAACCTAAGCACCTGCCTTTATTACATAAATTGCAGTCACAAAACAAGCAAACAAAAAGAAACCCATTAATGTTGCCCTCTGTGAGATACGTATAAATCGTCTTCCTGACCAGTCTCAGTTTACATTTTATTGACCATCGTGACCATTAGCGTACGGCTACCAAATAGCAGCCTTAGTTTCCAGGAATGCGAGGGTTTTTCATCGTTGAAGGAGAAACGAAGTCATACGCCACAGGTTTCAGTATTTGCCTCACCCGGCTGGTGCCCAGAATCTACATTAACTACGGTTCAGCCTTCCCGCCCACCCATCTATCCGTTCACCCAAAAAGCCATTAATAGTGTTGCTCCGTAACTTCTTGATGCTAAAATGATATTCGTGGCTTCATTACGACTGAGGTTTAATGGAAACACAACTGCTTTCTTAGACTTTGGGGTTCATTAGAGTTCATCAGTGGTTGAAGTCAAATTAGGAGTTTTCTTTACGGTGAGAAGATCTGACAAGTAATCATGTGACGTGCAAGACCAAAAAATAGTTCTTGCTGTTTTTAGCCTAACAATGTGCATGATATACTAATGATGAGCTCTTTGCGTGATCACCCAGCAGGTCACCATGCTTGATGATGAACTGATTCCAACTAGGCACAAGAAATCAGCACCAAGTGAATCATGTAAAGACTCTTTTTAATTAGGCGGATTGGGCGAAATCCGTCCGTTCTAGTGTTGAACCACATTCTCGCAATAAATTTTGTCTTAAAGTGTCTCAATATAACAAGGAAACAATCAACTAGTGAAGTGTTGGCAGTAGCTAGCGTGGTTAAGAACAAAGGGTTGATCATGTGTCATACACGGACATTGACACCTACTGTATTTGTGCCTAAATCAGGCAATCGATGACAAATGCGTTTATATTCGACTGCTTGACGTATCAAGACGCTATTTCAGAATTGAACTTCCAGGTGACGAACTCTGATCAGCTGATTTAGAGCATTCTCTCATGTACTTTGATGCGGAAGCAGAAAACACACACAACAAGCAACAGGAAGGCAGACGCAGGAACCACCTTCACGGTCGCATAGAGGCAGAAATGAAAGAGAGAGCGGTTGCTCATACTCGATGCTCTATTAAGGTCCCCTTAAAAATGTTTCCTTATGAACTCAAGCTCCAAGGACATCAAACTGTCGCATGAGGAACCTACACCACTATCATAATTCATGGAGGGTGGGACGGGGCAACGCTGAAGTTTTACAACTCCTAGCCTCGCCCCGAAGGAAAACTGTCAAATCATCGTTAAACATTTTATTTTTCTCTCCTTTGAACGAAAGAAAGCATTTTCATATGCAAGCCAGGTCTATAATGCATAAAGCGAGCACATTCTGTTCAAGTATACCATTATCTTAAAAAGTAGTAAGACAGACCAATAAGGTGAATAGCATTGAATAAGATAGACCAATTTACAGAGCAGTTAGTTGTATCTGGCGGTCATGATACACAAACACATTAGAAGGGTGCAAGAAACCACTTGTACCTGGCAGCGCTGACTACAACTTATTGTGTGACCAATGAAACCTGTTGGGATAGGTTGTTCACAGACCATTGTGGTCTGTAAACAACAGACCACAATGGTCTGTAAATGTATGGTTTAGGTACCAATGGATCATACGAGACTAAGCAAGAAGTAAGCAATATTCAAAATTATCTCGCCTAAGACACTTGCGAAGCAGAAAACTAGCAATGGCAACATAAAATTTGTCAGACAAAGCAAAACAAAAGCAAGATGTCTGCCTTGAAAGATTTTTTTATTTAATTGGCCCGTATGTACCATGCAGAGTGCTTCCAAATATTGTTCCTCGTTACCAGAAAAGCAGATACGGTGGTGCATCGTATTTTACACCACTGTTATGCAATGTTCTCGGCTCTTGCATTGATAAACTTTACAATGAACCAGTCATTTTTACAGTAATACGAAATTTTAAGAAACGGAAAAATGCGCTACAGCTACACGTTCCCTCTTGTCGCCAACTTCTGTTCAACTCATTTTACTACGCTTGCCCTATGTTCGAACTGGCTGATTTCGGTAGTCCCATGCGAAAAGGAAGCCTACTCCAAGCCATGCATATACAGAATTTTTCAAGAAATGTCTCTAATGTTCTTTAAAATGTAGAGAAAGGAATATCTACTTGCTACTTTAGGTGTTGCCTTTCTGTGGCAGAAGGCATCTTTAGATGGGTAAAAAATTAATTGCAGCGGTGCATCATTATAGAATTTAACTCAATTGACTTTTTAACATGTGCTAATAGCCGGTATAGTCAGATGAGTGAATTCAAGCCTTTCCTACGCGTAGTCTATAGCCACCTTGAAATTTTAGAAAGTGGCCACTGGTAATCAACGCGGAGTGATGCAATCTGGCCAATTTAGCTGTCGAAACCAAAACCGACACACCGAACAGCGCATCTATCATTCACTTCGACAACACCCTCAATGACGACGCTGTTGGGAAAATGAACGAGCGTCGATAAGCGGCCTCTAAGCGAAATGTCTAAATCGTTGATAACGGCGAGGGAAACAGTGTAGTCACTGAGGGCGTTCTCGAAGGGAATAGTAGATGCGCTGTTTGGTGCGTCGGTTTTCGTTTCTCTAGCTGAATTAGGCTACCAAGCGTTCTACCACGATGTCACACCAGGTTTCAAGAGTGCTTTTCAGATAAACCCTAGTGTTTTTGAAGTGATAGTTGTGTTTGTAATGCTGCTTATGCACATATGTAGACATTACATACTATTCACTATGGTACGGCCATTACGTTGGCTTAACGTCAGCTGCGGCAAAACATTACCTCCTAAAGTTGATTTATGTAGCAGTGTCCAGGGCTGCCATTCATGCGAGCAAAAACGCTGCTACCAGCTTATCCCTTTTGGAGTAGCTAATACCCATGTTGCTGTTGTCACTGTTACGTAGCTGTGAACAAGTTGCAATATAAAACATGTGTGGTTGCTCAACATAATGGCTTACGTGCAATATTTGTACTAACCTTCGTTTTTTCGTAATGTTTTGATGAAAAAATTTACAACACCGTCACCATATCCCTCCACACGCTTTACATAACATGGAATCTCAAAGCACGTGAGATGCTTTTATTTCTCGTTCAGGTGACGTCCGCAGATTCAACTTAACAAGGCCCAATACACATAAGATATAAAATCAACATCAACTTATATTGGTCGAGCGACCTAAAGAAACAGCCACCGTTAAAATAAAAAATAGTAAAGAAAAGCACATTTAGCTTATACTACGTTATCAATAGATGTACAGCGTTATCAATAAAGTTAGTCCATGACACGAAAAATAACGTGCATATACAGTACAATACAGAATATGTACGTGTTACTTCTCGCATTTTTTCTCGCCCACTTTCCAATTTCTTGACCGGAAGCGTGGGACTGCGCGACCACCCGCAGGTGTCACTCGCCGGCAAGTGCGACGGTTGAAGTGCGGGAGGCAGGCCTACAGCGTCTACTCCTGGGTCGACGATAAATGCCTCGACGAGGAGGCTGGGTGACTGCGCCTATTCTTCACGCACACTCTGGGCGACGAGGGCATCGACGACTCGGTCATGATGCAAACGCTCGGCGATGGTGGCCTCGACTAGCCATATGCGCCTGTTCCCCATGCACACGCTGGGCGACAGGGGCATCGACGACTCGGTCACGATGCAAACGCTCGGCGATGGTGGCCTCGACGTTAAAGCTGGCTGACTGCGCCTGTGCCCCGTGCACACGCTGGGCGACGGGGGCATCGACGACTCGGTCACGATGCAAACGCTTGGCGATGGTGGCCTCGACGCCAAAACTGACTGACTGCGCCTCTTCCCCATGCATACGCTGGGTGACGGGGGCATCGACGACTCGGTCACGACGCAAACGCTCGGCGATAGTGGCCTCGACGCCAAAACTGACTGACTGCGCCTCTTCCCCATGCATACGCTGGGTTACGGGGGCATCGACGACTCGGTCACGACGCAAACGCTCGGCGATGGTGGCCTCGACACCAAAGCTGGCCGACTGCGCCTGTTCCCCATGCACACGCTGGGCGACGGGGGCATCGACGACTCGGTCACGATGCAAACGCTCGGCAATGGTGGCCTCGACGACAAAACTGGCAGCTGACTTCGCCTCCTCCCCATGCATACGCTGGGTGACGGGGGCATCGACAACTCCGTCACGATGCAGACGCTCGGCGATGGCGGCCTCGACAAAAACGCTGGGTGGTCATGCCTGTTTCCCGTGCACACGCTGAACGACGGGAGCATCGATGACTCGGTCACGATGCAAATGCTCGGCGATGGTGGCCTCGACGCCAAAGCTGGCCGACTGCGCCTGTTCCCCATGCACACGCTGGGCGACGGGGGCATCGACGACTCGGTCATGATGAAAACGCTCGGCGATGGTGGCCTCGACGCCAAAACTGGCAGCTGACTTCGCCTCCTCCCCATGCATACGCTGGGTGACGGGGGCATCGACAACTCGGTCACGATGCAGACGCTCGGCGATGGTGGCCTCGACAAAGACGCTGGGTGGTCGTGCCTGTTTCCCGTGCACACGATGGGCGACGGGAGCATCGATGACTCGGTCACGATGCAAACGCTCGGCAATGGTGGCCTCGACGCCAAAGCTGGCCGACTGCACCTGTTCCCCATGCATACGCTGAGCGACGGGGGAATCGACGACTCGGTCACGATGCAAACGGTCGGCGATGGTGCCCTCGACGTCAAAGCGGGCTGACTGCGCCTGTTCCCCGTGCACACGCTGGGCGACGGGGGCTTCGACGACTCGGTCACGATGCAAATGCTCGGCGATGGTGGCCTCGAGGCCAAAGCTGGCCGACTGCGCCTGTTCCCCATGCACACGCTGGGCGACGGGGGCATCGACGACTCGGTCACAATGCAAACGCTCGGCGATGGTGGCCTCGACGCCAAAGCTGGCCGACTGCGCCTGTTCCCCATGCACACGCTGGGCGACGGGGGAATCGACGACTCGGTCACGATGCACACGCTCGGCGATGGTGGCCTCGACGCCAAAACTGGCTGAGTGTGCCTCTTCCCCATGCATACGCTGGGTGACGGGGGCATCGATGACTCGGTCACGATGCAAATGCTCGGCGATGGTGGCCTCGACGCCAAAGCTGGCCGACTGCGCCTGTTCCCCATGCACACGCTAGGCGACGGGGGAATTGACGACACGGTCACGATACACACGCTCGGTGACAGCTGCCTCAACGGTTCGCTCACGATCCACAGATTCGGCAACCGCGACGGTAGCAAGCTACCATCCTTGCTGATCTCCACAGGTGTGGACGGATTAATGCGAGACATCCTGCTGACTTCGTCGACTATGGCAGCAAACTTGTGCTCTATGGCTGTAGTGACCGCAGGTGGCTGCCGAGAGCACTGGCGTTGAGCAGCAGCGACGTGAAAATCAGGCGAGCGTGTAAGCAGATGAATGGTTGGCGAATAGAATGGCGCAAATTGCGCGTGGGAGCGAGCTCACTTCTTTGTCTTCCACTGAGCACACGCGCATGGTACCAAGCATTGCCAATATTCATATTGGATTATGTTAAAGGTTACTTGTTCAATTAACTTCCTCACGACTACGGGAAATGTGTTATTTAAATATATACTGCACATCGATATTATTTCATCGTAAATTATTTCATTCACTGCAGTGCTGAAAGTAACATGGCAGAAAAATGATAAATCGAGTGTTTCCAGTGTGATACGTGCAGTCAATTTACAAAAATGTTTGCATAAGCGACCAGTTGAGTCAATACTCTCGAGCTGATCGTTGTTTAGCGGGGCAGTACTTGCTCCACTGAAACGTCCTCTAAGCGTTCCAGTAATAGTCCTTCAAGAAGTTCGGGAAATACGGTAGGGAAATAAAGTACGTTATTACTGCACCACTCACCTTTTCGCGCTCGTCGTGCTTTTGCACCTTATGATTCCAGCGAAAATACCCAGAAAGCCTAAATGCTTTTTTTTCTAAAGCTGCTGTGCTGTTACGCCTTGTTGTTGCCTCTAGGCCCGCGTATTGTTGACGATAAACCTGTCGTTGGGGGAACGCTTTTTTATGGAAACTGCGAGTGGCTAAAGCGAATTGAGCGAGAAAAGCAAAGCAGTTCGGTAATAGCATACCATGTTTATGTAATTAACAAAGGTCTCTAATTACAATGCTGCTCGAAACAGGACATGCTGCCGTAAGCATGACCACTTCAAAAAAAACGTTGTCTCCAGTGACATCCACGGTCGTTTTCATGTAAGGGATCAGCGCAGCCAGAAGCTTCGCTGTCGTCTGTGCGCTGGATCGTTCAAGAAACACTGCCTATCACTGGCAAGACAGATGCTTTAGCTAGTTGGTGATTGGTAATCAAAATATTCGCACAGCGCAAGACTACGAGTAGTTACAACGTAACTACAGAAGAGACAAGGACAAAAGGAGCGCTGCTCTTCTGTAGTTACGTCGTAACTACTCGTAGTCTTGCGCTGTGCGAATGTGCTGATTCCATATCACTGGCGTTGCTGCACGTTGCCTTCCAACCACTTGGCACAGCTGCGCCAAGTTTTTTCTGTTTTTTCTATCTTTTCAAATCTTCATTTTTATTTCTTTTTTTTGCTTTTACTTTTTCTGTAACAGTTCTCTCGCTAACAAGAAAAAAAAATACGACATCCGATGCCGGACAAATGGGCGCACCTGCGGCGGAAGCGATATGTTTAGCTCACCTCTGGTAGTAAGGTTATAAATATTTTCATTGGCTCACGACAGAAACGTGTCTAGAAACGTAAGAAAGGCGGACACATTGCATTTGAAGGAAGGGGGGAGTCTACTAACAAAATAAAAAAATACTCTAAGAAAATCTCGCAGTCAGCTTCTCGTAATTATCAATAACCACAGAGAAAGCCTCGACTATTTCACACTGATACATATCTTTCAGTAAAAGCATAATGCCACCGCCTAATTCATCACTGCAGTTCAAGAAATAAGTGACATAGATAGGTATACGAAGACCTTCCGCTTCATGGTGGTACCACGTTAAGTAACCATGGTGGCATCAAAGGAGAATTCAAACAGTATCTCTATTTCATCTGCCTTGTCTCTAGATGATTGTGCCTTCGTATAAAGAAAAGAAATGTGACACTTTTTATCAAATACCAATAAACTCAATTTGTATGACATTAGACAATCTCTAGCCACTCTGTTTTTTTTTAATTTATTGATCGATTGATATTTGAAGCTTAATGTCCCAAAACTACCACATGAAAATGATAGACGCCGTAGTGGAGGGCTACGGAGATTTCGTCCACCTGGGGGTCTTTTACTTGCACCCAAATTTGAGCACACAGGCTTACAGCATTTTCACCTCCATCAAAACTGCAGCCGCCACAGCCGGATTTCGATCCCACGACCTGCGGGTCAGCAGCGGAGTACCTCAGCTAGACCACCGCGGCGGGGCTTTGTTTTTTGTTTGCTGGAAGATGAAACGGAACAACTTAGACGATCTTCCCCGGATCGTTCTTAGTTGTTATCTAAGCATCTTCGACTTCTCGGTGTCAGTGAGGTCTTGGTGAACCCCTCAAAAGAAGTCTTTATTCTAAAAAAAGAGAAAAGTAAAAGAAACAAGGCTGGCCGCCAAGGTCGTCACTTTTTTTAGTCTTGGAACCACTTGTGAGAAGCTGCCTTTTTTGTTTGTTTGTTGTGACAGAGCCTGAAACTGCTCATGTGAATTTCAATATTATTGAGGATGTTTAGAGAATACAGCAGACCCACCTGAAGGTCATTGCGGGAGAAGATAAAGATTCCTTAGTGCAGTAGACATGCAATACTGTTCAATCAGTAGAAATGCACCAAACGCCGTAAGAACAAATGTAAGTGAGGAAGGCTGATAACAATACAGAAAGATACTAGAAGTGGTTGCTTAAACACGTCTATCAGCTCTACAATTAACTCAGCACATCATGATCAGTCCTTTTTTCAAGCATCTGCAAGTATGTTGTAACCTGTGACATCACCACAGTTTCTCGGGACGGCTTTCAGCTCTCCCACAGTAAAGTACCCTTTACTCTAAATTGTTCCCCACTTTTTCTAAAAACGAGGCAGAAAAACGAGGCACAACACTAATCACATCAAATCCCCTAAAGGGAACCATGAGTAGCATGCGAAGCAGCACATGGGTTGACTTAAAGTTCCGTCCATCACGGGCACCTTGCCCGATCGATGTTAACGCGTACTTGCAAATGGAGCACACCATGAAATCGCTGTAGTTCATGCTGCTGTTACTTGTACCGAACTCTTTTTAGAGTACGCCACGCGGGTTGATCGTCACGCCACGTGGAAGCACGTGCGTTCAACACGCGTCTGCAGAATCTCGTTCCCCGACGCCTTAACGTGATTGCTGAGAGAGTAAGAGGTAGAGGCCACAGCCTCTTACACAGCGACTTACGCAGGCCCGAACCCGCTAGTGCGTGACAGCGTTCTGGCAGTGCTTAGGCCAGCTGTTGCACATGCGCAGTAAGGGTGATCACGCAGACACACTGGATTGAACTCGGTCATAAGGTGCTTCGCATCTAAAAATATTTGGCAGACGTACGGTACGCCTGCAGTGACCTGCTTCGATTGTGTGGCGAGATTTTTAAAGCGGAAGACCTAGTGGAAGAAAACGAAAAGAAAAATGAATGAAGAGGAATAATATGGAAGCGGATTGTGTCGTGGGAGATGCAGACATGACATCCTTGCAGACACGAAGAGGTACCCGTCAACGAACTTGGTCAGAGAAAGCGAACAATAGCGCCAATATCGTGCCTATTATGTAAGTGGCCCGAGAGGTGTGGACTGAGCGCTTTTATTGAAGAAGTGTATTCTTGATAGTTCACGATTGCAGCGTTGGCGAAGGCGAGCGCTCATTGAAATGCGAGGAGACCCCCCCCCACCAAAAACAATACTGCCAGCTTCTTCCCTCGAGGCTTGGGAGTCCTTCCTGTCGTCAGCTGACTACCGTCTTCAGGCAGAATTGGTTAACTTGACCGAAACGGTCGTGCCAAGCTTTTGGCCACCAGCCTTCGAACCACCGGCAAGTTGAATTTACCGACCTTGCTATGCCGTCAATAATGTTATTTCTTTCTCTCTCTCTTTCTCTCTCTCTGTTGAGGCACGCCAGACTAATTCATCGCCACGTGACGCGGGAACAGGTGGGTTCATCGCGCGTCCGCAGAATCCGGTTCCCCGACGCCATCACGTAGTTTCTGCGAGAGTGTAAGGGGAAGAAGCCACAGCCTCTTACACAGTCGCTTACACACTGGACGCTGCGCCGTGCTCCCTACCGGGCTGCAAAAGTGAGGCGCCTTGTTCTACTTCTAACCACAACTAGCACCCTTACACAGGCTAAAAGGCGGTAGCACGGTATCGCGTTATGGCAGTGCTTGAACCAGTTTTTGCACATGCTCAGTTAGGGTGGTCATGCCGCACACCACCAAATTCAACTCCACCATGAGCTGCTTCGCATCTAAAAACTGAATCACAGCTTTGCCGCAAAGGTGAAGCAATGAATGCGATAGCAACAAATTGGACGGTCGCGCTCAGAATGGCAAGCAGATCAAAACGTGCCCCGCGTTCCTCACGCACAAGTGACGCACGAAACGTACTCACAAGTACGGGTGCACACGAATAAGCGCTTCATTTGTTCGCTGAGTCTGAAAAGCGTGCGCTTTTCGCGGATGGAGACTGCAATGATTGAAATGTCCTTTGTGCCCCCGGTAACTGCAGCAGAATCGTTCCACGCAAAGCCCGAGGCCTGCCAAAGCGTACGATCTTCCCCTTCTCACCACCGTAAGATATGGGCGTGCGAGGGAGCGTCGCTCCCCTTCTCTAAGCCGGGAAAAGTACGCGTAGGTGATTAGAGCGGGCGCTGCTGTGCGATGTGGCGACGTGTGCTCATTCCGCCATCTTTCTGGTAAGGGCGAAAACACAGCAGTGGTAAAACGTAGAATATGAATAGCTTGCGTTTAAACGGTGAAGAGCGTTCTCCGATGAAGCTCAGTGGTTAATGCCTCGCTTTCTCGGCGCCGGGATTCTCTCACAGAACGCTTGTGCCCGTGTCTCAGTATTTTCAATTTGTTTTCCTGGAAATCCTGGGAGCTGCCGCTCCCTCCTTTGCGGTGATGCTTCAGGACACACCTGACAATGTTCCAGGCGTGCAACCGTCGCGCCGGACTTCGTCGTCCAGGAAGCGTAGCAACGCGTCGAGCGACACCGACAGTGAGGCAACCGATTTGTATTCGGACGGCTTTGAGTCATCGGATGATGGCTTCACGGTCGTCATGAATCGATCTACAAAACGAAGACTGCTGCGGACGGCATCGTCGGCAAGTGTTTCCACCGTTAAGACTGCACCACAGCGGTGGCCGCACACCATGCTGTTTATGCCCGAAGACCCTGCATCTAACTTGCGACTCCTCAACAGGCAAGTTCTTTCTTTGCTTCTCGAGGAAACCGCGCCGAATGAGATCAAAGACGTGAGGATCAATGCACGAAAGAATGTCCTTGCTGTAGACGTTATGCGCCGTAGTGCACTGCAAAGCCTTCGGCACGTAACAGAAATCGGCAACGTGAAAGTTCGGCCAATGGTCGCTACAGGTTGTAGTTGCACTGTAGGCGTCATTTATGATGTGGATCTTTCCATCTCAGCTAATGACCTGCCAATACTAATAAAGCCAGCGACTGAAGGCACCCGCATAACGCACATTACCAGACTCGGCAACTCACGCTGCTTGAGGCTTGTGTTCGAGGGAGACAGCCTTCCCACGTATGTCACAGTTGGCCATGTTCGCCACTCAGTGCGTCCTGACATACCGAAGCCAATGAAATGCTACAAGTGCTTCAAGATGGGACGCGTAAAAGGTGTCTGTGAGAACAAAGTTATGTGTCCGCGGCGCGCTGAGTCTCACTCAAAAGACGCCTGCAGTGCCACCATGCTACGATGTCCAAACTGCCACGGCGCTCATGAGTCCTCATCCAAAGATTGCCCGTGGGTGCGAAACGAGCACGCGGTACTCAGGCGTATGGTGCGGGACAATTCAACGCACAGGGAAGCTGCCGCTACACTACGCCGACGACGGCGTCGTGGGCGAAGACCATCACGGAAAAACGGCTCTACCGACAGAGATATGTCATCCTCTATCAAAGAGGCTGACCCACAAACACCGAGCTCACTGAAGACGGATACTGCCAAACAGAAGAAAGGGACAGCAGTCGCACCTTTCGAACAGTGGCCCTCTCTTCCACGACGTCAACCTACTTCGAGCTGCATCAAATCCTGCCGCCCTCGACGACCCCTCAAACCAGTGATGCGATGAATGAAGATCAAGTGATAAGCTTGCTGCAATCGCTGATGAGTACCATGCGTGTCCTACTGAGTAGTATGAAGACTTCTGCGCAGACTGCACTGCATGTGCTGGACACCCTGAGTCCGGTGCTTGCAGCTCTAAGGTAAAACCATGGCCAGCGAGGCACCGTCGTTTCGAGCGAAAGTCAAGAATACATCTGTCTTTCAGTGGAACGCCAGAGGACTGAAGTCGCGCATGTCTGACTTTAGACAGTTTGTATTTGTGAACCGCTTCCCCATTATCGTGATTTGCGAACCCAACCTGTGTGCTTCAATCAAGCTGTCAGGATATGAGTGCTTTATGTCATCCACTCACAGAGACTGCAGCAAAGTTATTGTATTCATGCGCCATGACCTCACTTACGTTCACCACAGAGTCTCACCTGATGAAGGGAATCAGTATGTGTGCCTTACTGTGAAGAAGGATAAGGTTGCTTTCACGATTATCGGAGCTTACTTATCTCCATCAAGCCGCCTTGACTGCGAGCACTTACGCGGTATTCTTACATCGACTTCAAGGCCATGGGTGATCACCGTCGACTTCATTGCCCACCATTTCCTATGGGGAAGCTCCAGGGACAACTCTAGAGGGAGAAAATTGGTGTCCTTAGCCTTGGAGTACGAACTCTGCGTTTGTAACGATGGAAGCCCTACATATTTACGCGGATCAGCCTATAGCAGCTGCCTGGACCTTACATTGGTTTCTCGCTCACTTACCAGGAAAGTACACTGGTTTTCGGATCTTGAAACGCGGGGCAGAGACCATGTACCAACTTACTTGTGTATAGAAGGTTTCACCAGCTCCAAGTCCTCAAGAGGCCTCAAGTACACCGATTGGCCGAAATTCAAAATGTTAATGGAAGACTGCTTTACCGACGGCTCATCATATAACCTAGAGGACTCGATAAAAGATGTCCTGCAGAATACCACGCATACACATTTGACTAGTCACAAGCGCACCGATTTCGACATCGAGCTTGAGAAACTTCGCGCAATACGCCGTCGTGCAGAACGAAGGTACCGACGGACAAAGTGCATGGATGATTTGAGGCTGGCTAGACGCATTAAAAAATGCAGCGGCACATGGATAAACTGGCTAGGCGACGTTGGACATCCTTTTGCGAGTCGTTGGATCCACGAAAGCCCCTATCACTGATATGGCGAACTGTCTGGGGTCTTAGCACAACCTTGGGTCAGCGACGTCCGTTTACATCTCTGGCACTTCAACTTCGATGCAGAGAGATTGACGTCACAGACTCTTTCTGTAGAAGAATGGCCGGTGATTCCAATTTCACAGTATCCAGAACGGGAACATTTGACAACCCACCGCCCTCACGTGATCTCCGTATGGAATGCCAGTTTTCTATGGATGAGCTAGAGGCAGCACTGGCTCTGTGCAGACGTTCTTCAGCCCCCGGTCCTGACGGCATTACCTATCGTGCCCTTTGTAATCTTAGAGACAAAGCTCGGAAGGCACTCTTACGCCTATACAACGACTCCTGGCAGACTGGTACGGTTCCCCAGGCATGGAAGTCAAGTCGCCTCATTCCACTTCTAAAGGCTGGTAAATATCCTTTGGATATTGCCTCATACCGTCCTATCGCACTTGCCAGTTGTGTGGGAAAAACAATGGAACGAATGATTCTAACACGAATAGAGTGGTATTTAGAGCACTACGAAATCTATCCAGTATCCATGACTGGATTCAGGCGCGGCCATCCGTCAATCGACAACGTTGTTGATCTGGTGACATATGTTAAACACCAGAAATCTTGTAAGAGACTGTGCGCCGCCCTGTTTCTAGACGTTAAGGGGGCTTACGACAATGTCACCGATGAAGCCATCCTTAGTGCTTTGGAAACAGTAGGTCTTGGTGGCAAGATATATATGTGGGTGTACAGCTACTTACAGCTGAGATCATTTTACGTGATGACAGCGAATGGCCCAACACCTGATTATTACAGCAGCCGAGGAGTTCTTCAGGGAGGAGTGCTGAGCCCTACCCTTTTCAACCTAACTCTCATTGGTCTAGTCGAGTAGCTACCTAGCACTGTAGAACTTTCTGTCTATGCTGATGACTTTCTGCATTTGGACATCAGGTGTGACAAGGCCTCAGCTTCGCGCCCGCCTTCAGAAGGCTGCTACAACGACGTCATGCTATCTTCGTAAACAAGGCCTCGAGGTGTCCTGCGGAAAATGTGCAGTGGTAGCGTTCACGCGGAAACCAATGTCTGCTTACAGTATATCGATTAATGAAGAATACATATCGTTCAGCAGAAGCCACAGGTTCTTGGAAGTCATAATAGATAGAAACCTGTCGTGGACTCCGCACGTGAACTATGTGAAGAAGTGGCTGATCGCAACATGCGACATGTTCAAATTCCTTGCAGGAAAGAATTGGGGAGTGCCCATACCATTCATTCTACAACTGTACAGAGTGCTGTTTATCAGATTCTTACGGTACAGCTTACCTGCAATATCTAACATCGGCAAGACCAACCTGCGCGCAATTCAGAGCATTCAAGCCCAAGCACTTAAGATATGCCTTGGAGTACCCCGCAGTGCTTCAACGGCTGAAACCATTGCCATCGCTCAAGATCACTCAATAAATACGCACATTATTACCGAGACAATGCGCATGCACCTCAGGCATTATTCCAGGACCCCCTCTCACCTCCTGGCGAGCCTAGCTTCTGAAAGGCCCCGCACGACATACGGCACTATTGTCTACAAGCATCGTTCATCGTTTGCAGAGACATACGCACCTCCATCAAAGCCACTGCTTCCTTCTTGGAGCTTGAGCCGGCCGCGAGTTCACTTAATGATTCCAGGAATGAGGAGAAACTCGGACTTACCGACACATGTCCTGAAACAACTGAGTCTATTCCTACTGGAAGAAAACTACAGTAACCACGTGCACAATTACACGGATGGCTCTACCACGCCGTCTAGTTTAGGTGGAGCAGTGGTTATACCATCACAAGGGGTAACTCGGTGTTTTAAGACTTCACATATGACAACTTCAACGACGGCAGAACTCGAGGCTCTGCGCAATGCACTGGAACACATCAATTCAGAAGAAAGACCAGGTAAAAGGGCTGTGTTTTCTGACTCAAAACTAGCGTTACAGTGCCTGATATCAGTTCTCCGACGCGGATGCCACGACCAGTTGACCTACCAAACCGTGAAACTTCACCACCTTTAAATACAATAAGGCCATGACATCGTCTTTCAGTGGTTACCTGGGCATAGTGGTATAGGCGGCAATGATTCTGCAGATCATGCTGCTCGCACGTCACATAAAGGAGCGAACAGCTTTCCGATACCGCTTTCAAGAGCGGATGCGGCGAGGCAGATTCGTCAACTGGCCCGCAGTCTCACACTGACTGAGTAGAACACACCAAGCATACGACGTACACGACTGCACGAGCTCGACCCTTCACTACAACTCCGGCCGCCACCCGGCCCACATCGACGTGAAGCTTCGCTTCTCTATCGCCTTTGGCTGGGAGTTGCTTTCACGAAAGCTTATACCACGTTAATCGGAATTACTGAAAGTGCGGCGTGCGATGTTTGCCGCACCGACGAAAATATCGAACACCTGCTGTGTCATTGTCCTCGATTTGCCTCAGATAGACAAGTACTTGCCAGCGCAATGCGGCGACTGGATGATCGGCCTCTTTCTGTGCAGGTGCTATTACAGCAACGTACACATGCCTCGACAGCCCACAACGCAGTTAAAGCCCTGCTGTGTTTCCTGAGAAAGACAGGCTTGTGTGAACGCCTCTGACATGCGGTAGAGTTCTACACGCTGCAGTGAAACTACTGTCAGTCTCTCCCCCACCCCCTTTTTTCCCTCTCTTCCCTCTTTCTCGTCTTTCTTGTCCCCTTCCTTAATCCCCCAGTGTAGGGTAGCCAACCGGATGTCTTTCTGGTTAACCTCCCTACCTTCTCCCTTTTTGTTGCTTCCTCCTCCTTCTCGACGCAGTGGTCCCACGTTCGATTTCGCTCGCCGGAGTGTTTTTTCCTGTATTTTTTTTTCTTTCTTGCGTTTTCATATATATATAGATACGTATAGATACACGGAGCATGACATCAACGTCGACGCCGACGTTGATGCCGACGCCGGCGGCAGGATCCAGCCGAGTGTCCATATAATTGCTGTCGCAATAAATGTAAATCACTTCAAAGAACTACACGTGTTTGAAATTTCCGAAGCCTATCACTGATAATCGTAATGAGCTTTAGTGGGCTGAATGCTTAGAAATATTACTATTTTTTGTGTTGACATTATGAAAAAGGAACCGGTAAGTATTCAATACATTTTAGCCGATGGGGTCAGAAGGAAAGGATGAAATATTTATCAAACTATCTTAATGAGAATTGTTTGCTATGCAGTAATATTAACAATCTAATAATAATAATAATAATAATAATATTTCTTCTTATTATTATTATTATTAATAATAATAATATTATAGTAGTAGTAGTAGCAGTATAATGATATAGTAGTGGTAGTATAATGATCTGGGTTTCTATGTTAAAATCCGCGATATGATTATGGCAGACGCCGTAGTCGAAGACTCCAGATATTTTGACCATCTGCATGGTGTTCTTTATTGTGCACTGAAATCGCACAGCACATGGCTATCAAGCATTTTGCCTCCATCTAACCGCTGCTGGTGTCGAGCCTGCGAACCTTCGGGCGAATAATCGAACATCGTACTCGCTACATTACCACGGCGTACGTTTACTATTCAAAACGAGGCGGATGCTGATTACTGAAGACATCAATCGGCTCAAATACTATATGATGACTACTTCGACGGTTAGCTGTGGACGAATGGTGTGCTTGCGGAAGACGCTTCTTGTGTACAAGTGTTTTTGACACACACTGTTTTTCAACCGTCAGTGGTTTTTCGCGTTGATGGTCGTACCAAGCAACGGTAATGTTCGAGCTAACTTTTGAACGTAATAAGTCCTTCACTCATTGTACAGCGTTGGCGTTTCGCGGGGTGCTCCAATATTTAAAGAAAAACGACAACTTAACAGTTCTAGTGCAGCTTAAAGTTGACATCGATAGGTCCCTTTATTAAGTGGGAAATTCTTTAGGTGAACGCGAGGAGTTTATTTAGCGATGCTGTTGATATTGATAGATAAATGAGGTTTAACGTCCCAAAACAACCTTATGGTTTTGAGAGGCGCCGTAGTAAACGGCATTTAACGATGCTGTCATAAAAGGTGCGTGGCAAGTGAATATCTACCGATGTGTGTGTCGTGGCAAGCAGCAAGTCGGCTGCATAATTGTGTCTGCGGCATTACCTGGGAGCTGCCCGCAACACAGTGAACTGTGTCTTGGAGGACCAAATAATAGTTTGTCCAATCCAATCCAATTACCATGGGCATTCACGCGCTACGCAGGAACGCAAAAGCTTGCGAAACACAAAACGGGGACCAGCTTTCCATTCACTCACTCTGACTGTGCAGTCGGTACGCGGGAACAAAAGGTTGCTGCGAAATACCTTAAATCACACAATAAGCTTATCTCACTGTTCCACTTCTGTAGAAATTTGTGCCAGTCACTGCTTACTAATTCGGGAGACCGGATACAGAAGGCTTGAAATTCGCGCGGGCAAAGTGCTGAGAGCTTTGCAGAATACGCCCACGGAGCGACAACCTCGGAAAGCCCTCAACAACGCATTTTCAAATTTACTTGAATGATGACGGCGGCAACCAACAGGTGCCGCATTGTTCCCGTTGTGAAGCCTGCTTCAAAGATAGCGTTGTCTGTTGGCGAAAATTATTTTATACCAGAAGCCACTTACACTCTGTGCTTGGGTTTCCAACTCCAGGTGCGGTGACTTCAACGCACTTCCGATTTGGCTACACTTGTTTAAGAGAATTTTATTTCTGAAGAAAATTATACATGTATTACTTTGTTCGTTCTCAAGACATTGCTAATATATCTTAATATACATTCAAATGCACAACAGGAACTGTTTGTACCTGTGAACAGAAATTCTAACGTGCCTAAAGAAACCTATGCTTAGGAGTACGTAAAATTCATGAAAAGTAAAAACGAACATTTTAAAGAAATGCGTATAAGAATAAATAAATACTTATACAATACTAAATGCAGGTTCAGTGAAATCACAACACTAATCTACCTTCTCAGTAATGAAGGCAAGGCATGGACACTTTGTTCTTTCTGAGAAGAATAAATGGTGTTGACCACCACAGGACGAAAGCCTCCTCCACCAGAATGAATAACTGTTCATTCAGATGTGTTAGCATCATGGTTCTTAAGCGATGTAGCAGAGGAAACATGGCCCTCTGGGGGCGTCCCCGCAGGCATGCCAGTCCTCTCCACTTCCACAATACGAAAGCACCAATACACATTATCAACTCAGCAAAAAATTTAAGCTTCCTTCTGGGGCTTTTCCACGAAAGCCACGCAGTAACGCCTACAACTTCTCGTTCACCCACGACCTGAACTTTGTCTTGACTGTGGGCGCGCGCCAAGCGCAACATATTACTTCAGTTCTCTCTCGGCACTTTCTCTATCCATCACGTCTTTGACACTGTTCGCACTCGAACCCACAAGACTCTGTATGACGGCTGTATTTTTGAAGAGCTCTGGCGAAAGCGTCAGACAAAACATTCCTGAATTGCATTTTTGTTCGTATGTTGATCTCTATCTTGCGTATAGCTTACCATTTCGAAAAAAAAGAGCTCAATTTTGCTACCACGCTGTTGCTCATGGGGGGGGGGGGTAACAATTTCAACGTGCATAGGACACGGACTTTCGTATGCGCGAAAGACTATCATCTAAATAGCGTGTGTGCGCTTTCTCTTAAATGTGTGACCCAGTGTCGAGAATTAAGAACAAGCGTTCAAAATAGTTATTGTTTACAATGCAATATGACATTAACTTCTAGCTGGCCGTATTGATCATATTGTAAATCGTCTGATAATCAACATCAACCAAAGCAGCCATAATGACAAAAAAAATTGGCTCCGTATCTGCATGTTTCACTGAAAATGTCGTCGAAAGACGATAACCTTGCGTGTGGAGAGAGACAACAAAACGTTTATTTGATGTTTTGTGTGTGTGTAGAAAGCGTTGTTAACGATTTACAGTACGATGTACTTTACCATGCATAAAGCCGTCCCGTATATCCTCCCGAAACATGTGTTTAGAAAACAAGTGGTGAACGATTTAGAGTACTTGGTACTCTACTATGGGAGAGCACTGGGCGGTCCCGTAGGCGTCTAATACTGAAACATCTGTTTACAAAAAAATGTTTAACGATTTCGAGTACTTGGTACTCAACTATGGGAGGGCATGAAGCCGTCCATTGGGAATACTGCAAAAGATCGTCACGGTTGTGCATAGAGATCTGCGTGAGAAAATTGGAGAATTGTATTCTGGAAACGCTGCCTTAGAGAGTTTCGATCCGCGCAGCGAAAGAGAACGACCGCATAGAGGCACGTTAAGGTCCCTAGATGAAACAAGTTCCCAATATAGCGACACCTTTCTTTTTCCTCCTCGCCTATGTTTCTAAAGCGCTCCCTAGAAGGTTCAAAACTTTTATCAAAAAGCGAGTGTTTGGGTTCAGTTGCTACGGTGAATAGATGTGAATAAAACAAAATGGAACGAAATGAAGGGTTACTTTTATGAATGTTGTACCGGTGCACATCGGCGCTAGCTCTGTGCCATGCATCGCCCAACATCGAGCCGCATTGTCCGGACTGCGGAGAGGCGTATTGCTCATTACCTCATATGCTCTGGCAATGTCCTGCGTTACGTGACGCAGAGTTCAACAAAGAAGAGGACTGGGAGGAAGCCCTTAACAGCGGCGACCTCTTGGTTCAACTTCGGGCTGTGCAGAGGGCCTGCGAGAGGGCGGAGGGCCACGGTCTTCCGGTCCCTACGTGGGAGCGGCCCGCGACTGCTACGGATTCCCCCTAAACGGGGCCGTTACAACGCAGTTCCTCAGGACCTGAATAAAGTTCTTTGTCTGTCTGTCTGTCTGTCTGTCTGTCTGTCTGTCTGTCTGTCTGTCTGTCTGTCTGTCTGTCTGTCTGTCTGTCTGTCTGTCTGTCTGTCTGTCTGTCTGTCTCGGCCACCTGTTTTATGTGCTGCAGCTGTCTTGCTTGCCCTGGCGAGTTTCTTGGTGAAACTCCCCCGAAGAACACGCTTGGCACAATGTAAACAGTACAACACAAAAACAAAGGGGATGTGCGTTACTCAACTGGCAACAATGTTCAATTTTATATTCTACACACTAGCCATGGCGTCTCGCGTCGGTCTCATACTATAGCGCCTAAGAATAGGCATATTCTAGGCACTATACTCGTACAACGCAGTTCGTCCAGTTATAGCTACACTCTAAATATAGTAACCTATGCAAAGGTGAACTTTTTCACATTTTTGTGCACCTATAACCTAAAAGTTACATTAGTGTAGCCTTTACATTTGAACCTTTCTAATGGTTACAAAATTAAAGGTTAAATCTTGTTTATATAGGTCACACCCTTTTCTTTCGAAATGTAATCTTTGCAAAGGTATACAGCAATCAAAAAGACATAGGTTACTTTAAAAACGTTCTTTATTATAATGTCCTTCATGCTTTCTCAAGGACTCAAAAGGCAACTCTCATATATGCTGCAATGTGACCTGTATACAATATAATATCCAACCAGCAAAACGGCGCACAAAACCAAGACGAACAAAAATATCAGTGGAGTACAAGGCTACACATTCTACTTTCTCAAGAACAAAAGAAGATGTACAAGGAGCGAGATGCGCAGAAGTTTCGAGAAATCATGTCAAATAAACACCGGCGCCGTAAAACGAAGCGTGCGCATTCGTGAACATGCGAAAGCATAGAGCAACAAGCCATAGGAAGAGGGAGAAGCAGCAAAATAAGAACTTTTTTTGTTGGACAAACAAACATTCTAATAATCATCATATCTGGGGTTTTACGTCCCAAAACCAGATGGGATTATTAGGGGCACCGCAGTGGAAGGCTACGGAAATTTCGACCACCTGGTGTTTTCTAACATGCACTGACAACGTACACGGGCTTCCACCATTTCGATACCACCGAAATGCGACCGCCGGGGTCGCACCCGCGACCTGCGGGTAGGCAGCCGAGCACCGTACCCACAGAACCGCTGTGGCCGACAGAAAAAAAAAATTCCAAGTGTGCTGCACCCACTAACCTTTCGAGTGCTCAGGCTGCGCGCTCTGCGTAGACACTTCAACAACTCCACTGCCTTGTTCTGTACCACCTACGTAGAATACACAATGAAATAAGAAATCGTGTCGTAACAAAACGTAAAATTCTGTCACGCTATCGATGCCGTCTGCACAATATGGTGCGCTGAATCCTTAGACTACCAGTGTCGTTTATGTGTTACATAAAGCACAATTTTGTGGCACCACACAATAAGTATATTCACTCCTGCCCCAAGCGTATCGTCAAAAGCTTACGGCGCATAACTTACTTCACAAGTACAGAAAGCACGCACAGAGTTGTAGAACTCTGGTTTAAAATGCTGATGCCGCAGCCATGCACTAGAAGCTTGCGCATTTATGACTACACGAAAACCCGTAATCACCGCTGCGCACGAGCACATGAGAAGGCGATATTTATTTGGGGAAGGATAATCACCCTACTTTTCAAAGATAGCACATGACAACATGACGCAGCTGCGCTGGTACTCTGCTATAAAAAGGAGCACAGATAGCAGATAAATCGACAAGAATATCTCTCTACACTGTGTCGCGAGCAATAGGTCAGTCATGCGCAGTGATAAACTGTCAGAAACTCATATATATACATATATATATATATATATATATATATATATCCAGCTGAGAAAGGTCCCGATTTGACAAGTATTGAAATCAGGAAGACCTCACATGCCGTCCAAGTGTATCTGAAACAAAAGCCACTTACCCAAGTCAGCCATGAGCCGCTGGGCAGTGGTTGCAGTAGTCGCAACGAATGGCGTTTGCTGTGGAGTCGTCCGGTGAACAAAAAACGACGTAACGCCGACAATCACAAGACGTTTCGTTGCAGCTGCCATGCAGCACACCCCACATGTCTTTGCTGCTCAGCGGCATCACCCGTTTCACGCAACCCACACAATCCCACGGAGGCGAATTGGAAACGAAGTTTGGAAGCGCCACCAGAAAATGGCGTGCCTCACGCGTGCTGCCCGGGCGATTCGGCGCTGCACGCTGCACGCGGTGAATATGCGCTGCGCCTGTCATGGCGGCGCCTTCCCGCAGTCTAGACTTTATGGCGCCGAATGAAGCCGACCGCCAAGCGGAGGAGAACCCGCGCTGCATGCGGCCGCGGTATACTTTAACCATGCTTTTACCCTTTCTTTCTTTTTTGGCGAGGGAAGTGGCGAGGCTGTGTACACATCCGTTACAGCGTTGTTCATAGGTTACTACGCACATGTTACACTGCGCTTTTCGCACGGGTAACGTATGCATTGCTCGAAATGTGGATTTTGTAACTTTCAGGCACCGCAAAATAACGAAAACATGAAAATAAACTCCTTTGCAACCTTTATTTCAAAAGTTACTCACGCCCAAGACTCACATTGTAGGTAACCGTATTTAGAGTGTAGTCCAGTTCTCCGAATGTGTTTTGTTCGTGCCGTGACACAGTGAAAGCACTTCTTGCTGGATCCTGTCAGTGACCACAGCGCGTGACGCTGTGACGAGTGATTACAGTTGGCTTTTGCACACGCAAGGAAAAACCATGGCCAGACTGGTACGAACGCTTGACTAGCAGCACTGCGAGGAGGTTCTTTAGGGGCGAAGCGCCTTCAAGTGGCACCCGTTCGTAGCTCGTCGTAGTGCGTAACCAGTCTTACGTTTTGACCTGCAATGTGGGTGCCGGTGGGAGATTTCCCCTGTGCGTTCTTTAACAACAAAAAAATTCGCAGTGTGCGCGTTAACTAAAAGCCGAATCCTCCTGTGTCTCCCCATCAGCAGCCTTTGGTATGTACATTGAGCACTATCTGACAAGAAAGGCTTGCTATGTTATACTGGCTGGAGTAACCTCCTTGGTTTTAGAAAGGTTTAGCAAGCGTTGGGCCAAAGTGCCATGAATACAGTGAACTAGTATATACCATGAACTCGGGGTAGTTAAAGGTGGGAAGTAGACACGAAGGAAAAACGGAATTCTCCCGTCTCTCATTCCCCATTAGCAGCCATTGGTATGTACATTGAGCACTACTGACATTAAGTACATCTGACAAGAAAGGGTTGCTACGTTATACTCGCTGGGCGTAACCTCCTTGGTTTTAGAAAGGTTTAGCGAGCGTTGGGCCGCAGTGCCATGAATACAGCGAAGTAGTATTACTATTAACTCGAGGTGGTTAAAGGGGGGAAGTAGACATGAACCGCAAGCCGTAAGAAAGTGTGCGTGTGCCACCTCTCGTGTAGTCCTTGGAATGTCCGCTGGATGGCGGTGCTTCTATATTGTCCCGGGGTCGTGACGTGGCTGAAGACAGGAGACTTCGTGTTGGAATTTAACTGTTTATTTGGGCGAACCTGTGCCCGGTAAACTGAAAGTCCAATTACAGCAGCAGTCTCACACAGATAGCAGTCTCGGACTGATAGCGGCGAACGGAGCGTGGGCCTTCGATCAACAACTGACAAGCGGCGAAGCGCCTCGGCATTTATACTCTTGCCGTCGAATGTTCTAGCGTTATCGCTGGCGGCGGCGTAGGTTCCAGAACAATCTGTACCGTTCGCACAGTGGGCGTGATCTTATCGAAATGATCTACTACAGTCCGGAACCTTCTCGAAAACTGCAGGCGCGGTTCGCGCTGAGAATCGTGTGGTGTTTTGGGACGATAACAAAAATTGGGAAATGGAACGCGGCATTGCCCCCCTCTGAAAAAAGGCATCGTCTCGATGCTTTAACTAAAGATGAAAGTACAATAATAATGCAAGAAAGTACAATGAATAAATTACGATACAACAATAATACAAAAAAAACACTAGTTCAGTTTGTTAACGCGCATGAAACAGCTTGAGGCGCGCGACATGGACGACTTCAGGTCGCGATCGGCGTCGTTGAGAGTTCGTGATGCCGTCGGGGACAACCTCGTAATCAAGTGGGCCGAGCCTTCGAACCACCCTGTACGATCCGAAGTACCGTCGCAGAAGCTTTTCACTCAGTCCACGTCGGCGTATCGGCGTCCACACCCAAACACGTTCACCGGGCTGGTATTCCACGAAGCGTCGTCGAAGGTTGTAATGGTGGGTGTCGGTCGTCTGTTGATTCTTGATACGGAGACGCGCAAGTTGTCGGGCTTCTTCGGCGCGTTGAAGGTACTCGCTCACATCGAGGTTTTCTTCGTCGGTGACGTTGGGTAACATGGCATCGAGCGTCGTTGCCGGGCTCCTTCCGTAGACCAATTTGTATGGAGATATCTGCGTCGTCTCCTGCACCGCCGTGTTGTATGCGAAGGTCACATACGGAAGAATTGCGTCCCACGTCTTGTGTTCGACATCGACGTACATTGACAGCATGTCGGCGGTCGTCTTGTTAAGCCGCTCGGTGAGGCCGTTGGTCTGTGGGTGGTACGCTGTCGTCCGGCGGTGGTTTGTTTGGCTGTATGCCAAGATTGCTTGAGTTAAGTCGGCAGTGAATGCCGTTCCTCTGTCGGTGATAAGGACCTCTGGGGCGCCATGACGTAGGCGATATTTTCGACGAAGAATTTAGCTACCTCGGATGCACTGCCTTTTGGTAGGGCTTTTGTCTCGGCGTAGCGGGCGAGGTAGTCGGTAGCTACCACGATCCACTTGTTTCCGAAAGCCGACGTCGGGAACGGCCCCAGTAGGTCCATACCAATCTGCTGGAAATTGATTGATATGTGGGGTTTAACGTCCCAAAACACCATATGATTATGAGAGACGCCGTAGTGGAGGGCTCCGGAAATTTTGACCACCTGGGGTTCTTTAACGTGCGCCCAAATCTGAGCACACGGGCCTACAACGTTTCCGCCTCCATCGGAAACGCAATCTGCTGGAAAGGTCGGCAAGGTAGATCAATTGGCTGCAGAAGTCCCTCTGGCCTTGTCGGCGGTGTCTTGCGTCGCTGACAGTTCCGGCATGTTCTCACATAACGAGTGACGTCGGTGGTAAGACGTGGCCAGTAGTACCTTTCTTGTATCCTCGCGAGCGTGCGCGAAACACCGAGGTGCCCTGCCGTTGGATCGTCGTGAAGGGCCTGCAGGAGTTCTGGTCGCAGAGCTGAAGGCACCACAAGAAGGTACTTAGCTCGAAGCGGTGAAAAGTTTTTCTTTTGTAGAAGACCGTTTCGTAGAAAGAACGACGCAAGTGCGCGCTTGAATACCTTCGGGACTTCGGCGGTCCTGCCTTGGAGGTATTCTATTAGGGCCTTAAGTTCCGGGTCGGCCCTCTGTCGTTCAGCGAAGTCGTCGGTAGTTATCGTTCCTAAGAAGTAGTCGTCATCCGGGTCGTCGGGTAGCGGTTGGTCGACAGGCGCACGAGAAAGACAGTCGGCGTCGGAGTGTTTTTTGCCGGACTTGTAAATGACAGTAATGTCATATTCTTGAAGTCTCTGGCTCCATCGTGCGAGGCGACGTGAGGGGTCCTTCAAGGTGGCTATCCAACACAATGCGTGGTGGTCGCTCACAACTTTGAAGGGCCTGCCGTAGAGGTAGGGGCGAAATTTCGACGTAGCCCAGATGATGGTGAGGCACTCCTTTTCTGTTGTGCAATAATTTGCTTCTGCTTTGGATAGCGATCGGCTGGCGTAACTAATAACCCTTTCAAGTCCGTCAGCCCTCTGCACAAGAACGGTGCCAAGACCTACGCTGCTTGCGTCAGTATGTATTTCTGTCTCGGCGAATTCGTTGAAATGGGCAAGTAACGGAGGCGTCTGGAGGCGATGTTTAAGCTCCTGGAAAGCGTGTTCCTGCGGGGTTTCCCACTTAAACTCCACGTCGGCCTTGGTAAGGTTAGTGAGAGGATCGGCGATGCGGGCGAAGTTTTTCACGAACCGCCTAGGGATGACGCTAGGTGGCGTCGAGCGGATCGGACGCGTTCGTCTCGGCTCCTCAAAATTTTGCCTGTTTTTGCGTTAAACTTCGTGGCTTCTTTAAAGCAAACGCAGAGTGTGTCTGGAAGTATGACGTGATCATTTTGACACCAAGTTATCGGGACAACGACACCGATTTCTTCCCTTCTGAAGTGACCAAGGGCCTGGCATGCCCGGCCGCCAGGCTAGGACTAGCGGCGGACCGGGGAGCAGTGCATCGACTACCAGCAACTCTCCTGGGCGTGCCAATGCAGCAGCCAATAACACAACGGACGACGACCAGGTAACGGCAAAGGAAGCCATGGACACGGACGATCAAGATTTGAGCACAGAACTGGGCTCTGCAGAAGATTTCGTCAAATACTCCCCATCGTCTGACGAGGCGATACAAGTGGAGTCAGCCAGCGGCGACGCGAGCGAACACCATGAAGCATCAAAGGAAGCTGACGACGAGGCGAAAGACGGTCAGTGGCAGCTTGCTCTTTCATTACGCGAACGCAAGAGACTAAGGAAGCAAGCGCGGGCCATGGAAGATCCCATGCAAGTTGGTGATTTTCAGCAAACTTCATTAAAGCTTACAAAAAGAACAACTAATGACTTAGCGTCTCTGGCTGACAGCAGCTTCAGAGACAGCGAGAGGAACGCGGGTGGCAGTTACGGAACGCCTGAGCGGGCGCACGGGAGTAGACGCGACGCGTCGGGTGCCATGAGAGGCCGCCGACGCTCACGTGCGACGCCTCTACCCAAGAATGACATGAAAATTATTATACGACCCAAACCAGGGCTCGTGGTGAGAGACTTAAAAACATATGAAGTGGCACGAGCGATTGCACGTGCATGTGGAGACGCGGAAATAGGCAGAGGTGACAAATTCCTGCTGCGCCTCCGGAATGGATCCAACATTATCATTGCAAGTACTCCGCACGAGCACGTCGCCGAGCAAATTTTGAAAATCAAGGCGCTCGACCTCAAGAACACCAGACATCTCGTGAATACCTACATTTCTACACCCGAGGGGTTTCTCAAGGGAGTTGTGCACGGACTGGAACGTGAAACACCGGAAGAAGAACTTCTCAACAACCTTAGAGTACGCACACAGGGCGTCACAATCGTGCAAGCACGCATGTTGGGAAAATCTGAGACGGCAATGATAACCTTTGATGGACCCATAGTGCCGCGTTTTGTGTATTACTTTGGTGGTGAGATGCCATGTCTACCATACCAACCCACAAGACATTACTGTAAACTGTGTAAAAGCCAAGGCCACAGGACGGACGTCTGTCCAACACCCACTGTGAATGTGTGTGGCGGCTGCAGGCTTAAAGACCCTCCAAACGACCACGAGTGCGTTCCCAAGTGTGCACTATGTGGCGGGGATCATCCAACGGCGGCAAAAGAATGCACTAAAAGGCTTAAGAAAGTCCCCCAACGGGGAAAAGAACAGGTACAACAGCTTAGACACGAAAATGGACAACGATCTCCAGGAATACTGAAGCGTCGGTGGTTCAGCACCGAAAGGCAGGATATGGATTTAACGGAGGGGTCCGACGCGGGATCACGCTCCGGATCTCGATCCAGTTCCCGCTCGAGATCAAGGTCCAGATCAAATTCCCGAGACCACTTCAGCCCCAAAGGCAATCGGCAAGAAGAAAACAAGACGAACAAGAACAAGAAGCTCAAGAAGACATCGCAGCAACAGCAGCAGCACCGCCACCAACAGCAGCAGCCACAGCAGCAGCAGCAGGAACAACAACAACAGCAGCAGCAGCAGCAGCAGCAGCAGCAGCAGCAGCAGCAGCAGCAGCAGCAGCAGCAGCAGCAGCAGCAGCAGCAGCAGCAGCAGCAGCAGCAGCAGCAACAACAACAACAACAGCAGCAGCAGCACCACCACCACCAGAAATTAAGGGTAAGCTGGGCAGCGGCAGCCTCCCAACCTCCTCCAAACCAAGCGCAATCAACACACACACAGCTCGCGCGACTCGAGCGAGAGCTAGAGTTAATGCGTGTAAGAATGGGGGATTTAGAAAGAGAAAATAGGCAACTTAGAAGCCAACAAAAACAGCAGCAGCAACAACCACAAGAGAAACCCACTCAATCTTCCTTGGCAGGGCAGCAACAGCAACAAAGCGTATCAATATTGAACGGCGACACTGTGGTGACGATAGCTATTCTGAAAAAAGCCGTAAAAGAAATAGTTCCCTCCATCGTTGAACAGGTCATGGGGCAGGTAGACAGAAAACTCGACGTGTTGGAAAGAAAAATTCAAGCGCAACAGATAGAAGTCACGAAGGCGTTGAGAAAGCATACCAATGGCAGCCACATAAGGGAAAAGGCAGATAAGGCATACAACAGGCCGGGCCTACTTAATATGACACAAGAAGAGACGGACAATGCATAAGCGACTAAGAAAAACTACGGAAGAGTGTGACATATGGCAGTGGAACTGCCGGGGATTCCGACGAAAAAAGGAACAGCTTTCACAGCTGGTGGCCATGCAGCCGAGGCCACCTGCTGTGATAGCTCTCCAAGAGGTGGGAATAAGGCCAAGCATGCAGAGTTATGACACTCATGGTGAAGCTGTGAATAATAACAACGAATGGAGAGTGGCGACATTAGTCCACAAATCCATAACCGCAATACAGCATAAACCAATAGAAGGAATCGAAATCCCACATGTCATTACGGAAATCCTATATAAAGAGAAGAAAAAGAAAAGCATTTTCATCCTGAACATTTATAGCCCACCTCGACAAAGAAAGGACACTTTCGACAAACTATTTGAAGATTCAGCAAAACTAGCGAAGCAGAACACGCTCATAGTGGTGGGGGACTTCAATGCAAAAGACCCAAGCTGGGGATACCTCACTCAGGATGCCAAGGGCAGAAACATAGCCCAGCAAATTGAAATTACAGGTATGACACTCCTGACGGATCCAGCAATGCCAACAAGACTAGGAAACAGTAACTCCAGAGACACGACACCGGATCTAACTATGTGCAAAAATTGTCAAGAGGTGGAATGGCACAACACTCTAGAAAATCTAGGCAGTGATCATTACATATTATGCACCACTATACACACAGATCAGATACGTAAAAAGATTGGTGTTGCCAAAATAACTAATTGGCATGCGTTCAGAAAATCACTGGAACAAAGGTTGACTGCCTCAGATATAACAAACTTGAGTGATTGGTGTGACGAAATAAGGCGTCAAAAAGAAAGGTACAGTAAAGAAATAATGCGATCAAGCAATGCCCCTGAGGTCGACTCACACCTACTACATCTTTGGGAAGCAAGAAGAAGCCTTACGAAAAGATGGAAAAGACAGAAACGTAACTGTGAATTGAAAGAAAAAATCAAAGATATCACCCAGCGCGCAGAGGATTACGCCAATCAACTAGCTGCAACTAATTGGGCCAATTTCTGTGATTCACTCAATGGAACGCTGAGTACGGCCAAAACATGGAACATACTGAAAGCCATGATAGACCCCACGAAGACAAAAAATGAAAACAGTAAAGCCGTTGAACGATTGCTGCACTTATACCCAGGTACAAAAGAGGACCTCATTCAAGCCATGCATAAAAAATGCTTTGGGGAAGACGGAGTGACGCCTTCATATCAAGGAAGGTATAAAGGATCACCGCAACCTGATTTAGACAAGCCTTTTACGGACTCTGAGATAAAGGCAGCCATATTTAGTAACAAGAAGAACACAGCCGCGGGTGCAGATAAAATCACCAATGGTATGATCAGGAACCTAAATGACGAAGCTATTGAAGCTCTCACTAAATACATAAACAAACATTGGCTGGCTGGAACTGTCCCACCAGAATGGAAACATGCGATTGTGGTCATGGTGCCTAAACCAGGAAAAAAACTTGCCATTGAGAACATGAGACCTATCTCGCTCACGTCCTGCTTAGGAAAAATCTTTGAAAAACTGGTGAACACCAGGCTCCTCAACCATCTCGAGAAGAACAACCTCATGCCCGAAACTATGTTTGGCTTTCGCTCACACCTTTCTACGCAAGATGTTCTACTACTTTTAAAAGAACAAGTATTAATGGACATCTCTAAGGTTGGGGAAAACGTCGTTATGGCAGTTGATATGAAGGGAGCCTTTGATAACATCAGTCACAAAGCAATACTAGAAGGTCTGGAGGAAGCTAACTGTGGAGAACGAATGTTCGACTACGTCAAAAGTTTTCTTAGTAACAGGACTGCAACAATCAAGCTGGGAGATTACGAATCCGACATCATTAAACCTCCAAATAAAGGAACACCCCAAGGAGCGGTCATTTCACCGACACTTTTCAATGTGGCCATGACAGGCCTTGCAGGAAAACTCAAAGATATTGCCGGTCTACAACATGCGATATATGCAGACGATATTACGGTATGGACAACCACAGGCAGCCTAGCAGAGAAAGAAGATAGGTTACAACAGGCAGCTAACACCATAGAAGAGTACGCAAGGATACGGGGTCTTCAGTGCTCAGCTGAAAAGTCAGAGCTCATTCGCTTCACGAAGAGAAAAGCACGGAGGATCGACCCGAATCTAAAGCTGGAAGTCAAGCTCGACGGAAATGTCATTCCGGAGAAAGATACTGTACGCATACTAGGAATGTGGCTTCAAGCTAATCAGAGATGTCTGCACACACTAAATCAACTCAAAACATCAGTACAGCAGATCTCACGCATGATCTCGCGAATAACAAACAACCATAAAGGCATGAGAGAACAAGATACCCTAAAATTGGTCAAAAGCCTCGTCATCAGTCGCATTACATACTCGCTTCCATATCAAATTATGAACAGGGAAGAGAAGGAAAAAGCAAACCAAATAATTAGAATGGCCTACAAGACAGCCCTGAGATTACCGCGGAATACTTCAAACGACAAGCTGCTGGCGCTTGGTCTTCATAACACAATTGAAGAATTATCCGAGGCCCAGTTACTAGCGCAAGAAAATCGCCTTCTCCAGACCCCAACGGGCAGAGCAGTCCTAACAAAACTAGGGCGCGATACTTTATTACAAAAACACCAAGAAACTAAAGAAGTACCAAGCGAATTCAGAAAATGGTACACCGTATTGCCAATACCAAGCAACATGGATCCTACTCTGCATGCTGGAAGAAGAAAGGCAAGGGCTGACTACATAGACAAAAAGACAAGATTTTTGAACACGGCCAGATTCACTGACGCCGCGCCTTATCAGACCAATGCAAAGAGATATGTGTGTGTAGCCACCGACCATAGAGGGAAAATTACAGCCTGCGCTTCAATAGATCAGGCGTCGACAGCACAAGCAGAAGAAGTTGCCATAGCACTCGCAATAAAAGAGGGATGGACGCGAAACGCTCCATTAACAATCATTTCAGATTCGCAAAAAGCTTGCAGAAACTATCTAAAGGGCAAAATTGGAGCACAAGCGCTCCGTATATTGGTTGGAACAGGATGGGACCCCACAGTGAAATACGTACAGGCTGTGACTTGGGCACCGGGGCACGAGGGTGTGACAGGGAACCTGCGCGCGGATGAGGCGGCTCGAGGCTTCACAAATCACCGAGCCACTCAAGCCGATGCAAGTGATGACCCTACACCCCTGGACCCTAGCTTCGCAACAATCTTAAAGTATTACAGAGAAAATAGGCAGCTGTATCCACGTCCTCACAGCAAGCTCAGCGCTGCGGAGGCAACAGCGCTAAGAAAAATACAGACGAACACTTACATCAATCTGCACACTCTTCACCTAATCTACCCCACGGCGTACAGAGATATGTGCCCGTGGTGCGGAGCCACCCCAACACTCTTTCACATCACGTGGGAGTGTGCAGAGCACGACGAAGAGCACGACACCACTGGCACGTGGGAGGAATGGGAGGCGCTGCTGTCTAGCCCAGCCCTAGTGGATCAGCTGCGACTGATCCAAAGAGCTGAACGGATGGCTCGCGCCAGTGGGGCCCTGGAATAGGGGCACCACCCTGCCGTACAGACTTCGCTCTCCACCCCGTATATTCTTCGGGGCAATGGAGTTCAAGCCTGTCTGGATTATGTATATAATAAAGTTTTGTACTACTACTACTACTACACGAACCGCCTATAATAGGCACACAGGCCCAGAAATCGGCGCACGGCTTTTTTGTCAGTGGGTGGCGGGAAGTCGGCGATGGCGGCTGTTTTCCGTGGATCGGGACGAACTCCAGACTTGTTGATAACGTGCCCCTGAATCAAGAGCTCCTCATACGCAAATCTGCACTTTTCTGGCTTCAGTGTGAGTCCGGAAGTCTTGATGGCTTGAAGTACAGCTTCAAGGCGCCGAAGATGCTCGTCGAAACTCGAGGAAAACACGACGACGTCGTCCAAGTACACAAGGCAAGTCTGCCACTTCAATCCTGCCAGTACTGTATCCATAACGCGTTGAAACGTTGCAGGCGCTGAGCAAAGGCCGAAGGGCATCACCTTAAACTCGAAGAGGCCGTCCGGTGTTATAAACGCCGTCTTCTCTCGGTCTCTTTCGTCGACTTCGATTTGCCAATAGCCAGTCTTGAGGTCCATTGACGAAAAGTACTTGGCGTTATGGAGCCGATCAAGTGCGTCGTCTATTCGTCGGATGGGATACACGTCCTTTCTTGTGATTTTGTTCAGGCGGCGATAATCGACGCAGAAACGTAAGGTCCCATCCTTTTTCTTCACTAACACAACGGGGGATGCCCAAGGACTCTTGGGCGGCTGGATAATGTCATCCCGCAGCATTTCATTTACTTGTCTTTTCATGGCCTCACGTTCTCGCGTCGAAACCCTGTACGGACTCTGACGGAGTGGTCTGGCATTTTCTTCGGTTATGATGCGATGTTTCGTGATTGGGGTCTGCCGAATTTTCGATGACGACGAAAAGCAATCTTCGTATTGCAGGAGCAGGGCCTTGAGCTGTTCTTGCTTATCATTCGGAAGTCTGGGATTGACGTCGAAAGCTATGGGAGGGGCTTGGTTCCTCTGAGCAGGTTCCGCAGAATCGGCGAGGGCGAAAGCACTGGTGGCTTCGACAATTTCTTCGATGTATGCGACTGTTGTTCCTTTGTTCACATGTTTGTACTCATTGCTGAAATTGGTGAGCAAAACCGTTGCTTTGCCTCCCCGCAGCTCTGCGATTCCTCTTGCGACGCAAATATTTCGGGTCACCAACAGATGCTGACTGCCTTCAAGGACGCCTTCCAAGTCAGGTGATTTAGGAGCGCCGACTGAAATAATGACGCTTGAGCGAGGCGGAATGGTGACTTGTTCTTCCAGCACATTCAAGGCATGGTATCCTGACGGCGTGCGCGGCGGTAGTGCTTCTTCTGTGAATAACGTTATCGACTTTGTTTTTAGGTTGATGACAGCATCATGGAGGCATAAGAAGTCCATGCCAAGGATGACATCTCTCGAGCAACGCTGTAGGACTACGAAGTCTGTAGGATAAATACGGCCGTTAATGGTGACTCTCGCTGTGCAGATTCCGGCAGGCGTTACGAAATGACCTCCGGCTGTGCGGATTTCAGGGCCTTTCCAAGCTGTCCTAACATTCTTTAACTTCGCGGCGAACGACCCACTGATCACAGAATAGTCGGCTCCAGTATCGACGAGAGCGGTCACACTGTGGCCGTCGATAAGAACGTCGAGGTCGCTAGTTCGCCGTCTCGCATTACAGCTAGGGCGTGGCGTCGGGTCACGGCTGCATCGGCTTGTTCTGCTGCTTCCATGTTGTGTCGTCAGGCCACCTTCGGTAAGTGAACTTTCGCCGTCAGGGCTTTGCCTGGTTGGCGTTGTGTTCGGAAAGCTCCGTCGCGGCGTCTTCGTCGTCGGAGGATCTTCGGTAGTTCGTCGCACAGCAATCGCACCTCCACCGGTTGCTGCCCTTAGTTTCCCGGATACGGGCTAGGAGACCGGCCCCGCGTTGGGCCAGAGTACTGCCGGTGGTGCGGTGAGGTGCGGCGGCTGGGCGACGGGGAACGCGAAGGGCTTCGTGGTGTCCACCAAGCTCCTGTCAGGTAGTCGGCGATGTCACGTGGTCGTTCTCCTGGCTGTGGACGCGGTGAATTGACGGCGAAGCCACGCAGTCCCATCTGTCGGTACTGGCAACGGCGGTATGTGTGTCCGGCCTCGCCGCAGTGGTAGCAGAGCGGGCGATGGTCAGGGGTGCGCCAGACGTCAGTCTTCCTCGGTGCACTGCGCTTGGCTGCTGGCGAACGGTATGACGTCGGTGGGGGTGGTGGCGGCGGTGGCGTCTGTCGACGGAAGCGCGACGGGGCGGCGTTTTGACGTGGACGGGGAGGAGCGTTGTGGCGCAGTGCAGCGGCGTAGCTCATAGCTTCCGGCTCGGGCAGCGGTGCGTGGGGAAGTTGAAGCGATTGCCGAACATCTTCTCGCACAATGTCGGCGATTGAATCCACTTGAGGCTGTGCCGAAGGCAACAGCTTGCGCAGCTCTTCCCGCACGATCGCTCGGATCGTTTCACGCAGGTCTCCGGAGTTACTGGCTTGAGCAGCAGCGCAGTCTGCAGTCAGGCGACGATTATACTGTCTAGTGCGCATGTCCAGTGTCTTTTCGATCGTGGTCGCTTCGGCTACAAATTCTTGGACGGTTTTCGGCGGGTTTCTCATCAGTCCCGCGAAGAGCTCCTGTTTGATCCCTCGCATAAGGAAACGAACTTTTTTCTCCTCAGGCAAGTCTGGGTCAGCGTGACGGAATAGTCGGGTCATTTCTTCTGTGAAAATGGTGACATTTTCATTTGGTAGTTGAACCCGAGTCTCTAATAAAGCAGCGGCCCTCTCTTTGCGAGCGACGCTCGCGAACGTTTGCAGGAATGCGCCGCAGAAAACATCCCACGTTCGGAGCGTGGACTCCCGATTTTCAAGCCAAGTCCTTGCGGTGTCTTCCAAATAGAAGAACACACGACGCAGCTTTTCGTCATGGTCCCAGTGGTTGAGGGCGGCCACACGGTCGTATGTCTCCAGCCAGGACTCCGGGTCTTCGAACGATGACCCAGGGAAAATTGGTGGTTCCCTGGGTTGATGCATGACCATCGTGGGCTGGGACGCTGCGGTTGTCATTGTCGCTGCAGTCGTAGTCATGGCCTTCGTCTTCCGCGCCTTCTCTGGTAGAAGCCCGTACCCCGGTGGTAGCCCTTGCTGTCGGTGGCTTGTTCGCTGCTCCTGGTTGGCGTCGGTGTCTTCTCCGCGACGTGGGCTGGGTTCACGGCTTGACGGGGGCGTCCGGTACATGAACGAAGCAGCACCTCCACCAGATGTCACGGGGTCGTGACGTGGCTGAAGACAGGAGACTTCGTGTTGGAATTTAACTGTTTATTTGGGCGAACCTGTGCCCGGTAAACTGAAAGTCCAATTACAGCAGCAGTCTCGCACAGATAGCAGTCTCGGACTGATAGCGGCGAACGGAGCGTCGGCCTTTGATCAACAACTGACAAGCGGCGAAGCGCCTCGACATTTATACTCTTGCCGTCGAATGTTCTAGCGTTATCGCTGGCGGCGGCGTAGGTTCCAAAACAATCTGTACCGTTCGCACAGTGGGCGTGATCTTATCGAAATGATCTACTACAGTCCGGAACCTTCTCGAAAACTGCAGGCGCGATTCGCGCTGAGAATCGTGTGGTGTTTTGGGACGATAACAAAAACTTGGGAAATGGAACGCGGCAATATACGGAATATATGATGAAAAGATGCGAGATGGTGGTACTTACAGTGTTGACTAGATGGAAGAACGGACGCATAGACAAATGCATGGACAGATGAACGGATGGCTGCACGGCCGGATGGACGCATGGACGGACGCAGGGGTGGATGCATGAACGAACGCAGGGACGGTAGCACAGATGGACGTGCGGACGCACGACCAGACGCTCGCACGTACGGGCGGATGGATCCACGGACGGTCACACAGACGGACGCATGGACGGACGGAAGCAAGAACGAATGAACGTACGGATGCTTCGCCCCACTCTCCATCATTTACCCCGTGGATATGCTGACATTTCTTTTTAATGTGCCCATTTTGGCAATCGTGATGCCCGTTGATTCAGGTGTGGTGCGCGGATGTTGCTGAAAAGTGAGAGTTCTACTGATGTGGTGTCCCGAAACAGCGCGTTTCGGCTCCTTTATGACGCGTTCTGGTCAAGCGTGAAATGTTTCTGAAGGTGCGTTGATAACACGCTTCAGCTGCTCGGTATACGTGCATACGAACAAGTATTTGTAACGACTGGAATTGACTAGACGCGCATTTCAATAAAAAGCAACAAATAAAAGCTCCTGGCATTTCAATAAAAAGCAACAAATATGACCTTTTTTAGGCTCGTCAATCTAAATCGACTGCCCAAAGTTCATTAAGATTCATCATTTTATCCGAGATAGAAGCCGAAACGCAGTTATAAGCAAAGCCAGGAGTGCGTTGCAACCTGCTTGCACGCAGATCAGGCAACTCTGTTATAAACTCGCTTCGCAGATCCACGTTGACGTACATCGACGGAGTAGCACGAAAGCGTTCCCGTCAAATGTTTCATAGCTACACTTCGCGGCGTGCTTCATTTCGGATAGCACAAGTAACTTGAAGAGAGCGAAACCGTTTTCTGTTGGTTTAAAGCAATGCAGCCTTATAGAAAAACTTCGAATATTGCATTGAACGAGAACTGCGAAACAATCTTGGCCGACTTGGCGCCGCAACTGAAACGCCCCTCCTCTTCAGTTTGTGTCCTGGCTACGATTTCGTCTTTCGTCCCGGCTAGGATCCGGCTGCAGCCATTTGCGCATGCGTAGTCGTTTTGAACCTTTTGCATAATAATAAATAACACCACCAGTCAGTTGCAAAATCACGTGCAAGGAAGGCAGCAATTACAGACGCGGATAGCAGAAAAAAAGGGGGGGGTAAACAAGAGAGTGAGGAGGACTGCTCAAGAACAATGAGTGACGCTACCTTGGAAACTTGTTTCTTCTAGGGATCTTAAGGCACGTTAGACACGAGCGCCATCTGGCAGTTATCTTCGAAAACGAAGGAAGACATGAGCGCCTGCGGAGAAAGATGCGCGCCAATCTCGGAGGCAACAAGGTGCAGAACGCAAAGCGACGGGCAGGTGCCATCAGCTTGTTGTCTAAGCAAAGCGCTGGAAACACTTGCATTTTTGAGCATCGCCTTGCACTGTCAGCGCAGCGTGATAAACACTACGGTCCTTAGAATTACTCATGTGTGCCTTGTCTACTATAAAGACATATACAAAATATTGACGAATTGTCATGGTGCCTTAGATATGCGCAATAATTGTTTTTTAATTGAAAGCCGCACAAGTATAAACTTGAGCAATATTGGTGGGCGCTGAGGATGGGGTTGGCCGTTTGAGGTATCGTTACCGCAGACAAACAGACAAGTTTACAGACAGATAGATACAAGATATATAGATATGTCGGGTTTAACGTCCCAAAACCACCATATGATTATGAGTGACGCCGTAGTGGAGGGCTCGGGAAATTTCGACCACCTGGGGTTCTTAACGTGCACCCAAATCTGAGCACACGGGCCTACAAATTTCCACCTCCATCGGAAATGCAGCCGCCGCAGCCGGGATTCGAACCCGCGACCTGCGGGTCAGCAGCCGAGTACCTTAGCCACTAGACCACCGCGGCGGGGCAGACAGGTAGAAAGACCAAAATTTTGGCGTCGAAGGTCCACAAGAAAGACTATCGTCTTTAAAAGCTGCACATTCTGCAATTGAGTTCTGCGGAGACCCGCAAGATGGCGGAAAGCGTTAAGAAAGGCAAAATAGACAACCCCTCGTTTGTGGCTTGAAGCCAGAGCCACAAACGGGTGGTTGTCTATTTTAGCTTTCTTATATCTTTCCGCCACCTTTTCCGCAGAACTCATTTGCATTATTTGTGTCCTTGTTGTTCGAGTTGTCGATGAATTCACCCTTGCGCTGCCAATTTATAGCTTCCTTGGTAGCTCGATTGGTAGAGTGACCACCGCGGCAAAGCGTTGGTCTTGTGTTCGATCCCCGTATCAGCACTAATTTTCTCAACTAAAAGGCTTTTAGGGTTGAAGCACCTCATGATCTAGGACAGTCCATCCCTGCAAGCTACCGACCACAGCATATCCACTGAAAGATGGACGGATGGACGCTTCGTCCCACTCATCATCATTCACTCTGTGGATATCCTGTTATTTTTTTAGAAATCTATAGGGATTTCCTTGTGGCTTGGAGCCACAAGCAGGTGTGTGGTTGTGTATCTTCCCTTTCGTATAGAAGTCCTACCAACGCTAGAGAGCTATACCTTCATATAAGCAACTTTATTATTTTTAGGAAGTTACTTAGTGATAGAACGCGTCTGTCACTACTAACTGTTTTTTGTTATATTTTCCACGATTCCTGGGACGCTCCCTGCGTCCCACCTTGTGGCGATGGCAGCGGTGACTTCTACAGGCCCACGTGGTCAAATGTCAGCGCCCTCAAGCTCTTCTGTGGCTCAAGGCTCATGGTCCATCACCAGCGACGGCTCAAGAGATGCTCCTGCTCTCGTGCCCATGGACGAAGAACGAACTGCTGGCCCGTCTGGCTACAGCTCAACATTTGTAAGCTCCGCAAGGAAACGAGGCTCTTGGTGCAGCTCCAGTGAAGACACGGACATCTACTCAGTCGACGGCGACGACTCATCAGATGGCAGCTTCGTGTCTGTGATGAGCCGCAAGGCCAAAAGGAGGCTAATCAAGACGTCATCACCAGCAAGCACGTCAACCGTGAAGGCAAGGAATGAACGCTGGCCGCATACCATTCTCTTCATGCCCGTGGATCCTTCCGCCAGCCTTCGAAAATTGAACAGGCAAGCCATTTCCAATGTTCTTGAGGGAATAGCACAGAATGAAATCAAAGAGGTCCGGCTAAACACACGTAAGAACGTTTTAGCCGTTGACACAACACATGCAGATACGCTGGAGAAGCTTCGAATGATGACAGAGTTTGGAGATGTCAAAGTACGAGCGGTCGTACCGATGACTGGAACCTGCACTGCAGGTGTCATTTACGACATTGACTTGGCAATCCCAAACACGGATCTACCCATTCTGATAAAACCAGCGTACGAAGGAGTAGTCATTAAGCATATAAGCCGCCTCGGGAACAGCCGCTGCGTTAAGCTAGTCTTTGAGGGCGACTCAATCCCTACGCACGTCAAGGTAGGACATTTCCGGCATGTGGTACGGCATTTTGTCCCAAAGCCGCTTCAGTGCCACAAGTGCTTCAAGATCGGTCATGTCAAGGGCGTCTGTGCAAACTCCACCGTATGCCCCCGTTGCGCGGAGGCGCACACGGTAGACACCTGTTGTGCAACAACTTATAGGTGCGGCAATTGTCGAGGTACGCATGAGGCCACGTCTAAGGAATGCCCAAGACTCAAGAAAGAAATGGGTATCCTGAAAGAAATGGTCAGGGATAACTCAACCCATAGAGAAGCTTCACAGAAAATCCGGCGTCGACGTCGCCACCGACGGAAGCGCTCCAGTCATGGTGATATTCATGCACCACTTCGGTCTACACCACCATCAACATCTAGTAGAAAGACAGAGAGTGCAAGAAAACCTCCACCGGCGAAGCCTCTCTCCCCTGAAGACTGGCCGGTGCTTGCGAACGCACGGCCTTCCGAGCAGCCTTCCCGCTCTCTGCTCCCAGTGAAAGCCAATGCTGCTGATGACGAGGCTTCAAAAACAGATCGTCAAATTATTCCTATGCTGCGATCCATTGTGAGTGTCATCAGAAGTCTTCTGACAAGCATCGACACGCCAACTGCTAGGAGCAGCCTACAGGTACTGGACGCGTTGAGTCCGGTCCTTGCAAGCCTCCAGTAAAGCCATGGCCGACAATAACAAGTCGTTCCGTCAGGAGGTCAGAGAAGCGTCCATATTTCAGTGGAACGCAAGAGGTCTGAGATCTCGCATATCTGATTTTCGCCAGTTTGTTCATCTGCACCGATTTCCCATCATGATTATATGTGAACCGAAATTATCGCACCCAATCAGATTATCCGGCTACGAGTCATTTTTTTCTTCAAGTGACATCGAAAGTAGCAAAGTTGTTGTATTTATTCGCCGGGAGCTTACTTACGTCGTCCAGCCAGTGCAACCTCACGACAGCAATCAGTATGTGTGCTTGTCTGTTAAAAAAGGAAAAGTGACATTCGCACTTCTAGGCGTGTATATATCCCCATCAGGTCATTTTGACGCCAACAAACTAGACGGCATATTAAGGGCACATCCGGGTCCATGGGTTATCACCGGGGATTTCAATGCGCATCATCCCATCTGGGGAAGCTCAAGGCTTAATTCAACGGGACGACGTCTAGCATCATTGGTTTCCAGCCATGGTCTCGTCCTTCTGAATGATGCCAGTCCTACGTTTTTACGAGGCACTACATATAGCAGCTGCCTTGATTTGTCCTTTGTTTCACGCAGATTTGCTACACGGGTAAAGTGGTTTTTGGACATTGAAACACACGGAAGCGACCACATCCCCACTTACCTAAAGATCAAAGGTATTTCAAACACGTACTCCTCTACCACAACACAAAGAATAGATTGGAGTGTGTTCAAGACTCAACTTGAGGATGCTTGTGAAGAAGGCCTGTCCAATGGTCTTCAGCAAGCTATTAAGGAAACTGCACATGCGACTACGCGCACAATAATACGCTCTTCGAAGTACTCTGAATATGACCTCGAGCTGGAGCGACTTCGTGCGATACGCCGTCGTGCCGAAAGACGATACCGACGCACCAATTCCACAGACGATCTACGGACAGCCCGGCGCATCCAAAAGAAGATACAACGGCGCCTTGACAAATTAGACACCCAACGATGGAGGAAATTTTGTGCGTCGCTAGATCCTCATAAACCACTCTCTCAGATATGGAGAATTGTGCGAGGCCTACGTTCTGTTCCTGAGCAGCGTTTTCCCTTCAAAGCCTTTGCACTTTTTCATCGCCGGCATGAAATTGAGGTAGCAGAAGATTTCTGCGCTATGACCGTGGGCCAGACAACGTACACAATCCTACATACAGTGAATCAAATCCCTCACTCACGGGACCCACGCATGGATCTACCGTTTACATCACAGGAGCTCGATGCGGCGCTCTTCTTATGTAATAAGTCGTCGTCAACTGGCCCGGATGACATCTCATACAAGATGCTGTGCAACCTTGGTAAACGGGCTCGAGAAGCACTCCTTAACATCTTCAACGATTCCTGGCAAGCTGGCGTCGTTCCGCAAGATTGGAAGATTAGCCGCTTGGTACCGATCCTTAAGCCTGGCAAATCTCCCCTGGACATTGCCTCTTACCGACCGATCGCACTCTCAAGTTGCGTAGGAAAGGTAATGGAGAGAATGATCTTGGCCAGGCTTGAATGGTACCTGGAATACTATGAGATATATCCGAACGCCATGGCTGGTTTTCGCCGTCACCGATGTTCGATCGACAATGTTATAGATCTCGTCACATATGTCCAGCAACAAAAGGCAGGTAAACGACTATCTGCAGCCATGTTCCTTGACGTAAAAGGAGCATACGACAACGTTCTACATGACGCCATCCTCGAAGCCATTGAGTCAGTGGGCCTAGGCGGGCAACTGTATTGTTGGACACGCAGCTATTTACAATGGCGGACCTTGTTTGTGAACACTGCAGATGGTCCAACTTCCCAACACCCAACGCATCGTGGAGTCCCGCAAGGTGGCGTCTTGAGTCCAACCCTCTTCAACCTCGTTCTCATTGGTCTTGTAGAACGATTACCAAGTGTGGTCAAGTTATCCGTGTACGCTGACGACATCTGCGTCTGGACATCTGGTGTGACAAGGCCTCAGGTACGCGCAAGACTTCAGAAAGCTGTGACGTTGGTATCATTGTACCTCAAGGACCAGGGTCTGAAAATCTCGCCAGCGAAATGTGCATTGATTGCTTTTAGTCGAAAGCCAATGAGACCATACGCTATATCAATCGATGGCCAAGTCATACCGTATGTCAAGACGCACAGATTTTTAGGCGTATTCATTGATAGAGACCTCTGCTGGAGCCCACATGTGGCCCTCTTGAAGAAGAGGCTGACAGAAATTGCTAACTTATTCAAGTATCTCGGAGGAAAAACCTGGGAGACTTCAGTACATGCAATGATGCAATTGTACAAGACGCTTTTTCTTGGCTATTTGTGCTACAGTTTGCCTGTTTTGACCAACACCTGTAGAACCAACATTCGGACTCTCGAAAGCATCCAGGCCATGGCTCTGCGAGTTTGTCTGGGGCTACCGCGATGTTCATCATCAGCTGAGACAATCGAGATCGCTAATGACTACCCGCTGAAGACGCATATCATGATGGAAGTGCTCAGAGCACACGTGAGGCATCTTACTCGTGCCCCTGCCCATCATCTAGCTTCACTGCCAGAAGCCCGACCTCGTGCCTCATTCTGCCAGACAGTCTTGGCATATCGCACACACATTCCTGCGGGATATACAACTCCATCGAGGATTTCAACTCCCCCATGGAGTATGACCTGTGCACATGTTGAACTCACGGTTCCAGGCATAGGGTCAAAAGCCCGGCTCTCGTCTCCAGCGCTAAAGCAGCTTTCTTTTCTCTTGATATATGAGAAATACAGTGACCATACTCATCTGTATACTGACGCTTCAACTAAAGTGGATGGGTCTGCAGGGTCGGTGATCTTTCCTGCAACAGCGACAACGGTGAAGTTTCGTTTATCCCACCAGACATCATCGACAGCTGCGGAACTTGCTGCTCTACGTAGCGCAATTGAAGTCATTAAACAACAAGAAGCCAAGAAATGGAGCGTGTTCACGGACTCTAAGGCAGCACTACAGTGTTTGAAATTCGCCTTACGCCGGGGACCTCATGAACAACTAGTGCTGGAAATTAGAGAGCTGCTTCACCACCTCTTCGACGAAGGACACAGAATCACGTTTCAGTGGATTCCAAGTCACTGCGGCATATTGGGCAACGAACATGCCGATGCAGCTGCCCGATCAGCACACGAAAGTGGTGAAGAAAAATCTATACCATTTTCAAGGACTGATGCTGCAATGACCATCCGAAAAATCACTATTGCAGAATTAAAATCCCTGTGGAACACCGAGTGCTTACGGCACACGCGACTGCGTAGACTGGACACGTCTCGTCGACTCCGGCCTCCGTCTGGACTCTCCCGACTCGAGACAACGGTGCTTTGCCGACTATGGCTTGGTGTCGCCTTCACCAAAGCTTTCGCCTTCCGAATCGGCATGGAAGACAGTGCTGCTTGCGGTCATTGCGGCAGCGATGAAACTATAGAGCACGTTCTCTGTCACTGCCCTCGTTACAGCGTGCAAAGACGGCTACTAGCTGCTGCGTTAGCTCGCCTTGACGACAGACCTTTGTCTGAACAATCAGTGCTGGAAAGACGACATGATTTGTGTGCTCATAGAAAATCAGTGAAGGCCCTACTGAACTTTTTGCGTGGCAGCGGCCCATTGTATAGACTGTAGCACCCCAGCTCCCCCCCTCCCCCTTTTTTTTATTTTTTTTTCTCGCGCGCGTCTATTTCCCTCTTCGCTTTCTTTCCAATCTTTCTTACCCATTCCCCCTTCCCCTAGTGCAGGGTAGCAAACCGGATGCTCCATTTTCTGGTTAACCTCCCTGCCTTTCCCTCATTTTATTCTCTCTCTCTCTCTTATTATTTTTAAGTGGCTGATACAAGAAAATATTTGGATTTAGAGAACTTTATGTCCATGAAATGCTTTGCATTCGAAACACCAATATAAGAACCTTTTATCCACGATTTCAGTCTAACAACGCTGCAAGGATATCACAGAGGAAGGCTGAGATGTTAAATTCAACATTCTGCTTGGGCTTTGGACCGTAGCTGCTGTGGTGTTCTGTTGAGAAATGGTTTTAAAGTTTGCACGTTTGTCGACTATAGTAAAAAGATACATCAATGGTTTGGTTCAGCGAACTTGACAGCTTCGGTATTGAACTATATTTCCGGCGGCACCTGAGGCTGTAATGACAAGTCGCGGCGGCAGCAAAAGCGTGATGGCCTCGCTTATTTCACATTAGTGGGATGTGTTGACTTCCATTTTTCTTCCGGTTCAGGTGTGATATCCACTGGTGTCACGAGGTAAGTTCCACGCTGAATCGTGTCGTGGTCACCCGGTAGCAGGGTCAACGAAGTGAATTTTTTGTTATTAAAATTATTCTTTTTGTGATCCTATTTTCAGAAATACATACGCTTCTCGTGGTAATAAGCCCTTGGTTACTACTGTCTATCAAAGCTCGAATTTTAATTTCACAGTGTCTTGATCTAACGATGTAAATTGTATAGCTGGAGGATGTAAAAGTTTTGCTGAAGCAATTCGACCAGCGTTGTGACGATGCTCGGTGAACGTGGAGCATATCACGTGATCAGCGCATTGATGCATTGGAGAAACAGCGGTGCGTACTTGTTGGTGTGAACTTGGCACCTTCTCGCGGGCAATGTCTAAACCAATTCCTGTGGCGCTGACGGAGCCTAAAGCCCCTGAATGAAAAGAGGTGACACGTTAGCGTCACGTGGGCTAAACCTGAATATGATGGTGTCATTCAGGTTTCGGATCACTTCCGGTAATACTTCGAAGCACTTCTGGTAACACTTGCTGCTCCATGTGAAACAAGTCTCTTCCATTGGCAGATTGAGAGTGCTCTCTGTACGTTTCATTGGCAGATCTGGAGCATCTCCGTCGCGAGATCCACTCCCCGGAGCAACTTTTTCTACTTCGAAAAAATCCGCGGATTTGAATAGAAGTCGCAAGCGCCCCGTGCCTTGAAACCTCCAGAAACAGTGCCAACGTTGGGCGCACCAACGGACGCCAGTCGCGTCAGTTGCACCTCGCGTCAGAGCTCACGTTCTGCTAGCGTAGTGGCGCTGAGCCCAGCATGCCCATTCAAGGAGCTGCCCGCAACACAGTGATTTGTGTTGTGGAAGAACAAATAAAGGTTAAGAAAAAAGAGATACTCACGCATCGCGTTTCATTCTAACCCTGTCATTTTCTCCAGAGGGAGCCTATGTGTTCCGTTGGCAGATTCTCTTCTGTTGCTCTCCGCCAGAAAGGAGTGCTCCAGCGCAGAGTTCGTGGGTCATTTTGAATCTGCCAACGGATGATGCCATGAGCTTCACGGAACCAGGCATTTTCTAGGTTTATACCTAAAACAGTACATATATCCTTTTAAAACATGTTACCAACTGGAATCGCAGGGCCGAATGGAGAAGGGAGACATGCTGCATGCTGGAATATAGCAAGCTGCACACGAACAACCATTTTGAACAGCCCTTCAACAACCTTGTGAATGCTGCGATTTGTGGAATAAAAAAATGGCAGCATATCCACGGAGTGAATGATGGAGAGTGGGGCGAAGAATTCGTCCGTCCATTCGTTCTTGCTTCCGTCCGTCCACGCGTCCGTCAGTGTGACCGTCCATGCGTCCATAAGCCCGTCCGTGCGTGCGTCTGTTCGTGCGTCCGTCCCGGCGTTCGTACATGCTGCCCCTGCGCCCGTTCATGCGTCCATCCATGCATCTGTCTACGTGCCCGTTCGTCCATCTATTCAACACTCCAAGTTCCACGATCTCGCATCTTTTCATCATATATTCCCCATATAGAAGCACCGCCATCCAGCGGACATTCCAAGGACTAAACGAGAGGTGGCACACGCACACTTTCTTACGGCTTGCGCTTCGGGTCCACTTCCCACCTTTAACCACCTCGAGTTCATGGTATATACTAGTTCACTGTATTCATGGCACTGCGGCTGAACGCTCGCTAAACCTTTCGAAAACCAAGGAGGTTAAGCCCATAGAGTATGACGTAGCAAACTTTTTCAGTCAGATAGTGCTCAATGTACATGCCACTGGCTGCTAATGGGAAATGAGAGGCGGAGAATTCGGCTTTTACTTTCTTACGGCTTGCGCTTCGTATCTACTTCCCATTTTTGACCACCTCGAGTTCATTCATGGTATATACAAGTTCATTGTATTCATGGCACTGCGGCTCAACGCTCGCTAAACCTTTCTAAAGCTAAGGAAGTTATACCCAGCGAGTATAACGTAGCAACCCTTTCTTGTCAGATAGTGCTCAATGTACATGCCAATGGCTGCTAATGGTGATCGCAGCCTACGCGGTAAATAAAAGCCGAATGCTCCTGTCTCTCATTCCCCATTGGCAGCCATTGACATGTACATTGAGCACTATTTTTTATTGTTCAACAAGGCACAGAAGAAGTCTCTCACCGGCACCACCTTGGAGGTCAAAATGTTATACCTATTACATACTACGGGGGATGAACGGGTGCCGGTATAAGGAGCTTCGCCCCTAAAATTAATGGCGTATCTGCGAGGCGCAACTAGCTGCTCACGGGGAAATAGAATTCTTGAGACATTGGTCTTGCCCTTTTTTGGGAGTGACAGGAGATAAGATCAAGCTCTGTTAGATTCCCCGACTGTCAAATAGTTTAAGAGATTACCATGTCGGTGTTGTTTGTGGGTTCATTTTCCTTTGCTGTGTGTTTTTTTCCTTTTTCTTTTTTTTTCTCTTTGGCACAAGCTAACATTGTTTAGATGCATGGAAAACGTGTCTGTTGTACAATCTTGAGTGTTATAGGAAATAAGCACGTTCCGTCACGTAGTATGTGTTGAATTGTAATTAGATCCACTTTTGTATGTGCAATGGATATTGACCAGTAGTGCTGTAATTGTCTCGTGTTTGAAGTAAATAAAACTTTTCTCAATCTGCGGCTTCTATGGCAAACGTTGCCGAAAGGCGACAGTCTCTTGTCTTGTGTAACAAAACACAAAACGTTAGTTGGACGAACAGCGCGAGAAAATTAAATCGGCGAAGAAGCGCTGCGTGAGATACGCAACGCCATCAAGCAGTTTTTTTTTTTTGAAGAAACGAAGTTTTTTTCTAGAAACGCAAAGCCACTAATAGCTGGCAGCACAATGTAGATTTAGTGAAGCATAAAAAACACCCATTTTTGGGTCATTGCGTCACGTTGCCAGTGCCAAGTAATAAGCCCTGCGATCTTTATAATTGCGTATCTACGCTGTTTACAAATAAAGCAACGCACTGCCTAATGACACCGTAAATATGTTTTGTGAAAATATGTGTAATACTTGTTTTTTATTTACTATGTCAGCCAGTATGAACACAAAAACCAGATCAATATGGCTGGTCACTTAGGAAGGAGTGAATTTTCGACATTCTACTAATCGGGTCACACTTAATCTCACTCTGAAGTTCATCGGGTCACTGGAAGTCTAGCTACAGGGATAACAATGTCGTACTTTTAATGACTATCGGAGCCCTCGTCTTATGGAAACGAAGGGAACGGGCCCGCCTGAGGGGACGCCCCCAGAGAGCCATGTTTCCCCTACTACATCGGCTAAGAAACATAATGCTTTTGCTTCTTAACGCAGAGCTAGTCATGCTGCGAGAGGAGGCTTTCCTCCGACGCTGGTCTACGCGATTTATTATCGTAAAAAACAACAGAGTGTCCAAGCCTTTCCTCCCCTATTGAGGAGGTGGGCTAGAGCTTGTACTACTGTGACATTACAGTGTGTATTTTTCTTTTCTTCTTTAGAAACATGTCCTTTTTGTGCAATATAGTTCTTGAGCGCGAGAGCAAATTGTCCTCACAGGTGAATGCAAAACATCACCCTAAACTGTGAATGACCTCCCCTTCCTTGTTTGTTCCTATAGCGTTACTGTTTATTTAAGCTTAATCATCTCGATGTCATGAATGTCTTGCCTTTGTTGTACAATTTTTGCATTGTATGTCACTGCATACGCTATAAGTTATTTCGCTGTATATAACAGCTTGCATCGTACATACGTATTGATCACCATTATCTATTTTTCCGTGTGCACATAAGCTGTGTAAGATATATCTGGAAATAAGTCTCTTAAATTGGATGCCCCGCCGTGGTAGTCTAGTAGCTAAAGTACTAGGCTGCTAACCCGTATAGGTTGCAGGATGAAATCCCAGTTTCCGATCCCGGCGAAAATGTTGTAGGCCCGTGTGCTCAGATTTGGGTGCACTTTAAAGAACCCCAGGTGGCCGAAATTTCCGATGCTCTCCAATACGGCGTCTCTCATGATCATATGGTGGTTTTGGACGTTAAACCCCACGTATCATAAATATGATTTCACTTTATAAGTCTCCTTTGGCAGCCTCATCAAGAGTGAGGCCCACGGGAAGGCTTTATGCTTTCTCATAGTGGTGTACGAAATACTCTAAATCGTTAACCACTTTTTGTAAGCACACAGTTCCTCATTTGTTTCGCGTGATATAACTGCTTACACGTTGGCGAGATCAGCTCGGGTACTTTGCGTTTCACTTGATCGAAAAAAGGCGTTCGATTGCCTCGAACATACCCACATATTTAGGGTAATGGCAGCGTTTGACTTCTCGCAAAACTTTACTGAGCTTCTCAGAAATGCACGCATAAATATGCACAGCACGTTGTTTTTTTTATAGTTTAGAGAGTGCTCCATTTCCTTTTATCCGTCTTGTACGCCAGGGTTGTCTTCTATCCCCTGTACCTTTTGTACTCAGCCTGGAAACATTCGTGCACTCGCTGCTCACCGATCCATATGTTCTAAGTCTTTCACTACCAGGTAGTGGTACCGTGAAGGTTATAGCATTCACTGATGACATCACGCTATATTTGAAAAAAGAGGCCAGTTTATCTCGTAGCATACGACTTCTTGCTGAGTATGGGACTATTTCAGGTGCGACATTGAATTTTTCAAGATGTAGATATTTTTTCATTGGTTTCCCAGACGTTTGCCACCGTCCTTTTTTCGGTCTTCGAAAAAGCGACTCCATTCCCATTCTGTGTCTTGATTATAACTGCTATAGCGTATCAACCTCCGTGTGATTTTCAGTACTCGAGGACGCAAAACGCCACGCTCGGAGTACAACTTATCGATATTGGAAAGAAGGGACTTAGCACAGACTCTGTTTTGCCGACGTGCACGGTACATATCTCATGTTGTACAGCCCCCATTCCGAATAACTACGTCAATGCCGTCTTTCCTCGACTCCCCCCCCCCTCCCCCTTTTTTTGATCAGGTGGGACGTAGCTAGTTTGCCGAGCAGCACTTGGAGAACCTCGCAAATGCGGTGGATTCGCATTCCCATCTGCGTCTGTTCGCTGCCTGTTGCTTTCCCGGCGATTATTACTTTACTTGCTACACGGTGATAAGTGCCGTGCGCGTGATATTGCCTGCTAGTTCTTAGATACCAAGATACGCTTCTTGCTTCCGGATGCAAGGCTTAACTCTGCACTGCAAGCACTTGACGTTCCTGCATTTTCCTCCACTGAAGTAGCATTTTATCGGCACGGGCAGTAGGTTTGTGCCGATATGGGCCATCTAGAAAGCCGTGTTGTAGAAACAATGGCGGCCCTTCTGCTCCCTCTGGTTTCTCCATCCTCTGTAGCACAATCGAGACGTCTCTCATGGGGCACGATAACGGCATCCTTTTTTCCTGGCAATCTTTGTGACTTTTGGAGGCGTGTAGGATGAAAAGTACTCTCAACACGGGACACATTGAGAGGTGGGGCATGATCCCATCTTCAATTTGTCCTAATAGGAGTCTAACCAGCATGTGCTCTAGCAATGCGTCATTGCAAATGTGCTTTGGAAAGGCGTTAACACTGGTTTCCGTGGCATAGGTGTTAATCGCTTCGTCTTATCTGGTCGCTTCTCATGTAGTCGCTTTGCACGCCTTCTAATAGCTGCGAGATTTGTTCGTTTGTGGCGTGGTAGGTGCGAAGCTGCGCCAGCAGGTCATCGTCGTCGAGCTCTCTTTCCGATTCTGGAAAGCTTATACTTCGAACTTCTATCGTTTCTGTCAGAGAAATTGTTCTTTGGGGAGTAGGAATTGCTACGACAGTGGTTATACCGCTTCCTGTCGGTAGCTTGTAGGCGTGTACGGCTAGTATTACATCTGGCCTGGTTCCTATAGCCAGGTCATCTCACTGTAATTGATTGGTGCATGTACGTTAATATTTTCATGTGTTTGTCTATGCCCCGTGTACATGTGGGTTTGTGTATACATGCGCCCTATTCTGAGACTCTAAACTATTGAAATTTTACACTTCATGAGATCCCTTGTACATATTTTATGACATTTTCACGTCTTGCATGTTTTGTATATACTATGTCATCATGTGATGCGGTTTTGGACACTCTTTGGCCTTGGAAATTTTTCTTCAAAGGCAATAAATATAATGTGCTTGTTCATTTATTTACGTTATTTTGCTTGTTGCATAGAAACTACTTACATGTGTCTGTAGCGTCCCACGATGGAATAATTTTTTTCTAAAGAGATATACATACCAAAGTTTCGCAAGAAAGACTATAGTATTTAAATAAGAAAAACGTGTGCAGTTGCTCTCAGCGTTGACACTGTAGGAAATGCGCTGAAAAGGTTCGCCTGCCTTCTAGTGGCGCTCGCGTTCGCGGGAATGCGCCTACGGTCATTCCAAAAACAGGTCGTGCAGCCTGTTCGGCATCGAGGGTGCTACAGGACACCTTTATTTATGCGATATCATTGACGAGCTCATTTCGCAGATATTCTGGTACATTTTATCCGGATCTACAATGGCGATTCATAATTTTGCCTCTCTCAAAATCCACTCTTTGGCTGCTAGAACTCTTGAATTATCTCCTCCGCCTGATCGCCTCATCGCACTCCTCTGGGTCCCTGCGCACTGTGGACACCCAGGGCAACACGGCCACTCAAACCCAAGCCCGAGCACTCGCTAACCGGGCTCAAAGGGACTTGTGGTGCCAGGAATCAGCTGTACCACGAGGTCACACACGTTTACCGAAATTGCCATCTAACGTACCCCTCACCGCGAAAATACCTTTCTGGAAGTGACCAGGTTTTGTGACGTAGACTTAAAATGGCCACAGTCCCGCCTGCTTTCCTTCTCTTGTTTTTTGTGCATGGCGAGACTTCTCGTTATTGTGAATTGTTTCCTAGCACCAGATCCACCTTCAATGCCGTATTTCTGAATCGCCCCGAACAAAACCAAGCCCCCATGGCAGAGGTCAGAACACGAGGAGCGATGGGAGGCTGCCGTCTATAACGATTTCATTTTCTCTTTCACTTATCAAACTTCTTAAGCACATGCTTAGGGGAATACTCTGCCGGCGTCTCATAAATATTCTGTTTACGATCACACGTAAGTATACGATGCCTTCGCGCAGAACTAGGAACACCGACGCACAGCAGTATATGGTTCTTCTTGTTCTCGAGCCCAGCTACAAGTGTACATCGAGAAGGGCAGGTGTACAGCACAGCGCCTCTCGTGACGTAAGACCTTTCAAACACTCCAGTGCTCTTCTACTAAATGACCCCATTCATAACCTTGCCTTGCAAAGATAAGCTGGAGCACGTATGTTGCTTACCAATCACATGTTCAGTCAGCGCATCTCCTTGGCACGGTTTGCTCACTGAGGACCGTTGAAGGCAGCTCACGTTCGGCCAACTCGTAGTGTCCCGGAGGAGCGCACACAAGACACACCCGGTGATCGAGGCGGGCTTGTTGCCTTAATTCTGAGTGATCGCAGTTACCATAGCGTATACTTAATTAGCATCGGGCTACGAATTAGTAGCATGGAACAGGCAGTCACCATCCACCATATAATCAACTTTTCACCCACGGCATAAGAGAGAGAGAGAGAGATGAAGATGCAATGAAAGGCAGGTAGGTTAACCAGACGCAGATTTGGTTTGCTACCCTGCACTGCGAAAGGGATGAAGGGAAGAAAAGAGGTTGCAGAGAGATAAGAAGGTACACACAATCATGAGCACACTCGTGAGCACAATCATGAGCACAATCATGAGCACACAATCATAAGCATGAGCCAGCAAGTGGCATATACGTCCCCGACCGACCAAAGTTGTTATTTCAGAAGTTACAAAAGATTCAACTGCTGCGCCAGCGAGAAGTGCACAGCACTTCGAAGCCAGAGCAAGCCCTAACTGCAGTGAATCACGCAGACTTGAACTCACCAACTTACGATGTGCGCAAAACTACTGTCCATCTTCATTTAGCGAATCACTAACGCCTACCAGGGCAAAATTGAAGCAGCGAGAAACAAAGACGCGTTCAGTAAACTTGGTGCAGCGTAGACACCGTTCAGCGACCACTTAGTATGATCCTGTAAACAATAATAGTGCGAAAAACATTGTAGAAGTTTACCTTCCAATGTAGACTCGCCCACAAAAATTGCAGAACGTGGGATTCCCCGCTAATGTGAAGTTTTGCATCGTTAATGCACTGTGCTTCGGACCCAGCTACTAGCTGCGTAGGTCACAATAGCTACTTCATGCTTGAACATCTGCTTTCGGGCTATGTTCTTTGAAAAAGGGGGAAATAAGCTTTATCGAAAATTCAGCATTCCGAGAGTTGTCTTTGAAGGGAGGGGGGTGCTTTTAATTCAATTTTTTTGAAAGCTCGACAAGAAATAGGAAACACAAATGTCGCAAAGGGATTTTTTGTCAAGGTAAACATAGTGGGAATGGAGAAAGACAGGGAGGTTAAATTCAAAGCACTTTTGGGTTTACTATCGGCCAGTTCAGTAGACGAAAATGGCCCGAAGGTACAATGTATATCCAAAAGGAAACCAAGTGAAAGACAACACGCAGCGCTAGGCGTGTTTTGCTTTGCGCCGTCTTGAATGTGCTATACCTCGGGAACTAATAAACACCAACAATGCCGCCGTGAAATCTTAATGAGCAATAAGTGTTTTGAAATAGGACAAAAAGTAATACGGAGAATGGGGAATATCCACAGCGATTAGAACACTTTGTAATGTGAAAGAAGACATTGACTGTTTAGGTATTTTGCGGGTTTTGTTGACGCGTTCGTAATATGCCAACTGCAAGGAGCATTCGGCGGGTGGCATGCAATTGTTGATGCTAGGGTAAGCTGCTCTGAGCCTCGACTCGTGCAGCTTGTTTAGCAGCAGAAGCAGCAGCAGCAGCAGCAGCAGCAGCAGCAAACAAGGCACTATCAACTGTGTCTCTGATCGCTAGAAGTATATTGTAAACGTGTGTATGCCTCACTGCCACCCATATTTAGGGGCGAAGCTCGTTAATGCGGCACCCGTTCGTTCTTCATGGTTTTAGTCGTAGTGTGTAACAAGTGTAACATTTGGCCTGCAAGGTGGTGCCGGTGGGAGATTTCTCCTGTGCTTTGTTGAACAATAAAAAGCTCGCGGCGTGCCCGTTAACTAAAAGCCGAATGGTCCTGTCCCTCATTTCCCATTAGCAGCCAATGGCATGTTCCAGTAGGAAACGTTAGTAGAAATAGAAGTGTTAAAAGCTGACTTCTGCTGTTATCATCCCCAGTAGCAGCCATTGTTTACCTCCAAGGTAGTGCCTGGTGAGATTTCACCTGTGCGTGATTAAACAATAAAAATGTTTGTTCAAAACGCCGTTGATTGATGAAATAAACCAACGAAAGACACCGGATGTTTCCAAAATCAAAACGAAAAGACGCCAGATGTTTCTAAAGCAGAACATAAAAAGAAGACGCCAGCTGCTTAACGAAAGACGCCAGGTGTTTTTCTAAAACAATGGTTTTATAATCAAAAACGTATCAATACAGGTTTGTAGTTGCCGATGCTCGTTGCCGTCGATGTGTGCTCGTATGGATAAGGATGCCGATACAGTTTACTTAAAGCTAGCCGAAGGAGTTCGAGATATGGAAGTAGCACTCTGCACACAGAGCAACGATGAAGAAAGTGCTGCAGTAGACTTTGGTGGCGTCACCGTCTTGATACTTTACCTGGGACCAAATCTTCCCATTCAAGACATCAAGCTGTTCAACGACAGAGACATGTGTATATACAACAAGTCGAAACCTTTCATTCTCGTCGGGCACTTCAGCGTTGACATTACAAACCCCAACAAACATTTGTTGATGCATCACATGTCAGAAAAGTTCGAACTCAAATGCATCTCTTTTGAAAACCCCAACCCAACCACAATAGAGGCACCTGCATCGACATCGTCTTTGCCAACTTTCATCTGCAACCAGTGCAAGAACCACTTAGCTTATATTTCACCCACAAAGCGGTCATATTGAAAGGACAACGAAAACCAGCAATAAAACTTTGATGAAATATTTAATCAATCGTTTCAGGTCTTTTTTTATCGGTCGAATTAACGAAAGAAAATTTCATGGTATTACTTCCAGGTGCTTCGCCCAATCTTATCATCATTCACCTCGTGCATCTACCGTCAATTTTTTTTTCGTTAGTGAAGAGGCTGCGCGCTGATTCCCACATTGTTGTGACCAAAGGAAGAAAGGGAATGAATATTAAGTCAGTTCTTTTTGTTAGATGCAACCAAATGAACAAAAAAAGGCAGAATATCCACGGAGCGAATGATGGAGAGTGGGGCGGAGCATTCGTCCGTCCATTCGTTCTTGCATCCGTTCGTCCATGCGTCCGCCTGTGTGACCGTCCATGCGTCCATCCACCCGTCCGTGCGTGCGTCTGTTCGTGCGTCCGTCCCTGCGTTCGTCCATGCATCCACCCCCGCATCGTTACACGCGTCCATCCATGCATCTGTCTGTGTGTCCGTTCGTCCATATATTCAACACTCCAGGTATCACCATCTCGCATCTTTTCATCATATATTCCCCATATTGAAGCACCGCTTACCAGCGGACATTCCAAGGACTGAACGAGAGGTGGCACACGCACGCACACTTTCTTACGGCTAGCGCTTCGGGTATACTTCCCACCTTTAACCACCTCGAGTTCATGGTATATACTAGTTCATTGTATTCGTGGCACTGTGTGTGCTCCACGAGTGTGCTCCTGATTGTGTGTACCTTCTCATCTCTCTGCAACCTCTTTTCTCCCCTTTATTTCTTCCCCAGTGCAGGGTAGCAAACCGGATGTGTGTCTGGTTAACCTCCCTGCCTCTCCTTGCATCTTTATCTCTCTCTCTCTCGTGGCACTGCGGCTCAACGCTCGCTAAACCTTTCTAAAACTAAGGAGGTTATACCCAGCGAGTATAACGTAGCAACCCTTTCTTGTCAGATGGTGCTCAATGTACATGACAATGGCTGCTAATGGGGATCGCAGTATGCGCGTTAACTAAAAGCCGAATGTTCCTGTCTCATTCCCCATTATCAGCCATTGGCATGTAGATTGAGCACTATTTTTTATTGTTCAAGAACGCACAAAAGAAATCTCTCACCGGCACCACCTTGGAGGTCAAAAGGTTTTAGTTGTTACATACTACAACAGCTACGAAGGACAAACGTGCTTCGCCCCTAAAACGCAAGCAGTTTCCCTATGCAAGGTAAAAAAGAAGAGGAAGAAGGCAGACTTACAAGTTCTACAGCGATATAATTTAGCGTAATTTAGCTACGGTAAATCAAATAAAAAACAAATTGGGCAGACGCCACGTATTATATGTGCAGATGCTATAGGCACAGGCACCTGTGTTGAATAGTCGCATATCTTTTATATGACCAAAGGTTTAGAGTTGTGTTAGAAGGTCAAGAGCAAAATAAGTATTGCCAACACGAGCTGAAAGCCTGTGCTTGCGAGCATAGTACTACCCGTGATAGTGCTATGTAGACCAACTTCAGTGGATGGCGATTACTTACAAGTGAAGCTTTGCCAATGTCATGCCTGTCTCATTGAAATACATATGTAATTGGAATACATACATATGTAATGTTTATAATGTTAGAATGGCAGCACTGCAACCACAATTCACGTTTCACCTTCATATGGTGTTTTCTAAAGGAGTTCTGAGATGTAGGTATCAAATTCCGGGCCCTCCGCGAATTGGTAAGACCTTACACATAGAGTGCGCCGCAATCAACCGAGAAATGGAAGACCAGTTGGGAAATCTGAGGGTTTACACACGGTCAAACTTCGATTATTTCCACTAGCTCCCAACGTCGTATCAGTAGTTGCTGGGACGACGAGAGACAATACCCTTGAAGGAAATTTCACAGAGACTGGCAAGCCAAATTAAAGGTAAGAAACCTTGGTGGCTTAGTTGAAGGTGTATATGTCTCCCCTCCCAAGATTATCAGGCGTCATTTCACGCGAGGACTGTGGAAATGAACTCCCAGAGTTCACTGCTAACTTCCTATGCAAAATCTTTCTGATTTCTTATTCTAGATCAGATAACTCAGTTAAACGACCTTCACCTTCTCATCAAGGAATTATCATTTCACTGAAAAAGTCGATGATGGGCTTTGTCACTTTCGGAATGTCAAATAGCAAATGTCGTTTTTATCGCAAAGTAATTGTATGTTTTAAATGTTCCTGCTAGAGCTTCGACTTTATTTTACCATTGTGAGCAAACCAATAGCAAACTTCAGGTGGTACAACCTTAAGCTGTATTCGTACATGCGGCAGAGTATGAAGTGTAGCATATATTGCAGCAGTTCTTTCATTTTGATTCCTAAAGCAGGATCCAGCCTATTTCCCAATACCACGACGGCCAAAACTGGGTGCTCGATACTGGTGCAAGAAACCTATGTAAAAGACTGCAACTGCGTAAATGAATTCGTAAACTTGGATTCATTATTGGATTCAAGTTCACAGAAGGCGATTATATTAATATGAAGGTGACACTCATTATTATTCGATCATAGCCAAAATTGGGTACCTTTCCCACCATTTCGAGATGTGGTAAGAATTGGCAACAGACTAGCCACCAATACCTCACTAACACCATTATAAACAACGTTAAGTGTGACTGAGCCAAAGTTAGCTAGCATTATAAATTACGTATGTCAACCATAATGAAGACTATTACTACATGAGACATCATAAAAACCACAATGGAAAACTTGGCTAGTTAGTGAATATTTGTCGTAGCTTACAGCGTGAAAGACCCGGACATAAAGTAGACATTGTGAGCGCCACTCCCTTATTGAACAAAAAATTGCTCTTCAAGCACCCACACAAGCTATAGAGACAAATTATGGAGGCGGTTTTTTTATAAATAAGAAGGAATCAGTTTTTCAGCCAGCCATCCAATGCATCAATGAATAATAAAGTAAAAAAATGGACCCGTATCGGCATGTTTCACCGCAAGTGTTGTCGAAAGACGATAGCCTTGCGTGTGAAGAAAGTGAACAAAACGTTTATTTGATGTTCCGCACGAGAAAATAGGTGAATTGTATTTTGGAAGCGCTGCTTTAAGCCGCGTTCACACTGAGCATTCCGGCCGCCGAAAGTGCTCCGAATCCGGTTCGGCGGCGGCGAGATCCGCCGAAAGGGCCCTTTCCGCGCCGATCGCTCTCGGACCGATTTTTGCGGCGTCTGCCGCCGAATCGGTCACCGCGGACCAATAGGAGCGCTAGTCAAGGAATTTTGAAAAATGGCGGCCAAGCCCTACTCACTTGTTATGCCGCAGTGCATGTAACTGAATGTTGAAACCAGCGGGAGTTTAACCTACTCTGTGCCTACTTCGCCTCCGCATTTCGTGAAAGAGGTAACCGAGCTTGCTGTTGGCGTGACCGAGCTTGTTGCGGTCTTGCAGAGCAAAACAAACCCACCAACGCCGCTGGCGTCGGTGGTTTTTCTGCTCTTCGTGCATTACAAGACAGCCACTTGCCAGCAAAGTAAGCAGTACTGTCTTTTCTTGCTTCTTGCGTACGAGAATCGTCGAAGTATGCACCACTGGATAGCGTAGTAGCGTTTGCGAGCCGCGACAACAACCGGGTGACAGCGCATCCATCCCGCGTTCGCCCCGTAGTAGATGGCATATTCGGCGGCGCGGGTCGCGTCCAGTGCGAATGACGCTGTGTTTCGGCGGCAGGGGAATTTCGGTCGCTGTAGAAAGCGGATGTTTCAGTGTGAACTAGGCATTAGAGAGCCTCGATCCGTGCAGCGAAGGTGAACGAGCTCATCGGGGCACGTTAGGCACGAGCGCTATCTGGCAGGTATCTTTGAAAACGAAGGAAGGCGTGCGCACCCATGGAGAAAGATGCGCGCCTGTCTCGGAGGCGATAAGGTGTAGAACGCAAAGCGATGAATAGGTGCCGCCACCGTGTCGTCTTAGCAAAGTGTTGGAAACACCTGGCTTTTTGAGCATCGCGTTGCATTGTCAGCGCAGTGTGATAAACGCTACGGTCCTTAGAATCACTTATGTGTACCTTCTTTAGTACAAAGACACACATAAAAAATATTGATGTGTTGTTGTGGTGCCTCTGATATGCGCAATAATTGTTTTTAATTGACAATCGCCCAAGTATGAACGCTGAAACTTGAGCAATAGTGGTGGGCGCTGCAGATGGGGTTGGCCGTTAGAGTTTATTGCTTGGTGCTGTTTGGAGTATCGTTACAGCGAACAAAAGAGAAATGTAGAGGCAGACATGTAGACAGACCAAAATTTTTGCTTCGATGTACCCCCCAAAAGACTATCGTCTATAAAAGAACAACGCTCTGTGTCCTTTTCTCTAGTATATGTCCATGTGTTTCATGCTGTAAACCATAATAAATAATGACCACACGAGCCGACGGTAGCCAACACTAAACAGCCTTGTTAGTATGCGGGTAAACACGATGGGCAAATCCAAAAAGAGTGTGAGGGGGGGTCAGAAATTAGTGCTCTGATACGCGAAATATAAAAATTATTGGACCCCGTACAACGTTACTTAGCTCGGTGGCTGAACATTTGTGCAGGTATTCGCTAGAGAGGCAGGGAGCTCATATGTTTTTTTTAGACAGTCTGCATTTACAGTAATAATAACCGCCGTTTAGAGAGAGAGAGAAGAAATGTAGGAAACGTAGGGAGGTTAACTAGACTATGCGTCCAGTTTGCTACCATACACATGGGGAGAGGGAGAGGGGAGTAAAAGAAAAGAGAGAGAAGGATAGACCCATGTCACATCACACACACAATGCCGAGTTTGACAGGCGGTCCCTCAATGAAGTTGCTGTCAAGTATCTCAGGAGGGCTTGTGTGGCTTTCTGTGCTGATGTGCTGCGCGACCAGGCTCCTAAGATCTTTGCTTCACTAAATGGCCTGTCATCGAGTCTATTCAAGGCACACTGGAGAGTCCGGCGATCTTCATCAAATCGGGCACAGTGGCACAAGAGATGTTAAATAGTCTCTATACAGTTGCAGCTTTCACACATGGATAACCTGCCATGCCAATGCGATGGCTGAATGACTTAGTAAACGCTACCCCAGTCCACAGCCGGCACAGCACTGTAGCGTCACGTCGAGAAATCTTGGATAGCAGTTGTTTCTGACGTAATTACTTAAGGTTCCTAGGGCGATGAATGGAGTTAAGTGGAGAATTCCAGTGCGCAAGCGTGGCATTATGCGCGATGTGACGAAGTTCTCTAGCTGCGTCTACTCTTGACAAGGGTATTAATAGTGTGGGTGCTCCATCGTGAGCACATCGGGCAGCGTCGTCGGCGCGGTGGTTACCACTGATGCCACAGTGGCCCGGCAACCATTGTGAAACAATGTCGTGTCCTTGATCAGCGGCGCGATGACAAATTTCATTTATAGGATACACCATCTGGTGGTAGTTACCACGTCGTAGACTTCGCACGCATTTAAGGGCTGCCTTGGAGTCGACCGCCGTTTAACTGTGCAGTTACACTTCAGAATAACCATTTCTCAGCCATGCTTATGCTATAGGCAAAACACCATATAACCTGCTATACGGCTGTCAAAGTGCCTGTCGCCAGAGACCGGCTGAAAAGAACGAAAACAGGCCTCTATGGTGAAGCTACGAGGGTTTACCCTGAAAAAAGAACTTTAAAAATGGCTGCCGTGAAAATGATTGCAGCTGCAGAAGGAAAGTGAAAAACAAGCATAAAATACCAATAGGTGACCAAAATATTGCGTCGGTAAGGTTTAGGTGTACAAAATACGCAACACCAAAAGGAGAAAGTGGCAAGCAACATTGTGCACATGCGCACATCAGTGAGAGTGATCTGTCAGACATTGAGGCAGCGGCTACGTTTTTCTATTTTCGCTGCTAGATGAATACTTCGTTCCAAAAAAAAAAACACATGCCCATCTCTTCACTTCTGCAGCTCTTCTCTGATCGACTGGCCGTTTCTGCGCGTGACGTGGCCATAAAACACCGCTCAGAGGCTGCTTCTTCAAGGATGCCGTCTCTCGTGGACGTTCCACTTCTCTTTCAGCCGAGTCACCTGCGCTTGTTGATGTCTTAACGCCTGCAGCCCCCGGAATCGGGCCACCCACAATCGTTTGTGTGTGAAGTTTGGTGTCCCGTTTTTCTTCAAGTGCGTTCCTGGAAGCTCGTTTTTGGAAGAATTGGTGCAGATCACTGCCAATTTTGTCGCTTTTCGTGTTTGTGTTTTTTTTTGTGTGTGTGCGTGTTTCGTTCAAGGCCACGAGTTTGCTCTTCGGTCGAGTAATAGTCAAGTATACACTCTCGCGATCGAGCACAGCTCTTTTCCTTTTAGTATATTGTTTTTCTAAGACGTCCTATGTAAACAGAGGAGGGTTCGCTACTCCATGGCTGCCACAGATCAGCTGGCTCAGTAGTCAGCAGGTTATTTAAAACTATGGTCCAGCGTTTCCTACTGTATCGATTGTCTAAATCCAATAAAACTACAAAAAAACTCTATATGGAAAATCCTCTAAGCCTGACAAAACGACAGCCTTCGGTGAAGTGAGCTTGCATGCGCACGCGAGAGTGAGTGGCTCTTTGTTCACCAAGTGCGCTGAGTGCGCAGAATAAAAGAGGAGACCATGGGAAGTCGCATTTCAGAACTTCCTAAAGACGGATCATTCCCAGAGAAAAGCATCGACTGCTTTTGCCACTCCCTTGCGTTCGGGCAGTGCAGAGAGTGGACAGGTTTCTTTTGGGAACTGTTTCCTGGGTTTTGAAGCTATACTATCATACGCACTTCACTGCTTTTGGGTTCCTCCCCGCTGCGGTGGTCTAGTGGCTAAGGTACTCAGCTGCTGACCCGCAGGTCACGGGATTAAATCCCGGCTGCGGCGGCTGCAATTTTGACGGAGGCGGAAATGTTGTAGGCCCGTGTGCTCAGATTTGGGTGCACGTTAAAGAACCGCAGGTGGTCGAAATTTCCGGAGCTGTCCACTACAGTGGTTCTCATAATCATATGGTGATTTTGGCACGTGGAATCTCACATATCAATCGATGCTTTTAGGTGAGCGTGTCGCGCTTCTGTTTTGGAAGCGTGGATTCAGCAACAGCGGAAAAAACTTGCGATCGATGGACTTGATAAAGCCCCTCAATAAATAACAACTCGCTAAAAATGCGAAGAGTGGCCGCTAAATTTGTTGTCGGCTTTGCCTACGCTTGATTTGCTAAGGTACTTTAAATTACCACACTGTGCAGTACATTGAGTCATCGTGCAATATTTATTACCTAAAACAAATGTATTTATTGCTTTGAAGCAACGACTTCAAACACATAGAAACGTGTCTTGAGGGTGGCCATCAATGGCTACTTTGCACTAAATTTGTTACATTCTCACTCTGTCTGGCTCACTAAAATTTCAGGTTATCGCGATGGCTACTTTCTGGCTACGATTAACGTATATTTTGGCGCACTTGCCGGTGATTTCTGCGTAATATTTAAAATAGAGCTACGAAGAAGTATAAAGCCTATTGGTATGTCACACGATTCAGCCACCCGGCGAAAGTTCAGGCACTTGCTTAGCACCCATACATCTATAACTGGTAGTTGCGTTCACACTTGTAAACATTTTGATCAAAAATTAAATATTTTGCATATCTTGAACGCAACATAACTACGTAAGTATTGAGTTGTATGCTCATTTACTATAAAAATACTTAGATACCCGATTTGAAGATCCTAATTTTTATAAGGCAGCGCTGAAAATGAGACGCCATGCGCGAAAAAATCATCTGCCGACGATATGGTGCTGCCTATACTTCGGCGCACAATTCTACAGCCGTCAGCAAGCTTAACACGAGCGCTTCACAGCGTTCCCTAAAGCAGTTTGATTGACGCAAGCATTGCGTAGCTCTGGAATCTGTTTCCGAGATGTTCCCCATGCATGCCGACATACTATCCAACCATACCGAGCTATTACCTCGGCAACAGGGCCCAGTGCTTCACGGCTATCAGTCGAAGTAATCTAGGTGAGACCTTGCTGATGACTGTTGATGATGACTGTACATGCATACAGTCATTGACCAGTTCAAGTCGTAAAATATACTCATGTTTGACAAATTGTTATTCTCTACAAACTATCATGCTATACAGTACCACCCGCAACCAAAACATTGTTGACATGTCGTGGAGGCATGAACACATGACATGCCAACAGTACTAGTGGGGTAAAATGAAATCTGTTCAGACTACCCTCCATTACGTTTATCATGCCAGGACGGAAATGGTACGCAACAGCACAGCTGGGAAGCCCACGGATGACACAAAAGGTAATTATTAGTAATTATTGTCCATAGAAACACTTACTGTACATAGAACAAAAAGAGTGTTGGGATCCTTAAACTTCCCTTTTAAGAGTTGAATGCGATAGTGATATTCTATTATTAGTGCGTACTTCAACCATTTAGTGCATACTTTTCACGGTATGATGCTACTCGAGAAGTCTAAATCGTGGATTACTACAGTCTAATCAATAAAGTTGAAAGTGGCTCGTGTCGCTCAAGCCTTCGTATATAGCTGTATTCTGTGTAACGAGTAGCATGCTTTAGACCTCGGGCAAAATGCGATTGAAATGTTTTCGAACTTGCAATGCACCCGCTATGTAGTTTTTACAGATATGCTCAGTAACGTGTGGCCCCATCGCGGTGGTCTAGTGGCTAAGGTACTCGGCTGCTGAGCCGCAGGTCACGGGGTCAAATCCCGGCTGCGGTGGCTGCATTTCCAATGGAGGCGGAAATGTATGCCGTGTGCTCAGATTTGGGTGCGAGTTAAAGAATCCCAGGAAGTCGAAATTTCTGGAGCCCTCCACTACGGCGTCCATCATAATCATATGGTGGTTTTGGGAAGTTAAACCCCATATATTAATCAATTAATCAATCAGTACTGTAAGTCGCTTTTGTATTGGGTGGCTGGTTTTAATCGTTAGGATAGTCACAAGTACTGACACCTGATGACAATGTATGCTTGTACCACGCAGTATTACTGCGACATTAGGCTACATGTTCTATTAGGAAGCCTGTGTAAAAGACACGTGTATTTGCGAAGTATGAAAGACTTTTCACTGCATTTCTAAGCTAAGAATGCCACACATGCGGCATTGGTTCGATCCCCTCTTGAACGCAGAATTTTTTAATACTTATTTTATTTGAGTCTTTCTTGATTTGGAGTCCCAGACAAGATGGCGATTTTTCGCTCACAACCAACGACGCTCACGCCGACTCCGAAATCGGCGCCGGCATTTCTCCGAAACGAGCTCTATTACCATATCGCGTTAAAATAACCAGAACACTTGATAAATCGATCAACGGGTAAATCAGCAAGCTCCAAGAAGTTTGGTGTCCACCAAAAGAACGTTCTTTCACGGCACGGGATCTTCACACAGGCATCTGGAGAGAATTAGTGGTGTGACAAGGAGGGCCGTATTGATACTGCATTTTCCCGTTTACAACCGTACCGTGCTTATGAACAGCAGCATTATGTACAAATCAGACAAAAAATAAAATATAAAAGCAGCATTTCGTCTTTTAGTGTTGCCTTTCTTGCAGTAAATATTGTAAGCAGCACCGTGAAGCCTAGTTTCGCTCCAAAATTGGCAACGTAAATGCGGGAAATTTTTTAACTGCTCTACATCGAAATATACGACACATCCAACTAATTTCCGCTTTTGATTATGAGGATATGTGGGGTTTAACGTCCCAAAGCTAGCATATGATTATGAGAGACGCCGTATAGTTGAGGGCTCCGGAAATTTCGACTGCCTGTGGTTCTTTACCGTGCACCCAAACCTGAGTACACGGGCCTACAGAATTTTCGCCCCTATAGAAAATGCAGCTGCCGCAGCCGGGATTTGATCCCGTGACCTGCGGGTCAGCATACGAGTACCTTAGCCACTAGACCATAGTGGCGGCGATTCTCACTTTTTAGCGAGCTGCGGATATACATGGGTGTGACTGTATGGTTACTTCCTCTATCTTCCTTGAAATACTATAGTGGGAGTGTAAAACGTCCTTACCATCCACGTCTCTTAAATTGTGACACTTTTCCGTCTTTTTGCTCAGTGCGTTAGAGAACACGGCTGTTATGCATCATTTTGTTCTCTTTACTTTAACACTGATTGTATTTATTCTTTTCTTGTTACTACACACTTTCCTCTAAAACATGAAATTCATATAAATTGGTAACATACTGGCATTGGTCAAAAAACAGGTAGTATGTAAAATGATGATGGGTTTTATTGAAAGGCCACACTTTTTGATGGTATAACTTGCGAAGGATTTCATGGTTACGATGTTTACTCGAACGCTTCGAAACCTATTTTTGCTCAAACTAACTTGCACAGCATCTCTAACTACGTGATTCGTAATTTAACACCAAACAATTTCTTTAAAACTTGCAACAATCTCTTTAGTCCCGTAAATATAGGGAAAATAGTTGTCAAAATAAGCATAATGAATGAATGAATTAAACTTTGTCGTATTGTGCCTGCAGAACTATTGAGGCTGTGTACTTAAGCGGGTTTCTTGTGTAGGGCTGTCTGAATGATGGTGCAGTATAACGTCCTCCAGACTACTCATGTTCTTCTATGCACGAGGTCTCACACACATGGCCTGCTTATAACCGCGTTCATTCCGTATTCTTTTTTAACTTCGTGAGTATTCGTGACACTGCTAAATCTTCATCGCATTATATTCACACATATCATGAATAATTAGTCTTCGCGTGGGTGAGCCACACATATGAGACTGGTGTTCTGGTGAGTTCGGCTCAAAGGAATATATGGCGCAAGGTACGACGTGCGTGAGGCTTCGCGTTTGTTAAATAAAACTGCATGGATGTTGAAGAGCGACATCTGTTTCGTCTTTCAGAGACGAAGCTCCTCAAGGCATGGGTCTGTACATCCTCTGAGGTAAGTAGTTGTAGTTGTAGGTAGCCACCTCTAGTTTAGTTCTAGGAGTGTTCAATATATGGTGGCACTTGTAGTTGATGAAAAGATGCAAGATGTTATAAAACTAAACGGCGGCACTCTTAGTTGATGTTGAAAGATGTGAGATGTTACGATAGGAATGATGTCCCATATGGCACGTGTCGTTGTTGAAAGGCAGTTGTTCGATTTTGTGCGGTGACGTACGCTAGGGGGAGCGTTGTAATAAAATTCGTTCGCTGTAGGCGCGTGCTCGGAGTTGCCGGATGAACAAGGCTGCAGAGCGGCGAGCGCGCAATGCGGTTGCAGCGCGCGCTCGCAGACAGAACCCCGTAGCGCGAGCCCACGAGGCAGAAGCGCGACGTGAAGCCGTGTGACGCTGCAGCCAAGGTCCTGCCGTACGAGAGCGGGAGGCCCAAGCGGCACGGCATACACAGACAGCGTTTTTCACGTCTTCAAATGATGATCTACTCGGCAATTACACGGAAGATTCACGCTTTTTTGATGACTCCTTCCGGAGTACGCTCCCTCATCATCATTAACCCCGTGGACATGCTGTGAGTTGTTTCTTTTTTTTTGCTTTAGTTCGAAAAGCCCATTTGACAAGCAAACAACACGTTCCGAGTGCATTCAAGCTTTCTTATCGCCGACAAATGCCATTTTCTCACTAGCATACAGTAGCGCTGGTAATGCCGTGAAAACGTCAGAATTTTAAGGCTATTTGTATATTCCAATTACATGACTGGCCAATCTCTCTCTATATTTAATTCTGTCTTGTTCCTGGGAAAAGAAAACGTACGTCACCTGATACTGCAACTAGTAAATACAATAGCGAAGAAAAAAGAACATTTCGAGGGAGTAATTATATGTGTACAGTAAATTACACTCAAGTCAAGCGGAGCAGCTCAAATCACAAAACTGCTTAAAGCTGGTGTTCAAAAAATTCACGGTCGTAGTAGATCGTTAATATTGCGCGCAAGACGTGAACAATCGAGCAGTATAAATTCAAGGCCTTGTGGGCTGACCAGTGATAAGATCGGAAAATTTGAGGCGTGATGTATACAAGCTGGCGTGTTTCAACGGTGACCGGTGTTTATCGAGAATCGTGTCTCTGTTCACCGATATGGAACAGAGACACGAAAACGGGCGTGGTTTTTTGACCAATGCCAGTATGTTACCAATTTATATGAATTTAATGTTTTAGAGGAAAGTGTGTAGTAATAAGAAAAGAATAAATACAATCAGTGTTAAAGTAAAGAGAATAAAATGATGCATAACAGCCGTGTTCTCTAACGCACCGATATGGGAGTTCAGCGCGCATTGCTTCGAATTCGCATTTTCCTGGCCACAAGTTCAGTCAGATAAACGGTTTAATTTCAAACACGCCGTCATTGCCTTCGTCAACTTATTTATTTATTTATTCATAATACCCCTAAAGGCCCTCGTGAGAGGGTATCACATAGGGGGGTTACATGAGCAAATTTACAAACAATAAACGTCAAAAACGAGAAAAAAGTCAAAAAATTCTAATTAATTACAGACTAAGGTTGAGATATATGTTATAACTAGTAATTGGTAAAGACAGCAGAAAAATAGAGAAAAGAATAGGCAACAAATCATTGGAATACAGATGAGTACCCAGTGAACAACCTATGAAAATGCAAGAAAAAATAATCAATACACTTGATAAAAAAAAAACGTACACTCAAAAACGAATAAAAAATATACACTCACTCATCACACCTCAAATAAGCTGAATCAAGGTAAAAATACTACACGTGTGCTCTGCACGTTATAGAAAACGTTATAGATTACATGACTGGCCAATCTCTCTCTATATTTAATTCTGTCTTGTTCCTGGGAAAAGAAAACGTACGTCACCTGATACTGCAACTAGTAAATACAATAGCGAAGAAAAAAGAACATTTCGAGGGAGTAATTATATGTGTACAGTAAATTACACTCAACTTCACGACCACAGGACAATATTTCACGACAGGTGAGAAGGAAGGCTCTGAAGTTAAGGAAATATCATTTGGTGTGCTACAGTACACTGTACTAGGGAATTAAGTTTTGTTGTGAAGAACTTTTTGAAATACTAAAAAAGACACCCCCCCCCTCTCCGCCAGAAAACGAGGGAAAAAGAACACTCACAGTAAATGCGTTGTAATTGCGGTACTTCAGAATGGCTAGTGCTTCGCAAGAAGCGCTGCGCTTCTGCGGTCTCTTTGTGTAACATTGTGTCATGTGACTAGCGATGAAGTCTTTCGACTGAGAAAGGTGAGCCGTCTAACCTGCTGAACGCGCTCCAAAGGGATAGTCGCTGTGCACGTTGTGGTGGGCAACCACACAAAAAAATTTCTATTGCATGAACCGCACACAGTAAAGGTTCTAAAATAATGTCTAATAGTCAAACCGAAGCACTGTAAATTAAGAAACGGCAAGCAAACATGGGCGACCGTTCCAGTCTGGCCCGTACGTAGCAACACATTTTTCGAGTTTTTGAGGGCGGAGGGCAAGGGTGCGGGGGCCCGCTTCACTAAATAAAAAGAAACATAGAAAACGGGCGTGGCAATATAAATAAACGAATATTATGGTTGAACTGGAGCCCTGCACCACATTGCCTATAGTTCACCCGTCATGTGTGAATAGTAGTGATGACTATAGTTCTCGTGTGCTTCCGCTGAGCTTGAATACGTCATTTTCATACTTCTGGATAATGAAATCTGTTTACGCGTAACTTATATTCCCGCGTACTATAAGAGCGCGTTTACACTTAGCCTTGAAGAGAGGGAAAGCGGCGAAACTATTTGGAAACTGGCTCGTTTCGCCGAAGCGGCCGGAAAACCACACCACGCAGTCGGCGCGCAAGAATAGGTCAGAGACCAATTTCCCCGCCACGCGAAAGCGGATCCGGTTCGCGCTTCACGGCTTTGATAGCGCCAGATCAAACTACGTGATTTAACCAGTCGGCCGCAGAATCAACATGGCGGCAAAGGCGTCGGCAGTGGCTCGCATCGGCTAAAGCGCCAATTACCCGTGCAGCAAAACGAAGCTTGACGGCCTCAACGGGGAGGCATTCATCGAGAACCTGGTTTGGATTATGATCGCCAAGAACTCTGGAATTCGACGGTGCAGCAGCAGCGGGTCGGCATGCCCGAACGTGTCTCGCGTTGGCGCGTGCCGACCCGCTGAAGCCAGCTGAATTCGCTGCCATTGCGGTCACTCGGGTCATTTCTGCTGGCTTATCTGCCGAAATAACGTTTTGAAAAGGTGCGACCTGTTTCTTTTCAGTACTTTGCTTGAATAACTTGAATTCAGTACAAAATTTAGTGCTCAGAAAGCAGGTAAAATCGAATCATTCTCAAGGTAGCGACGGCAGCGGTAGAGCCAGGGGCAGGACGATTGTGAACATTCTCGGCGCGCGCGGTTATGGTTTTACGGCCGCTCTGGCAATTTCGTTTTGGATTCACTTCTCAAGTGTGAATGCGGCCTAAGACTCCCTGGCTCGTTGCCTTGCAACTGTCTGGGCGAGTTCTGTTCCATTTTTCATTATTTGCCTTTGCTAATCTTCGTAGCCACAAACATGATGCCATTTTTGTTTGCTTGTTTGAATTCTAAAGCGTTCTAACGTTTACTCGCTTTTAGATTACCCAATTTCTTCAAAAGGTATTTCTAAGCTAGTACATCAAGTGGAAGTGTCGTTGCTATAGCAGGCATTTTAGCGATTGCGATTTATTTAATGTCAACATACAGGTACGTTTGTAGTGTTCACACTTGCAAGGGAACTGACTGCAATATTGATGAAGCACAGACGGCTGATGCTCATAAAGAACATCGGTATATTTCTGTGTGCATTTGATGTGCATCTCCCCCCTCCCTAAGCTCCGTTTGTTTTTGCAGCGTTAGCGAAAATAGGAAATATATCAGGGCTACAAACTGCTGAAGTTCTTTTTTTTCGTATTTGACACCACAATTTCAAATTTGCAAATAATTGCAAAAATGACATGGATGGATCTACGTGGGAAAAGTCCGGTATGATTATGAGACACGCCGTAGTCAAGGGCCACTGAAATAGTAACCGCCTGGCATCCTTTAACGAGCACTGACACTGCATACAAAGGGACATCTAGCATTTCACACGTATGCGCATAAATGTAAGAATCTTGATTTTCTTGCAAGGTTTCGCGTTTCATAGAGCTTAAAAACTGTCAAAAATTGTCATCCGGGTAGATCAGCACCGTAATAAGTTTCACAAAGCCAGCAGAGTGGTTGCATAACGTCGGTGTTTTTGTCCTTCATACATAATTTAACTGAGAATGGGTGACCCTTAAACCTACCTCTACTTTGCGGCCTCACTAACCGATGGTAGATCCGATCAATATTTTTGTATGCATGTTTTTCTGCATACAATCGTTTGTTTCCATAAAAAGCGCTGTCAATGTTCTCACATTGTACCATCCCATAATGCGCAGCTTATCCGAAGTGTAAGCTGTCGTCATCGAAGGCAATACAGGCGGCCACAGGCTCGGCGAGCCTGTGACGCTGATATATGTGTTTCACGCCCTGGAGAGGTCATCAACTTCCGCGGGAACATGAGATTATGGGATTACACCCTCTCCGTACGCGGCTCGTGTCGGACGTGCCCAGTCGCTCTCATACCATACCTTGGTCGCTTGTATCTGTTGGTGAAAAAAAAAAGATATGAGGGAAAAAGAAATCTAATTCTGCCGATGTTATCGCGTTAACAAAGTGCCAACGCAACTTGACCAGTCCGCTCCCACTGTTACAATGGAGGTCTTTAGCAAGCTATATAGAAACACGTTACGGAAAGGCGGCAACATGGAACCGACTGACGAGTGCGCATGCGTGACCATAAGTGGTTTTATTACGATAGCAATTATATGGACACTTTCGGCTGGATTTTGCCGCCAGCGTCGACGTCATGCACGGTATATGTATACGTATCTATATATATGAAAACACAATAAAAAGTACAAAAAAGCACTCCGGTGCGCGGAATCGAACGTGGGACCTCTGCATCGTGAAATTGAGGCGTAAATCACTGACCCACCCTCAAGAACGTTCTTCACCGTTCAAACGGCAACCTATTCATATCTACCACTTACCGTTGCTGTGTTTTCGGCATTACCAGAAAGATGGCGCAATGAGCGCACGTCGCCACATCGCGCAGCCACGCCCACTCTAATCTTCTACGCGTACTTTGCCGGGCTTAGAGAAGGGGAGCTACGCTCCCTCTCGCGCCCTTATCTGGCGGTGGCGAGGAGGGGAGGATCGTACGCCTTGGCTGGCCACGTGGTTTACGTTGAACGATTCTGCTGTGACCGGGCGCACAAAAGTCACTGAAATCATTGCAGTCTCCGTTTGCGAAAGGCACGCGCTTTTCAGAGTCAGCGAAGTAACAAATTAGACACTTTTTCGTATGCATCCGCACCTGTGAGTACGTTTCGTGCGTAATTTGTGCGCGAGAAAAGCGAGGCACGTTTAGATCTGCTTTCATTCCGCGCGTGACCTTTAAAATTATTGCTATCGCGTTCATTGCTTCGCCTTTGTGGCAAAGCTGTGAGTTTTTAGCAGGCTACGGAAACACGTTACGGAAAGGCGGCAACAAGGAACCGGCTGACGAGTGTGCATGCGCGAGCATTGTACGCGCACAAGGGAAGAAACCATGTCGTATTTCCGTAACGTGTTTCCGTAGCTTACTAAAAAGCTCTAATGACATTTCTGCTTTCACGTCAGCTCCACATGCACCCGCAATGTTGTGATGATGATGACGTATACGGTTTGCCTTCTTATGCACTCGCGGAAACAAGACACAAAGAAGCGATGTGTGTTTACTTCTGAGAAGATATACCGAGATTATGGAGTGAAAATCGGCATGAAAACTTGAAATGCGACTACTGGTGTACTTAAGTGCTCAATATATAATGATATAAACCCGCCACGTCCTCACGGCTATTGAAAGCGACGTTTGCTCGAATATAAGTCTACAAGCAATTATCACACCACTGGGCGCGATACTCAATGGTCCCCTGCGGTAGCAATTATTCAAGTCACATGCATGTGCTTTGTAGGGAAGTAACCATAGACGAAAATATGTCCACTATTTAGTCCCAAGTTGGGGCGTTTCAAGTTTCAAACACAGCGCTTCCGCATGAATTTGAAGTATTACTTTTGTAATGGCTCTGTGAACGGTGCAGATCATTAAAGTCACCACCTGCGCATTATTTAGGTTCTCCGCAAAAGTGAATAGGAGAGAATAGTGTGTTCAGCAGTGTGTGTGTCATAGTACAAGCATCACGATGGTGAATCTGGAGCATACTTCAATGTTTTACATTAACCTAACAAAAGGGTTGACTTGTAAACAAACACGAGCAATGAGAGAATGCAATTGTGTGAGGATGATTAGCTGTGATACGCCCTTAATAAATGTAGTCAGCCCTTCAATCCGACATTCCTGAGCAGCAATACATTTTTACGCTTTTGTTCTCCTTTTGAAAAGCAGCAAAATGTATTAATTTCATTCTTCCAAAGCTTATTACCCGTTAGCTTCTGCCCTTGTTTTTGTTACCACCTCATGCACTTCATTAAAAGCAGAAGCGCTCATAACTGTTGCTCTTATATGCTTAGATGCCATAAATAACCAAATGAATTGCACTGACAGGTGCGGTTTTCAGTAAGTTGCTGTTGTCACCCGATCCAAAGTTGAATGCACTTTCAGCCTTCCGGATTTTAGACAGCTCGACAGCATTCATTTAGCGGCAGTAATAAAGACGCAAAAGGATTAACTTAAGCAGCAACCGTGAAAGATCACACACAAATATAATTTAGTACACAAGATGAAAAGTTTCATGAGAAAGAAAATTAAAGGCAGTACGCAAATACAGAAATGGATTGCCTGGCATAGTTGTTCTTGCCCCAAAAAAATTGCGTTACTCACTGTTGCCACTAATTAACGCAATATCCAAAGGGGAATAATCTATTCGTATTGGGGCACGTATAGGGTTGTTGAAAAAAAACGTGTTTGACTGAAGATGGCCCATGACACCGATATGTGACTCACACGTGGGAAGGACTTCAAATTAACAAAACGGCAGATAACTCGAAGACCATTCTAGTAAGACAAACCTAAGGTTTATTCACACAGGCGACTAGCCCAGGTCGCACGTCCTTTTGAGACGGGTCAAAACCACGATATGATTGTGAGGAAAGCGGTAGTAGAGGGCTCCGGAAATGTCGACCATCCAGTGTTCTTTAACGTGTGCTGACATTGCACACAGAGCGCAGGCCTCTAGCATTTCGGCTTCAGAGAAAGGCGACCACTGCAGCTGGAGTCCAACGCGGGGCCTTTCTGTCACCCATTGTCGCATCGAATTGAGGCCTGCTGGCAACATAATAGTCTAGACAAATAAGCTGATGGCTTATTACGTATAACTGGTTTGCCAGTGAAGTCGCTCGACAGAAAAAAATGGCAAACATATCCACGGGGTGAATGATGAGAGTGGGGTGAAGCATCCATCCGTACATTCGTTCTTGCTTCCGTCCGTCCATGCGTCCGTCTGTGTGACCGTCCATGCGTCAATCCGCCCGTCCGTGCGTGCGTCTGTTCGTGCGTCCACACATTCATCCGTGCGTCCGTCCCTGTGTTCGTTCATGCATCCGCCCCTGCGTCCATCCATGCGTCTATCCGTCTGTGCAGCCATCCATGCGTTCGTCCATGCATCTGTCTGCGTGTCCGTTCGTCCATCTATTCAACACTCCAAGTACCACCATCTCGCATCTTTTCATCATATATTCCCTATATAGAAGCACCGCCATCTAGCGGACATTCCAAGGACTAAATGAGAGGTGGCACACGCACACGGCTTGCGCTTCGTGTCTACTTCCCACCTTTAACCACCTCGAGTTCATGGTATATATACTAGTTCACTGTATGCATGGCACTGCGGCCCAACGCTCGCTAAACTTTTCTAAAACCAATGAGTTTACGCGCAGCGAGTATAACGTAGCAACCCTTTCTTGTCAGATAGGGCTCAATGTACATGCCAATGGCTGCTAATGGGGAAGGAGAGACAGGAGAATTCGGCTTTTAGTTAACGCGCACGCGGCGTATATTTTATTGTTCAACAACGCACAGGGTAAATCTCCCGCCGGCACTACCTTGCAGTCTACTAAAGCGTAAGACATGCTACGTACTACGACGAAGGACGAACGGGTGCCGCTTTAAGGAGCATCCCCCCGAAAACCGCAGTGAGTGGGTGGGGCAAAACGGCCGTTTTCCAACGAGAGCGTCCATATGTTATTCCAACTGCCATCGGTCGCATTGTGACCACCCAGCCACGGTGGAGGTGACGGGTAGTAAACGGATTTGTGTACACCTCGTTCTATCGGCTCGGTTTGGCTTTCGCAACCGTTTGGCCTACTTCCACCTACACCACTCCGCACCGTCAATCGCTTCTTTTTTGTGACCGGAAAAACTGACAACAACAATGTAGCTAACGAGTTTTATGCCAGCCCATGGACCAGGGCAGAAGTTCATTTTTAGTAGTTTACACTGTGGTAGAGCTTCGTGACATCACGTGCGCACGACCCGAACTCAAGCGGGACTACTGTGGGCAGCTCTGTCTGTAGACCAAACGGTGTTCGCTAGAGACATGATCACAGCTTTCATATTCAGAGAGAAAAAAACGAGTCCTATGACTTCTTTCAAGAGGTCCTGACGCGCCACCTACACGGCTCTCTTTAAAGAGGTGCCGCTTTTTTTTTTGGGGGGGGGGGGGGGTCATCGTATTCTCTTGTCGGAGTCGTGTGACCCACGGGAGAGTCAGAGGGCCTTGTTTAAGAGACTCGTATGCGTGATGCTAGAAGACTACCTGAAAGGGCCTACACCTACCTGTTCTTTATCAATTTTTATATAGTGTCTGCCGTCTGCAGAGCAACGCATCTCCTGATAAAGGACATTGGCTCGCAAATGCACAATCACGCATGTTGGCAGTGTCTTTCTGAAGGTGCGCGGCCATTTCGGCTATTCGCAATTGCCCTTTCCAGTGTTTGCGTCACTCACTTGCGGTGCTTGGCGCCCATCATTTTCTATAATTGTGAGAACTACCCGTGTTGTGGCCAGATATCACCGAATTAACAAGGGTTTGACACAATAATGAATACGCAGGACCAGATAACACGCCCAGATTATGGAATTCTCCGAATTATTGAGGGCCGAATGTATCAGCTTTTGCTGAATGTATACGATATTTCCTCCAATGTGTCTCTAAATAAGAGAGGTAGCTTACAAATATATTTCAAATATACATTCAGAGTGTTCAGCCACAGTCATTTCATAAGCTAAAGTGTTTCATCGGCCAGTCACGTGTGCACTCGGCTTGTTATAACACCCAACGTGTATCTCGGCTTAACGTGTTTCTTAACGCAAGAGTAAAGCCTAGAAAAACGAAACGATCTGGAATACCGCGAGAACGTTGCGTGAAAAGTGAAGAACAGCAAGAAAGTAAAATCCTCCGCTCTTGCGGTAGTCATTAACTTATGCCGCGACGCACACCCTTATCGCAGCTCCGTTTTCGAACTCCGGCCCCATTAAGCCGTTCACTTTGCCCACAGCTACATACGGAGACGCTGCGATACTGCTTTTGACGAGCTCTTTCATTAAAAAAACTCTCACCAGCTGCTTAAAACGTTTCGTACTAGGACTCCGACGCTTCTAGTACCTCGTAAGACAGGTGAAGGACAATGTCTAAAGATAAAAAAAGTAGGTAAAGTGTAGTCTTGGCTGAAAACGGGCGCACAAAAGACATATAGAGAATGGCTTCGAGCCCTGCGGGCGATGCAGTCGAGGTGTGTAGGTTTCTTTCTTCTTTTTTTTTTCACTTCTTAGGCGCGGAGGTGTTTTCCCAAGCCTTTTTCCTTGTTCAAAAAGTCGGCTGTCTGGCTGGCAAAGATTAGCGCCGCAGCGAGCGGTGTACATCGTCTCGAGGAGAGTAAGTCGACAAAGGAGCGCACGTTTCGGGTTGAAAACCATGGACGAGAGCTGCCTAGATATATGCTTAGAAAACGTAGCAAAGTAACAAGCACTCTCATACCACGACATGGTTTGTAGTACCCGCATGTGGTGCCACATTTTGGCGGTGGCCGTGGTTGCCTGGATATGAAACAGGCAATAAACGATATTATACATTGCAACACTAGTTGCTAAAATGTGGTCATGCTGCTGTGTAGAGCATAGAGAGTGGTGCATTTTGGTAAAGTTGCAGTGTATCATTGCAAAGCTCCATGGTTTCCAGAATTTTGGGTATGTTGCTGCACCGAAATAAGAAGAAATAGTTTAGTAAAAAAAAAACTTGATCGCGTGCTTCGACACGAAAAGCCAACCTCTCACGTTTCTGCGCTTTATATTATTTTACAAACCTTTGTTCACATATTAATTATACTTCAAAAGCTTATTCATTGGACAATGCGAGAAGATCTAATTAAGTATGCGAGTAGTTTATGGTGTTAACTGTAAAAAGTTCAACAAGGAAGGTAACTGTGCACATTTGCGCAAAAGAAGTTGTGTTCTAGGCCCACAACTTCTTCGATGATGAAGATGAATCCATTTGTCGCAATGCTGGTTGCAGTTCTTGATCAAATATATTACAAGCGCTCAAGCTTCCATTTCTTTCGTAACTTATTCTTTTCGTTTGCATTATTAAAGTAAATATTTTTCCTTGCGTGTACCATCTTCTTGTACATAGATGTATGCACATCACCTCTCGAAAAAAAAACGTGGTCAAGAAGGCCTTTGAGGCCTCCAGGCGTTTAGGAGGCATCGCGACTGTTGTCCATCTTTAAACTATATATATAACGATCAGCTGTAATTCATTACAAACCCCCGCATTACATCACATATCACTGCCATAATTTTATTGTCTATACACAGCTTTTACGCTTCTTTATAATGAGTGATTTTAGTCATATATACAGCCATATACACACTGTCATTGAGAACGTTGGTCATCGCCAACTCCACATAAAAAAAAAAAAAACATGGTGCTCTTTGGCTAGTTATGGCCCAATTGCGCCACAACACCCCACTGATCTTGAAGAAGTTGAAAATTCGTATCTTGTGTGCGCTTTGCCGGTACTGCTCAGGAGAACCAGCAAACCTCGTCATAGGATCGTGAGGAGGACACTGGAAACGAATGGAGCATACGTAGCCACTGTAGAAACGATTCCATGCGTAAAACCGCTGCACTGAAAGAAACAGGAAAAAAAAAAAACAGTTTTCCTAAGAGAAGCTTCAAAACATGCAGGTAAAAGATAAAATATTGGAAATAAAAAAAGAGTGCCGGCAAGCTATATTCCCTCTGGGACAATCTATCAAAGTCATCTGCATGTTGGCGCAGGATATAGCCATACGCTATCGGAATTCTTCGGATGAGACTCCTGCGTTTCTCTCCCGTAATGATCCGCAGATATATGTTTGCAACGTAGCTCAAACGCGGACACTCAATCCAGCGGCTACTGCCTGTCGTACTCTTGATTTCTCGATGTTCGTGACTAGCTCCAAATAAGCCCAGCGTCGAGTGAGGTAAGACTCTTCTAAACTGGGCTCCGACAGCTGTCCCGCGTGTTCGCCTGCCAAGTCTCTGCATTTTTTTACTGATATGCTTTTTCAGTGTGGTAACTCTATAGAAACGCGAACAAACCACATGTGTCTGCATGCAAGTCGGCGACAAACAAATTAGCTCAGCAGAGTTGCTCCATGAAGAGCGAGCTTGCCTTATTTTTTCAGCATTATTCTTCGTACAGGTACAATCATACATAATGTAGTGCTGCGCAAAAAACAGACACCAAACGAGAGAGAGAACAAGGGCACAGCGTGTGTTTTCGTTCTCTCGCTCATTTGGTGTCTGTTTTTCGTGCTGCACCACAATGTGTTTGACTTGTTCCATTTCGCCCAACAAGCAGCGTTGATACGTGCAAGTACATGTTTTTTTTGACGTGCGAATGTTCCAGGTGCTTATATATCAAGCGCGATGTGGAATGCAACGCCCTCTCAAAATTTTCTGCGATTTAAACCCTTTCCTACCAATATTTCGGGGTAAAAAATTAAAAACTGCCTAACAGCCTCGCCGCCGGGGTCTAGCGGCTAAGGTACTCGGCTGCTGACCCGCAGGTCACGGGATCGAATGCCGGTGAAAATGCTGTAGGCCCGTGTGCTTAGATTTGGGTGCACATTAAAGAACCCCAGGTGGTCGAAATTTCCGGAGCCCTCCTTTACGGTGTCTTTCATAACCATATGGTGGTTTTGGGACATTAAAACCCACATATCAATCAATCAATCAATCAATCAATCAATCAAAAACTGCCTAATAGAAACACAGTGTCATGTTGAATTCTAACGCGTATCAACATATTTAGACAAGCAGAAGCTTACGTTCAAGAAATCAATAACGAACGCACCGATATGAATAAATCTTCGATAAGAAAGTTGTACAGCACTCTACGTTTACACACCTGCGTCAGTTATAGCATGTTCCTTGAATACCATGGTCCCTCAAGTATTGAGGGACCATGGTTATAGATAGAGTTGTTGGAGCAGCACCGCCTCCCCCACCCCTGCCAAAACAGCAGAACGTGTACCTTTCCTCCTACGCTTATAAATCATGCGCGACGACTAATAACAGAGCAACCTCACTACGAGGGTGATACAGCAGCGAAATGATGATTTCCAAAATATCAGACTCGAGTGCTAGGCGTAATTTCTTCCAAAGTGTTTTCTTTACTGAAAGAATAGTCTCAGAATAAGCCAGGCACTCACGCGACTCTGAGGACCACCTTTTAAGGTTTCCGGAAAGTAGCTGCTCAATGCCATTTTTTTTCGGCAGAAACATAAAAGTATCTTCTTTAATCGAATCACTGATAAAAGAGACAGCTGCTGGGGAGGGAAACACGATACCTCTGGCTTCTCTTGCCACGAGTCGACTTCTTAGAGGCCTCCGCATCAGAGCCCAGTTAAGCCCATTTTGTGCGCCCGAACAGTTATCGTTTTACCACTGCATGGTTCAAAGATTCCAGAACGAACTTACTTAGGTTGCCCTAAATGGACCTATTCGCTTTTTTTTTACCATGAGATATAAAAAATGGCACATATCACTGCTGCAAAGCAGAAAAAAAAGAAAAGAAAAAACGTAGGGTGTGACCAGCTGAAAAAAAAAACCGAAAATTATGTTAGTGATCAAATGTGCCGCAAGGCAAAATACGTAGCTGCCTCTCTGGGGGATATTGTCTTCAAGAATACTTCCAAGATTCAAGTGAGAATGGTGAATTAAGTAAAACTAAAGGCGTATAATTATGTGCGTGGACAAACAGTCGGAGAGTAAAGGAAGGAAGAAATGAAAATAACATTATTTTGTGCTGAGGAACGCGGCAAAGACAGATTATATGTACGAAGAAGATGCTGCCAAAGAAAAAAAATTCCGCCATATCCACGAAGTGAATGATGATGAGTGGGCGAAGCTCCGGAGGTAAACCTGGTAAACCATGAATCCTCTGTACATTTTGCCCACTCGATTTTATTACATCGCTCCCCCTAGCGTACGTCGCCGCACTAAATCGAACGATTGCCTTCAACCAATGACACGCGCCATATGTGACATCATTCCTATTTTATAAGATCTCGCGTCTTTCATCAACTACAAGTACCGCTTTCGAGTTTATAACATCTTGCATCTTTTCATCATCAGCTACAAGTGCCACCATCTAGTAAACACTACAAGAACTAACGAGAGGTGGCTACATACAGGAGACGGTACCGCCATCTAGTGAACACTGCAAGAACTAAACTAGAGGTGGTTACATACAGGGGACGGTACCGCCATCGAAAAAACACTGCAAGAACTAAACTAGAGGTGGCTACATACAGGCTACAGGGGACGCACAGCCCACGCCCTAAGGAGCTTCGCCCCTAAAAATATTCAGAAAATAGAGATTGGTGAAGAAAGGAAGAAGATGGAAACATTTTGCTGTCACCAATAGTAAAGAAGAAAAGTTCCCGTGATGAGTAGCGCAGAAGTATAAAGTAGGCTCATCTTCTCTACAATGTGTACCGAGGAGGCATCATCGTGTTGCTGCTTTCCACGCGGCTTCAATCCAAAGGAAGTGTCAGCGAGAGGAGCTTGACAGAAAATCTGCGCTCCAGATCTTCCTTGCTCCGTCCGATAAAACGACGGAAATCAAGAAAGTTGGCGCTGCGACCAGGGGCCAACGCCACACCACCAAGCAAATATTTTAACGCGATAGTGTTAGAGAGCTGGTGTCGCAGAAATTCCACCGTCGGCGTTGGCCCCGTTGGTTGTGAGCGAAAAATCGTCCATGAGCGAAAAAGCTCGTTACAGAGATCGCCATGGGAGGCCGCTACTTGTCCACGCGTGCACGCGCGATCACACTGAAAAAGCCATGCGTTTGCAAGAAAAAAAAAGTGCTCAAGGTCACGAGGCGTGGTAGATTCTTTGCCTTGCCACCCCTCCCTGCTTAGTTTCCAGAGCTTTCATCAGGACGAGGGAAGAGATAATGCAATTGCAGCATGCGACAAATCTTTCTAACTCCACTCTCACTAGACGAATTCTTCAAATTTTTGCGGCGTTGAATTCGTGAGGCAATAACCTCTTCTAGTGAATTCATTCCGTGGTTACTTGAAAAGGTGTTTCAGAACCGCTTCGATGCATTTTGTTCGACTGGTGTTACGACGAAAACGAGCCTATGCGGTGACTTCTAAGTGCGTTTGGGAGGCCTCAAACTACGTCGTAAAAGGCGGAAATAGTGCTGCCATTGCCGCTAAAAACACACAGGAACTTTCAAACAGCTCTAAAAATAGGCAACTATGTCCACCTAGTGGATAACTTAAGCCTTTCCAGAGGCATTGTTTAAGCAAACAGCAAACGCTGAATAATGTGCTGTCATCTGTGAGGCATTATAGGACATTTTATGGCCTCTGAAATGGCGAGCGCGCGGCGTGTATCTTGGAGGCCATGCGACTCTTGCTTTAGATCAAAAACCTGTATGTATTATGCGCACGCGCGCGCTGGTACAATCCACTGTGTGCGTGTGTATGTAACAAAACATATTAATCAGTATGCACTTAGCAGTTGAAGGGCGCACTATGGGCCGGATTTCGCTATCGCGTTCAACTCTTAAAGGCGAAGCTTAAGGGTTCCCCAATTTTACTTCCATTTTCTTCTTCAAACACCAGGTTTACCTCTTTTGCTAAGCTCATCCGTTATTTCCACTTTATATACATCCCCTACGCAGAAGACCTGCGGCCTTTATTGAATAAAGTATAAGATGGTACTGCGTCATAACAGATATGGCACGATATTTAAGGATTCCTCCCTTGTGTAACAGTGTCGTATACGCGTTGGGCAGCATTGCTGTAGAATATCTACCATACCGAATTGGTCTGTGTGTGCTTTTTTGTTCCCCTTGTCACGCAGTTTATTTACGTACAGACCTACTGGAAGGCCGAGGAACACCAGAAGAGCGAGGAACGCCAACAGGCCGAAAATACAAAACAAACGCAAGCTCGGGTTGCGCGTGCACCAACGCTGTGGCTTGCCGTTTCATGCTGCTTCGTCGTCGTTCGTATAGTTCGCTACATTGGCCCCCGGTGAATAGCGTAACCAACCTGGCGACTTAAGGCGTAGTCACTATAGCGGGGTCGTAATACGGCTTCAGGCGACTCACATGCACAATTTCTCGGCCACGACGGCGTAATTCATGAGACTGTGTCAAAGGCTCGATCTCATAATTGAGGGGTGACGTACGGGCGAGAATGCGGTAGGGCCCGTGATATCGTGCCAGTAATTTCGACGAAAGGCCAGGAGTGCTCGGTGGAATCCAGAGCCGAACGAGAGCGCCAGTCGTGAAAGTAGAGAGATGTCGGCCGGTGTTAAGCCGTAGCTTCTGGTGGCCTTGGTCCTCGGTTGTCAGAGAACGGGCCAATCGTCTGCAATCTTCTGCGCACCTGGCAACACCAGAAATTGCAGTGTACTCAGAGGAGTCGGGCGTGTATGGGAGGATAGTGTCCAGCGTGCACGATGGTTCGCGTCCGTACAACAGAAAGAATGGGGAGAACCCTGTTGTCGCGTGCGTAGCGGTGTTATTTGCATACGTGACGAATGGAAGGACAGTGTCCCAATTAGTCTGGTCTGAAGCTGTGTACATCGTCAACATATCACCGAGAGTGCGATTAAATCGTTCTGTGAGGCCATTCGTCTGCGGGTGGTATGCTGTCGTCATGCGATGAACCATGTTGCACTGAGCGAGCAACGCTTGAATGGCGTCAGACAAGAAAACACGCCCCCGGTCGCTCAAAAGTTCGCGGGGAGCATCACGGCGAAAAACAAAGTTGCGCAAGATGAAAAACGCAACTTCCCTCGCGGTTGCTGGGGGTAGTGCTGCCGTCTCCGCGTAACGCGGGAGGTGGTCCACGCCGACAATTATCCGCCAATTTCCGGAAGACAACGTGGGAAGTGGTCCGTATAAGTCGATACCGACGCGGTCAAACGGACGCGCTGGACAAGGCAGAGGCTGAAGTGTACCGACAGGGCGTTGAGGTGGGACTTTACGTCGCTGGCATGCAGTACAAGCACGTACGTACTTGCGGACAAATGTGTACATGCCGCGCCAGTAGTACCGCTGACGTAGACGGTTGTACGTTTTGAGAGTGCCACCGTGAGCGCTTTGTGGGTCGTTGTGGAAAGCAGTACAGATTTCCGAGCGCATGTGGTTGGGTATCACTAACAGCCACCTCCGACCTTCAGACGAGTAATTCCGTCGATAGAGTAGGTCGTCTCGAATAGCGAAATGTGTGGCTCTACGGCGGATAGTTCTTGAGACCAAACTAGCTAACGGATCAGTCAGAAAGGCGAGGAGTTGGGAAATCCACACATCTTTGCGTTGTTCCGATGCCATGTCTGTGAACTCGATTGGTGTTATGACAGCTGAAGAAGGTGACGAGGAGGCTGGGTCAGCTGGTAGCGGCGAGCGGGATAGCGCATCAGCGTCGGAGTGCTTGCGGCCGGATCGGTATACAACACGAATGTCGTATTCCTGTAGGCGAAGCGCCGAACGACCAAGGCGCCCCGACGGGTCTTTGAGCGATGATAGCCAGCACAGAGCGTGGTGGTCCGTGACGACTTCAAAAGGGTGGCCATAAAGGTATGGGCGGAACTTCGTCAAAGCCCAGACAATTGCGAGGCACTCTTTCTCCGTGACGGAATAATTACACTCGGCTTTCTTGAGGGTTCGACTCGCGTAAGCGACCACGTATTTTTGGTGCCCTGGTTTTCGTTGAGCCAATACAGCACCAAGACCGACACAACTTGCGTCGGTGTGGACCTCCGTAGGCGCATCAGGGTCAAAATGACGTAGTATTGGAGGTGATAATAATAACCGCCAAAGCGCGTTGAAGGATTCGTCGCACTCTTTTGACCAAGCAGAAATGCCTTTGGAAGTTGTCAACAGGTTGGTAAGAGGCGCGATGATGGAAGAGAAGTTGCGCACAAATCGACAAAAGTATGAGCACAGGCCGATAAAACTTCGAAGCGTCTTGATGGAATTGGGCTTCGGATAGTCGGCCACGGCGCGGAGTTTCACCGGATCCGGGAGAACACTCTCTTTGCAGACGACGTGACCCAGTATAGTTAGCTGACGTGCGGCAAAATGGCACTTCTTGATGTTAAGTTGAAGGCCAGCAGAGGTGAGACACGTGAGAATAGCACGAAGACGAACAAGGTGAGTCGAAAAGTCGCGAGAAAAAATGACAATATCGTCTAGGTAGCAAAGGCACGTGTTCCACTTGTAGCCGCGAAGGATGGTGTCCATCATCCGTTCGAAGGTAGCTGGGGTGTTGCTGAGTCCAAACGGCATGACGTTAAACTCATACAGCCCATCAGGTGTTACAAATGCAGTCTTCGATCGGTCAGGATCAGCCATTGGAACTTGCCAATATCCTGAGCGTAAATCTAAAGAGGAGAAATATTCTGCCCCTTGCAAGCAATCGAGAGCGTCGTCGATGCGTGGCAACGGGTACACATCCTTCCGAGTTATCTTATTGAGCCGGCGGTATTCGACACAGAATCGGATAGACCCATACTTTTTGCGCACAAGTACAACAGGGGACGACCAAGGGCTCTGCGATGGCTGGATGACACCACGCTTGAGCATATTGTCGACTTGTTCGTTGATAATACGGCGCTCTTCCGCTGAAACTCGATATAGTCGTTGGCGTAAGGGAGCATGAGTACCGGTGTCAATGTGGTGCGTGATGTTCGCTGTGCGACCCAAAGATGGTTGAGCGCAATCGAAGGCAGAACGGAACTCTCGAAGAAGGGACAAGAGTTCGCTTCTTTGTGTCGGCGATAGCTCAGCGGCAACAGAGGGCTGGAATGAGTCTGGCGCGGGCAGTGTGGCCACAGGTGGCGTCATAGCATTGAGCTGGAGGTGAGGTGCGTGTTCGGCGAACTCTAGAGGGCGCAAGAGGTCAACGTCTTGTATGTTACCCAAACATTCTCCGCGAAGTAAGGTAACTGGCGACGATAGTGAGTTCGCGACGAGCATGGCGGTAGCATCGGATTCCATGGTGAGTACGGCAAAGGGCAGGTGTAGGCTACGGCGGCGGGTAAATACGTCAGACGGAGTGAACAAAACAGTTCCGGCAGGAGCGGCTGTACAGGTCAGGGCTACAAGGGTGGATGTTCTCGGTGCTATTTCCGCGTCTGCAACAACGACAAGTTTGTAAGCTTCAGAAAGAAAATCCACCAAACAAGAGGTTGGCAGCGGTGTAAGGGCAACTTCTGCACGTGAGCAATCTATGATGGCCCGATGACGCGAAGGAAAGTCCCATCCAAGAATGACTTCATGGGAGCAGGATGCCAGCACAAAAAATTCAATGGCATAAAGTTCACCTTGGATAATGACACGTGCAGTGCACACAGCTGTAGGTTCTATGCACTGCGAGTTGGCCGTGTGGAGCATCAGGCCCGAAAGAGGCGTCGTTACCTTTTTCAACTTGCGGCATAAGGTTTCACAGATTATGGAAACGGCGGCCCCTGTGTCGATAAACGCTTGTGCGGCGGTCCCCTCAACATTGACGTCAATAACGTTTTGCGGCGAGAAAGATGGAGGCCTTAAGCAGTTCGAATTGTATGCAGCTGTTGCCTCCGGAGCTGCAGCGATCAGCTTCCCTCTTCCGTAGCAGGTCGGCGACGCATAGGTGACAGGGAGCGTCGTCGGGGCGATGGTGACCGATGGTTTGCGTAGGGTCATGGACCGTCAGTGGTGTACCTTGATGGCGTCCTAGACGACGACGCCTTTGGCCTGCCCACGGTGTCGACTGGAGGGGGATCTCGGCGACAGTGGCGGGCGACGTGTCCAGCGATACCACAGGCGAAACAGATGGGCCTATTATCCTGCGTCCAAGCGTCTGAGCGACGGTAAAATGGAGCTGAAGATCTCGCGTAGGGATACGGCGCCGCAATAGGGGTTGTAGGCACGACATAGGGTGGCGTGGCAGGTTGAGCATATGACATACGCTGTTGCGTAGGACGAGCAGCGACGGCGGCGTACGTGAGAGGCGTAGTGACTGGTGGTTGCTGATGCACCGGCGGAAGGGCTTCGGCGACTTGGGTCCGAATGACGTGTTGGAGGTCTGGTGCCAAAGCTTGCGTGGGCTCATGTGTCAGTGGCAGCAGTGACAGCTGGCGCGCTACCTCTTCGCGGACGAAGTCCTTGATTGTCGAAAGCAGCGGCTGCTGATCGGTAGGATGGGCAGCTAGGTGCAAGCTTGCGAGCGTGTCTGGCGTCGTGAGGACTTGACGAGCAATTGCGCGCTGCCTACGCAATTCATCGAAGCTTTGACAGAGGGAAACAAGGACAGCAATTGTGGGGGGATTTCTCGCGAGCAACATCTGAAAGGCGCCGTCGTCAATGCCTTTCAATATATGCCTGATTTTTTCTTCCTCAGGCATGGTAGAGTTCATGCGGTTGCATAGATGCAACACATATTCAATGTAGCCCGTGTAGGTCTCGCCTGGTTGCTGCACACGGTGACGTAAACGGTGTTCGGCTTGAAGCTTGCGTGCCGCAGGTCGTCCAAAGACGTCCGTAATAGCCGTCTTGAATGCAGACCACGTAGTAATGTCAGCTGCGTGGTTATTAAACCACAGTTGCGCGGTGTCCGCAAGGTAGAATGTGACGTAGCCCAGCTTACTTGGGTCGTCCCATTTGTTACTTGCGCCGACTTTGTCGTACCTCGCCAACCAATCTTCGACGTCCGACTCAGTGGAGCCCGTGAAGATAGGAGGGTCTCGTTGAGGATACACGGCACCGCAAGTGACATGGACGGTCGAAGGTCCCACCTGGAGAGGCGTCTCGGTGGCCATGTTCGTGTCACGTAGAAGGGGAAGCTTACGGGAGCGAAGTTCCAAGTTTGTACGGGAGTACACACACCTCCACCAGATGTCACCCAGTTTATTTACGTACAGACCTACTGGAAGGCCAAGGAACGCCAGAAGAGCGAGGAACGCCAACAGGCCGAAAATACAAAACAAACGCAAGCTCGGGTCGCGCGTGCACCAGCGCTGTGGCTTGCCGTTTCATGCTGCTTCGTCGTCGTTCGCATAGTACCCTACACTCTATATATGGACATGTGCACACCTAAAAAGAAAATGGGCGTGGCCCGCACAAGATCAGTTACAACGGGCTCAAGCCGATTTGACATAAGTGAAGAGGCGGAATGTCGCAAAGTAATCTTTGGGACATTTAATCTTTCGGACAAAAGCTGAGAAGTCGGCCAGAATTCATTCCCTGGCCTGCTGCAGAGCATTACGAAAGGAAAGGTTGTGAAAAAGAAAGGAGAGATAGAAGGTGTTGTTGATGATGAGGAGGACTGTCGCGATGAAACAAGATCTTGGATAAATATATAGTTTGTTGTCGAGTTTTGTATTTCATGCATGGAAACTTGGTCAGCGCTTTCAGAACATCGCGCTGATGACGAGATGGTGGTCCCAACAGAACTTTTTTCGGGAACTTACTGCTTGATACAATTCATAAAGACGGTCGCTATCGAATGTGTTTGCGCCAGATATTGATGGCAGACGCACAAAATCTGTTCAGTTGTCTCAGGGGTGCCGCAGGCCTCACAATTAGGGCTTTCTGCATGGCCGATAAAGTATAGGTAACGCTGTGTGAACACCACACACATTTGTAACCGGTGAAATAAGATTGTACTGCACCTTGTCATGGTTGGCGGTAATGTATTATGAACATCTGGAGTTTATATTAGACGGCAGTGATGGTGACTTGGAAAGGACCAATATGCTACTGTAGCTTCTCGGAGGAGTGTATACACAACAATGCTAGTATCCGGTCGTGAAACCGGAATAGCAAATATTGCGACGTTATCGTGAGCCATGTTTGTCTGGAATCCACTAGTATTGTTTACATTAGCCACTTTTCAGGGCTACATCACGTGATTTATTCACTTCTCAAGCGAGAAGATATGGCCCTCGTTTAGGCGCGGAACTATGACCTTAAGTGTTAAAAATCACAAAATATAGCACAGCTGCGAGAAGGCAGCGTCGGTATATAACGAATTACCTCGTGGATGGCCACGATCTCTGCCGCCATTGACGTTGTTGTTCGACGGTCTAGAGGGAAGCATTCACTGGTTTTTAAACATGGTATGACGAACAGCGCTCTGGAAGCAGGGGGTAACACAGACCCGTCAATAAAGGCATGTGTGGAAGAGGCATATATTGTATATATAAACGATAACGATGCATTAAGCAATATCAGCAACAGGCATCCCTCAATGAACACGCGTCGTACCACTCAGACACACCATTTTCTGGTCAGAAAGCCAGAAGGATGCCTGCATGACTCGCGCATTTTATCTTTTAAAACTCATGGCTATTTATTCCCGTAGTGAGGCATGTCGTTTCGCGAAAAATCGCAAAAAAGTACTACCAAAATGACACGTCTAATTATCGAGGCTCTCAAGACGTCAGGTTCAAAAGAGGAAATGTGGTAGCCATGCACTATGCGATGATGATGATGACGATGATGGTGAGGTGGTGTGATCCTCAGGCATGGCGCACACCCACTCAGGGGGATTGGCCGAGAATTCGGTATGTGAACTTTTAGGCCATTCAAGAATTAAACAATTCAACAAGAAGAACGTACCTAACGACAGAAAGAGTGCAATAGTCCGTCTTCACATTTCTCTTCATTCCTCTTCCTCGTCTTTTCATTCGCTCTCAGAACCGTTGCGCTGATCTGCCCGGTGGGGAATAAAATAACTTGCGCGAAAATAGACATAGAAAAATAAAACAGAAATGATTAAGTAAAAAGAATAATGAAGAAACGAAGAAGTACGCCTAGACTCGTACATTCTTGAAGCTTGTCAAACCAATTGCGAAACGACATTGGTTTTCTCTCTCTTCCTCCACCCCCTCCCGTTTTTTTTCAGTGGCGAAGCTCTCTAGGGTCGAGCCATGTCCACTGTCGTCCCTCGAGGACAATGACGCTGACGACGATGAACAGCAAGAGCGTTCCAGACCTCACGTTCTCTTTCTGCCATCACGGAACCGCACATGCAAGGTACCTATTACACGTCATGATGATGACGATGAAACTCCACTATGCCCCTACGCCATTCATCATTCTGCTGATAAGCGAGGTAACCGCTACGCAAGTGTAAGGCATTATGTGCACATTGTGCTGTGGCTGATGACGATTAAGAGTAAGCGTGCGTTCCAGACAACTCTTTCAAAATACAGTTTGAAGAAAATTTTCCAAAACAAGCAAGACTAATGCCGTAACGCCTTTTAAAATCTGTTCTGAGTGATTATCTGGCTCGTTTACCAATAAAGACAGTCACTGCGGCTGGTGCTTCGTGATATGAAAACAAAAATGCGGAATCAGCACCTTCGCTTCTTCTCTTAATTGGTCATATCTTTGCGAATTCCAGATTTCGTACCCATTTTCCTAGCAGAATTTTTCGCGACAATTTTAGTTCTCTGAAAATTAACACTATCAACTAGTTCGGACGTAATTTTAACTGAATCGCTGTCGGTGTGTTCTTCTCTCACTGAAAATGAGATCTCACAAGTGCTGATTGCTTTCAAATCATTAGTTCCACCGCTCGCACATTTGGTTAATGGTCTGGGTGCCAGAACATAAGGGACTTCTTCTCAATGAAATAGTGCATGGCCTAACAAAGTCATCGTTAATTGACCCAGTTATTCACTTATTTAGAGCATTTAAATTCATTATAGGGGCTAGATTTAGGAAGAAAATAATTTTTAAAGAATTTTCTTTGCCGTCAGTAATGACCACAGTGAAATTTCATTACCTAAACTGTCGTTGAAATGGCTAAATGCGTCGTACGCGTGCAGTTGCAGTCACAATCACTAGGCTGTGGTGTTGAACTCCCTATCTATAATTTTATCTACACAGAGCAGTTCTGGCTGCTTCCCCTGATTGTTTGTTTTGTGGAGTCCCTGAGACAACAGATCATCACCTAATATCTTGTAAAAGATACGCCGCATCGTGCAAAATTACACCAGCTGCCTCCTTCCATCTCACAAGATTACAGTAAACACTTGAAATGTACTTTCCTTTGGGGCTATGTCCCTAGGATTCAGTAACGGGAAAGTTGCCGATGCATTTCAGGAGTTTATTAAAGGTTCACGGAGATTCATACTGTAAAACAAATTATTACACTTCAAATACTTGTTTCCAAATTGTTTCAAATATTCCTTTTTGTTGTTGCTGAAATAATGTGCCCTATTTTCAATACTCGTGATTTGTAGTATCAGTTTTAAATATTTATTTTTTTTCTTGAGTCCTCTCACTATTTTAAAAGCCGTAAGCTAACACAATTCAAGTATTTCTTCAGAACTACCCGGTTCCTGGCCAATCCCCTAGCGTTTCTGTGCGCCACCGTTTCCAGGCTCTTGTTTTTCCTGCCATGGATGAAAACAAACGAGGCCCTCTTGCCCGCGAAGCTGCAGTGGCCCGGCAACACCCTCAAGTCTATCTAGAGGTGGTGAGAGCTCATGCATCTGCAGCAAAACGGCCATGCGGGCAAGCCGCCCTAGAGTTGAGGGCTCGCGAAACTGTAGCGAGATTGCAAGCTGACCCGGAGACAGCGAGAGAGCGTGAAGCGCCTGCAAAACGCCATAAGCGGTCCCCACCTGAGGTTAGTGGTGTTGATGCGCAGTTTAAGCGCGAGTTTCTCGGCCGAAGTTCCGGGCGCAGCTACAATGTTTGCGACCTTGCAAAGTTTCGAAGGTTCGTTCCAGTTACAGAAGAAGCAGAGCGTCCGGCGCGCACCGTTGGAAGGCACGTTAACCTGCCAGAGACTGCACTTGATCTTAAACTAGCCAGTCAGAGTCAACGATGAAGTTGATGCGATAAAGCTATCAAATAGAATTGTTGTGATGACAGTATTTCTGGCCGCAAATCTCCCCCGAGGCAGGCTAGCAAAATATATTGATATATCAATGCGAGAATAAGTTACAAAATACAAGACCGACCCCTTCACACTGGCTGGTGGCTTTAATGTTGATATCACGAAAGATGGCTGGATTGGGGCACATGACATCGCCCTTAAACTCTTAAACCAACTCTACTTAAAAAAAAGAGCTTCTCGCCACTGATTTCTCAATAAAATATCGCAAGATTGTGGCGCTTTCCGGCTACAGGCTGTTATCTCTGCTTGCGTAGTCAAAAACGCACGAAACGATGTCACGCAGTCACACGGGCGTTCGGGTGCATGACGAAGCATGCGTAGGTGACATTCTGCAACAGCTATTTCTCGTGTATTGACCAATCTAGGTCTTCTTTTCCAACAACGCTACGTAGACAGACCAGACTGCTGAACTCAGTTGAACCGGAAAGACCGGAAACGACACCAGAGAAGATCGCGCTCATGCTTTGTATTTTTATATGTTTTTCGGGACCTTTTCACGTGTGGAAATACATGAAGAAACAGTGGCGACAACATGCCTTCCTGCGGATCCTGGCTGTGTTCTTGGCGTCGTCGACCCCGGCCATCACGGGTCGCTCCAGGGACAAGCTGAAGGGGGGCTCCTTGCTTGTTCCCGCCAAGGCGTAGCCGAAGTAGGCGTTGAACTTTCTCAGCACAGATTTCGACACCAAGAATGCGTCGTACTTCTGAGCTGAGGAGGTGAGAAATAATGTCATTTTTTTTCTTTTTGGTGATACATTACAGAGGACCTAAGAGACGTTTAAGCATACGGCAGCGCACAACAGGTTACACAAAGAACACGCACACAAAGGGACCACACAAGCGCTAAACTTCAAACAATTTTTATTATGGGACGAATCGCTTTCAGTAGTCGACTTACGTATTGTACACACTTGATGTGTGCCTGTTGCAACAAACAAAATCAAGAGCACAGCAGGGGCAACCAATTCGCTTATACAAGAGCAACTAAAGATAGGAAAATGAAACAGTGTCACGTGTTAATACTTACAAATTTTCAAAGCTAGAGCAACCAATGTGCAACTACTGCATTCTTTCTCCCTATCGATCACTGCAGCCGCCTCTACAATTTCCCTAGCTACTTCACTTTTTTTCTTTGCTCACGACCTCCGCGTTCTCGAACGCGGGTTCGTAGCAGCAGTCCGTTTGTTTTAAAACCTTGGAGAAAAATTCTGCCCCAAAATAGCTGTAGGCCCGTGTGCTACGATTTGCGTGCACGTTTAGTAAAGTGGTTTACAATCCAGAGTACTTGGTACTCTACTACGGGAGAGCATTACGCCGTCCCGTGGGCCTCACACTTGAGCGTTTAGAAAGAATGGTTAACGATTGAGAGTATTTGTACTCTACTATGGCAGCGCATAACGCTGTCCCGTGCACGACGCGGCTCGCAAACACAAAAGAATTTTAACAATAGTGGCAGGTCTTTGAACGCAGCGAATGTGTGCGTTTCTGAAAAGCCGTCGTACTCTTACCGGTTATACTGCAAGATTTTATTAATATTACTAAATGGGTATCACGAGAAAGAAAATTTCTAGAACCTGACGGCAATTCACTCAAAGGCGTCTTCTCGTCTTTAATTACGACATTTTTTTAAGCGAGCAACTGCGTGCCAAAAACAGTGTAATGTGTCAATCATCGCCAGGGATAGGTTTCAAGCTGTGGTTCACTCCCGCTTTGATTTTTCTCAGGGACAAAACTTGGCAGATCCCACGTACAGCGGGAATCGATGATATGCGAAGCACGCATAAGAAATGTTCATATGTCACTTCAAAATCAGCACAACGTTACGAGGTGGAGTTAAATGATGCCGTACCTGACTTACGTGTCATGATTATTATGTTTGGATGTGTCGTATACCTTCGTCATCTATTCACATCAGATGATACCAAATTTAGTATATGTGTAGCTAGCGAAACGGCCGTGAGCACGCCGTGAGCGTGGTATGTTGTCATGTTGTTACACGACACGCGCGTCGAGATTATCATGCTTTCCCCTTTCGCATATTTCGTCATCCATTGACGTCACGTAACACCAAATTTGGTATATGTGGAGCTAGCGAAACGGCCGCGAGCGCATCATGAAGGGCCCAATAAACTCCAATGTAGCGTTGACGTGTGCGCACTCAGGGCACAGGGACCCTACGTTAGCAAGACGCGAGCACTCTGTAGTCTGACGCCAGGCACCACCAGCGTCCGTCGGCGCGGCCCGATGGTAACCGGCGTGAGATGCAACATGCTGCTGCATTTCGCACCGATTCATTACCCAGGCAACACTGTGTCTTTCTCTTTTCGTGACGAAGGGACGCCGGATGCGCTGAAACGCCCATGCGTAAAAGGAATACAGCGCGGCGCGCGCCTGTGAGTATATAGCAGGAACGGCGCCCCTGGCGTGGCAATGCCTGCGTGACGCGACGAAATGAACGCCGGCGAGCACGCGCACCGCGTCACGTCGAAATGTATTGGCGCCTCGACTGTGGCATGTAGTCAAGTTCTCACATGACACACATCTACTGATTATCGTGTTTGCACAAGCAACATACCTTCGCAATCCATTGGCGTCACGTAATACCAAATTTGGCATATTTGAAGCTAGCGAAACGGCAGCGAGCGCGTCATCAGTGTGGCATGTAGTCATGTTGTTGCATGATACGCATGTCGTGATTATCATGTTTGGATGTGTCATTTACCTATGTCGTCCATTGGCGTCGTGTAATACCGAGTTTGGTACATGTGAAGCTAGCGAAACGACCGCGAGTTCATCATGAGCGTAGCATGCAGTCATGATGTTACATGAGACGCATCTCATGATTATCATGTTTGCACCAGTTACATACCTTCGTCATCTATTCACATACTGTAAAACCAATTTGGTATGTGATGCTAGCAAAACATCCGTGAGCGCATCATGAGTGTGGCATGTAGTCATGTTGTCACATCACACGCATGTCATGATCTTCATGTTAGGGTCTGTCACTTGTGTTTGCCAGGCAAGCTTGTAAAACCATACCAGTTTTGCCGCATGCCATGTGAGCGAAACCACCGCAAGAGCTGCATGACCATATAATGTAGATCATGATATTCATTACATACATGTCACGATTTTCATGTTATGACTAGTCACATATGTTCTCTATACAGTCGTGTTATGCCACGCCAAGTTTGGTATCAATACCACTATTGAAACGGCTAGGAAAGCTAAAGGTCCTACGCGGCTAGATAGATAGATAGATTGATAGATAAATACATAGATAGATACGCTGAAAGTCTCTGAAATTCGTTAAGAAATGCTTCGCATTAAAAACCTGCAGGTGATCGCAATTTGCAGAGCCCTCCACTACGGCGTCTCTCATAATGATGTGGTGGTTTTGGGGCCTTAAACCACACATATTAATATTACATTAAAAATTCAGCGCTTTACACGCTGTAAAAACGGACATCCAAGCTGTGAGCGCGCGAGCGTATGTGGCATGGGCCAGCGCGATCACGCAGTGTCCCAAACTTGTCGCTAGTTAGTAGTTGGAAGATGCCCGCGCTTACACTTGCTCGGGCAAAGCGATATCACGTGACCCTCCGGCTAAGTCAATGGCGTTTCAACGAACGCCGCACGTACTTTCATTTTCGGTTGGCGCAGCCTGCATCTTTAAAAGTGTGCGCTCCCTGCCACGTAATACATGAACCTCTAATGCACCAAGGCGCCTCGCCTTGGTTTAGCGCAATCGATGCAGGTCTCAGCGTAATTACTTGAAGTGCGAACCGCTTCGTCGTGCCTTATTTCACTACGATTAACGTATTTAACGAAAATGCGAATGGCTTTCCGAGTATACTTCGCAGGGAGGGTCGTTATCACTTCATTTCCTTTACCTCTTCATGGATAAGAGTGCAGCGAACACGGGCGTAGCCACGGGGGGCGTCTCTCAACCCCCCTCTCCCTCCGAAAATTTTTAACTTGCGTATATATACACACACATACAAAAAAGCACGCACAAGCATGCATGAGTGTGGTTAAATCCCCCTTCCGAAAAATATTTCGGGCTACGCTCTTGGTAGCGATAGTCGTACGTACGACTCTTTCTTTTTTTGAACGATAGCAAATCAGCTTTGTGCGACTCATTAACCTTCGTATAAAACCACAGCAAAATGAAAAGACACGCGTGGTTCTTTGATAACCTCGTGGTAAAATCTGGTCGATAGCACTACCTAAACTGTGATGAATACTGCCATCAGCGTGGCATAGGATGAAGTTGCAAACCGCTGAGGGAATGAACGGAAGATATTTCAGCGATATCGTTTTGCTTGCAATGTCATGACGAAAGCGAATCGTGCTTCATTATTTAGTTGGCTTTCATACAAGTTTTGAAGGATGGTTCACATCTCCCTCCTCTCTCCCAGTTTTTGTTTTGTGCGCCACATGTTTCACGAAAAAATATAGATAAAAGGGAGCACTAATTCACATCCAGATATAGGGGGGAAAAGGCACGCGAAATACGAGTTTTTCTTTTTTTTTTCTTTGTCTTCGCAAGGCAGGAACAGTGCGTGCAAATGCCGTGCCTGTCAACTTGTTAGACAATGAATACCGGTAATTCTTGAGTATAGGTGTCACTTTAATTTGTGAACAGGCTTTTCTGTACACACGCCGTTGCATTTCCCTTTCTCGCTGTTGCGTCACATCTTCGCCCGTCCGATCGGGTATATATATTTCCTGCATCTGAGCAATGAACTGGCTGTAAGTGTGCACCATGTCCCATCTCAATTTTTTTTCCTGGAAACCTGCTGCACACACACACACACACACACACACACACACACACAACACACACACACACCCCACACACACACACACACACACAACACACACACACAACACACAACACACACACAGCACACACACACCACACACACACACACACACAACACACACACACACACACACCACAACACACACACACTACACACACACACACACACACACACAACCCACCACACACACACAACACACACACACAACACACACACACACACACAAACACACACACAAACACACAAACACACAACACACACACCACACACACACCAACACACTACACACACACACAACACACACAACACACACACAACACACACAACACACACACACACACACACACACACACACACACAACACACACACACCACAACACACACACACAACCACACACAACACACACACACACACACACACACACACACACACACACACCACACACACACACACACACACACACACACACAACACACACACACAACACACACACACACACACACACACACACACACACACACACACACACATCACACACACACCACACACAACACACACACAACACACACAACAACCACACACACCCACACACACACACACACACACACACACACACACACACACACACACACACACACACACAACACACACACACACACACACACACACAAAAGGGGGGGGGTCTTTCTGAAAGCAATACTGAAAGCCCAAGCAGCTCTACAATGTTTCATCAGTGCCACGGTGTTCAAGATCCACCGTGCGACGGTTTGCACGCATTAGTGAAGGTCGCTTGCATTAATACCGAAGAGGACTATAACCAGGGTCGTCTGACAGGGACGGACTCCATCACCGTGTGGTGGGGTGCTTCGTTTTCTTTGCCCACGTTCTACTGCACCCACGTTCTACTGCATTCACACTTAAATTGAAGCCAGTGGCCTCGCCAAGGGTAACACACCAAGTCGTCGTCCCCCCATTCTCACTCTCTTTTTTTTGCCCTGGCATACAGAACCGAAGATGTCACACGACTACATCTATCTTCGCGGACCCAACTTTAGATAAGAGGTGCCCCTCCCCCCACTTGAAACAGATTTCTGCCTACGACCTTGTCCAAGGCCATGCCCACATTGATTGTAAGTAATTTGTGTGTGTGCTTAGAATTGCCGTTGGTTAGATTTGAAATGAAAAAGCCAAAACATAAGCTTATCTTATGCATAATTAGCCATGCCATTCCTTTTAGTGCTATATTAGTAGCCGAAAAGATCAAAAGCGTTGTGATGAAAGGTTTATTACGGAATAATAACCAATGTGTTTAGGAATAGGTAAAGACAGACGTCAAAGTACGCTGTTTCTTCCTCTTACTTGGCCTTCGAGTCACAGGTACGTTGAGGTAAATGAGTATATTTTATAAACGCAGTATTCCTACGTGCGATTCGTCATGCAGTTAATACGGGAGCAACTTTGGGCCAACAACTCAGCAGCAACCATTGGCGCAGCCAGTGAAAGCGATAACCCCATCCCCCCTCCCTCCTGATAATTTTGATTTTTGCATGTGTACATACCATGGGCTTAGCCAAGACGTGGTTGTGGGAGGTTCAACAGCCCAAAATTTTTCGATTTCGCTTGCGTACATATACACACACGCATCCATACACATCCACGAACATTCATTAGGTATGGTTGAACCCCTTCGACACAAACAAGAAAAATTATAGCTACGCTTCTGGTATTTTCCCGCGTGCACAAATCCTATAAAAAGCATGGTTGCACAACTTGCCTCCTCCCTCACCCCCTCTTAAAAAAATCTGGAGACGCTACAGGAAGGAACAGTAAACGTTGAAGCTGCTTTTAGTTACCTGCCATGGTGATCTAATGTTTCGCTGCTCTCCCAAAGGTCGTGCGGTCGAATCCAGTCCTCGGGGGGGGGGGGGGTCACCGTTTATGGAGGAAAATTGCCGTATGACCGTGTGCATTGATTTAGGCGCACGTTAAATAACGCCAGGCCGTCGCGTTTCAGACGCCACTGATTGCTACGCCTCTGGGCTAGAATCGAGTGCGAGAATATGGCCGAGTGCTTTGTGTACCTTGTTCGATTAAATACCGTGCAGTGCCGCTGCCATAGCACCAGGCAAAATGGGCTTCACGTAAGAGCTATACGGCATCGCATTCCTCGCGATGCGCTGGCAAAGTTGGTGTGCTACTGTCCCACTCACGGAAAAGTCGTATAGTTACACCTCAAGGGCCAAGCAGTGAACGCGATATCAAACTGTAATGTTAAACGAAGTTAGGCTGGATGCTACCTCATTCGGATCCCATCGCGCGCAGTTCAACAGAATGCAGGTGTAAGTGAGTATAACGCCGCTTCAGGAAGCGATGCTCTTTCCGCACATTCTTTTCGCGTTGAGATCGGAGCACGTACAAGGGTGTACGAGCAACTCGTTGATGGCTGATTGATATGTAAGGTTTAAGTTCCCAAAACCACCATATGATTATGAGAGACGCCTTGGTGGAGGGCTTCGGAAATTTCGACCACCTGGGGTTCTTTCACGTGCACCCAAATCTAAGTACACGGGCCTACATTTCCGCCTCCATAGCAAATGCAGCCGCCACATCCGGGGTTTCATTCCGCGACCTGCGGGTCAGCAGCCGAGTACCTTAGCCACTTGACCACCGTGGCGGGGCCTCGTTGATGACTGGCTGTCAAGATGGCTCGCCAGCGATCGCGACCACGCCCTCGGAGTCAAGGTTCATATATAGTTGCTGCTTAAGTGACCCCTAACCCTCCCCAGCCCATGACATTCAGGTTAATACAAATTAAAAATGCACACAACATGAGCAGGTTGCTAACGAGCGTAGTAACGTGAAAGAAACAGACGAACTCATGATTGAAATACTAATTATACCGAAAATATTCATATCCACAATAATAATAACGAAGCAAAAACAATAAATTGGGAACACTGACAGCATGGAAACCACTTCGGCTTCTTCAGCGGCCGCCAGCGTTTTGTAGAGTGATCCAGGTGCGTTAGCGGATGGCCCTATACTTAAGTATTTTCGGGTTCGATCCGTTATATGATTGCAATGTTGTACGTGTATAACATCTGCATTTCTTTATATTGAAAGGCTGTTACTTTCTTTAGTGTACTATAACAGCGTTGACGTACCGGTAACTTTGGCCACAGCAGGGTTCTTGCCGATTTCTTTTAATGCCGGCGAGTCCAAGAAGTCCAGATTGTTGTCCACGACTGCTCGAATGTGTCGGTCGTCGCCAACCGCGCAAACTCGAAAACGCGGACTCGGGCTGGGTTCGAGCCTGAGGAATAATAATAATAATAATAATAATAATAATAATAATAATAAATAATAATAATAATAGTAATAATAATAATAATAGTTATGCAATCATTTATTGACATTTTGAGGGACCAACAGTGCAACACAAGATTGGCCTGCCAAAGCCTCAATGGGCTATAAGACACTAAAGGAAACTGCAACAAAGAACTCTCAAGATCCTGGGTGAAAGCGCTGATACCTAGGAACATGGTTACTGGAAACCCTAACTCGGCAGCTGACCTGCAGGTCACGGGATCGAATCCCTGCTTCAGCGGCTGCATTTCAGATCGAGGTGGAAATGCTGTAGCCAGTGTGCTCAGATTTGGGCGCACGTCAAAGAATCCCAGGTGGTCAAAATATCTATAGCGAGCGCTCCACTACGGCGTCTCTCACAATCATATGGTGGTGTTCGCACCTCAAACACCACATATCAATCAAAGCACTGCGATTCAAGCATCCCACCAAATCTTTTTTACGTGACTTTGAAGACGTCGATGAAGACTGCGCAACGTACCTCCGCTCAAAAAAGTCTTGTTGGGTGTTTAGAAAAAGTGGTCAACGGTTTAGAGTACTCGATATTCCATTATGGGAGAGCTGAAAGCCGTCCCTTGGGCCTCACATTTGATGAGGCTGCATCGACGTGTGTTTCGGAAATGCGGTGAATGATGGCACTCTACTAGTAGAGAGCTGCTAGCCGTTCCGAGACATTGGCTCAGTGTGTGTTTGAAAAAAAGTGTTCAACAATTTAGAGCACTTGGTACTGTTCAATGGGAGAGCAGAGAGCCGTGCTGTCTACGTCACTGATGAGTGCATTAAGGGGTATATCTGTGTATAATAAAGGGGTAACGATTTAGTGTACTTGCTACTCTGCTATGGGATAGAAGAAGACCGTCCCGTGGGCCTTAGTGCGCGCTCGGCAAGTGTTGAGGTCATTCTTTACTGTTCCATGGTCCGATATCTGAAAGGTAGGTTGATGCATAGTGAACATTTGTGACCACCATTCTTGCGGAAGGGGCATGCAACGTTCACTGTAGCCTGCTTTGTTGAATAATGAACAGATGTAGTTGACTACCACTGGTGGGTATTAGCATTTGAATTGACGCGTGCCTTTTATTGTATTTCTGTCAACCTGATGTAGCTAAGCAAAACGTCGGTCTTTTGTGCACTATAGCGATCGCTGAAAACAGTAAAAGTATACGCCGCTGAAACAAAGAGTGACGTGCGAGCGGCGGCCGAAAATCGAGCACCGAAGCAGAAAGCTGGTGCAACTCGCAGCCCAAGCCACGCACAAGCGTGTTATAAAAGGCCAACTGGCAAGAGGAGACCCGCGGGACGGGAGCTAACCGCAACTCCAAAACATCGCGGCGCCGCCAAGTGCAAACTTGGGTCCCGGTCAGCGCGGCCTCTCAACGCCGCGACCGCCGCCGCTAACTCGCTAGCATGCGAAACAGGGCTTCTGGGCTTAAGAGACTGGTGATTGCGACGTTTCTTTGGGACATTCTTACAGTAATTTGTAGCTTTGCATCTAGTATTGGCGACATTGAACGGAAATGTTCTAAAACTTGGTACAATAAATGCTAATTGAGAATTCTCAGAGAGGTCACAAACAGTAGGTAATTAAGAGGGGTAACGAACAATAGTCCTCGCTGGGAACCATTCGGGGTATGTCATGCGCACCCCCCACATGCTCTCTGACATCGGCAATCACTGCCTGACATCTGAAACGTCACGCGGGGCTCCTGTCTGCGTCGAACCGCAGAATATGTCGGTTGTACCTGCATACTCGGGTTGGCACTCACTGCTATTTCAAAACCAAACTAAAATATAGGCAACAACCATCGTTTATGATCGGTCAGAAGTGCCCCGTGTGCAGGACTCTCAAACAACACAAGCATCTCGAGTTTCTGAATTCAGGGACAGGGGTCCTGTAAGAGTGACGTTGAGGGTGCAAGATAGATGCCACGTGTGTAGGTAGGTCTACGCATTGCTGCGTTCGTGCAATTGTGATAGTACCACGAGTAGAGTTCATTTTGCATGTTTTCTCAGAGCAGCACGTGACGGGACCTACCTGACGCAGCCAGTCAATAGCTCGTACTGCCACCTGTCGCACTTGTTGAACTTCACGATCAGCTCGTTGGATTCCAGACGCCTCGAAGGTCTTTGCGCCGCGCAGTCCACCACCGAAGTCATGCCGTTGAAAAGCATCTCCTGACTAAAAGGAAATCGTCTGGAGCGGCAGCAAAGAACAATACGTCTTTACTAACGAGTCTACTACGTATGTACATTCGTCTGCAAGACAACCCGATGAAACCAATGGACAACATTAAAAACGAGTGTTGTGGATTCGCGTCCTGAAACCACGATACGATTATGGCTGATGCCTCGGGGGAAAGGTCCGAAAATTTCTACCATCTCCATTAGTGTCCTTTGACTTGCTCCTAAATATCAGTACACGGGCCAGCAGCACCACGCCTATGCATCGAAATGCAGCCGCTGCATTTTGTTGGTGCGCCATAAGCATCAGCATAAGACCGTCGCGTCGGTTATCTAGCAGAGAGTGAAGACCACGAAAGTATACAAGGGCATTATAAGTAGCCTTTAACTATACTGTGGTAACTATGCTACAACAGTAAATAATGTTGACGAAAAGACTACTTCCTGCCGGTTCACACAACATTCTGATAACGTGTCCGTTGCTCTAAACAGGGGTCTCAAACTCATCTCAAGCAGCTAGTCGACGATTTTCGTCCTGCAAGTTCAGGATCAGAGAGTAACGTAAAAAAAATGAGACAAATTTTCAGACACCTAATTCAGCACATTAAGAACGCATAGAGAAGCACGAATTTTCCCCTCATTATGAACCTACTAGCCCCACAAAAAGTGCTTCAAAGAATGTAAGAGCCGGTGTTAGGGGGGGGGGGGGGGGGGAGAGAAGCACGCATTGTCAGTCAGTCGGTTCGTGCGCATTGTTAGAAGATACTGCAATTGAAAATAAAGCCCTTTCCCATATCCCATATACGGCGTCATTTCTGTGAGAAATCAACATCTCTGTACCAATCTCTAGGGTGAGCAAAGTCTGAACGCTGATTCGGAAATACTGTTTTGCAGCAAAAGCTGTTTTCAGATCGCAACGGCAGTGGAATTGGGGTATAATTGCCCACCACCGCCGGTCTGCGTAACCGTTTTGTGACATCTGCATGTATCGCGTTTTAGCGAAAGAGTTTCAAGAATCAGCGTGTCTCTGAGAGTACGCTACGGCCACGCTCAGGTCCGGGTTGCAAATACAATCCATTCCTAGAAAATTTTCTGATTAGGTTTTTTTTATTTCTAGCGATAGCGCTGGTGGTTACAGACACCAGCGTTGGCAGCGGCATGTATACAGCTACGGCACCTAAATCTGCTCTTGTTGTGATCTCGATGCAGATTTTACTGTAACATAATAACACTGCCACCTGAGTCATGGCCGAGAGCATGTAGTGGCTGCTTACCATTAGATAGGAGGGTGGTGGCAAAAATAAGAGGCCACCGGTGGCATCTGTCACCTAGGTTGACTTTATGGCTCGGCATTGAGAAGCGAGGTTGAGGGCACAGAATCCCGCCCGCTGTTAAGGTGCCCATGCTTGATTGACAAGTCTTTCTGGTTTCATTTTTTTTTCAAATTTCGCGCAATATGTCGGGCAAGGAACCATGTTAACATATTGTTACGCACAAGGAGGACCAGGACGTATACGGCTGAAGGGGGCCGTTTATTTTGGTCGCGAAGAGAAGCGCCGGAGCGGACAACAGGTTGATGATCGCAGTCTCGTCGTCTTCTTTCTTCCTCCAGCTTGGGGCAGTCAGCATGTTCACCCATCTTCGTTTTCTTCCAAGGCATGCGTAACATTCCTCCCCTCGCAGACGAAGCCCGCCGGGCGAGGTAACCGATTCACCTTGGTGTGTACAACTTCAGTCGAGCGACATGGACTGCTTGGGTTTTAGCGGCTCTTCTACCACTTCTCGTGAGGCGAGCTATTGTGTATAAAACTTTTGTGATTTTGTCGAGGACGACAAACGGTCCGTCGTATGTGGCCAAGAACTTTTGGCATAACCCGCGTCTTCGTACCGAAGTCCACAGCCACACTAAGTCGCCTGGGTGGTAAGTTACAGGCCGGTGGCGGACGTCATAGCGTACCTTCGATTTTTCCTGTGATGCCAAAGTGCGTAGACGAGCAATACGACGCGCTTCTTTTGCAAGGCAGAGGATTTCGGTGACTGAGAGGTTTTCGTGCGCCGAGAATGGCAAAACTGTGTCGAGTGTGTGCCATGGCGGTCATGCGTACATCAAGAAAAAGGGGCTATAGCCTGTTGTCTCGTGCTTAGCGGTATTGAACGCGTACGTTATAAATGGTAGCACGTCATCCCAGTTCTTGTGGTCGGATGCCACATACATAGAGAACATGTTTACAATTGTTCGGTTGGTACGCTCCGTGAGCCCATTTGTTTGCGGATGGTATGGCGACGAGTGACGAAGGCAGGACTCACTCAATCGAAGCAGCTCTTCTACTATGTCTGCCGTAAATTGTCGCCCACGATCACTGATGATCACCTGAGGTGGGCCATGTTGCAGGATAACGTGCTGCAGCAGGAACACAGAGACGTCGCTGGCAGTTGCGGTTGGTATGGCCGCCGTCTCGCAGTAGCGCGTGAGGTAATCGACACATACAATTATCCAGCGATTGCCCTTAGCCGACTTTGGAAAAGGGCCCATGAGGTCAATGCCCACCTGTTGGAAAGGTGTGCTTGGAGGTGGCAAGGGCTGTAGAAAACCAGCCGGAGCAGTAGACGGGCGTTTGTGGCGTTGACACTGTGTGCAGCTGGCCACATACGCCTCGACTGACTGTCGCATTCCTGGTCAATAAACGCGTTCCTTAGCACGGTAAAGCGTCCGCGCAGAACCTAAATGTCCGGACGTAGGATCATCGTGCATCACACCTAAAATCGCTGTCTGAAAGGTTTCTGGCACCACCAGGAGGAAACGTGCACCAGTGCTGGAAAAGTTCTTCTTATATAGGAGTCCGTTGCGTACACAGAAATGGCATGCCGTAGGAGCTGTGCAAAGCGATGATAGCCTGGTGTCCTTTCGCTGTTCATCTTTGAAAGTACTGAGGTCGGGAAACTTCGGTGACACAGAAGCTACGAGGTGATCGAGGTCATCGGCGTCACACTCTGTAGCGCTCAGTGGCATGCGCGAAAGGCAATCTGCGTCGGCGTGTCGTCGACCACTTTTGTACGAGACTATGAAGTTATACTCTTAGAGCCGAAGTGCCCAGCGCGCTAGACGGCCGCAAGGATCCCGAAGGTTGACGAGCCAACACAATGAGTGGTGGTCGGTGACAACTGTAAAAGGGCGTCCGTATAAGTAAGACCGAAACCGCTGAATCGCAAATACTACCGCGAGGCATTCTTGTTCTGTAACAGTGTAATTCTGTTCGGGCCTACTCAAGGAGCGACTTGCGTATGCAATCATGTGCTCGCGGTTACCATAGCGTTGAACTAGGACGGCACCAATTCCTATGCCGCTGGCATCTGTGTGCAGTTCGGTTGGGGCTGATGGGTTGAAGTGTTGAAGAACAGGCCGCGACGTCAGGAGGAATTTCAGTTGACGAAAAGAGGAGTCACACTCCGGAGTCCACTCGAAGGGAGTATTCTTCCGTAGCAAACATGTCAGCGGATACGCGACATCGGCAAATTTGGGTATAAAGCGGCAAAAATAGGAGCAAAGCCCCAAAAAAACTGCGGAGCTCCTTCACAGAGCGCGGCACATTGAATGCTTCAATGGCTGCTGTCTTCTGGGGATCTGGACGGATGCCCTCCTGATCGACTAGGTGCCCGAGAACAAGGGTTTGTCGGTCTCCGAAGTGGCATTTCTTTGAGTTAAGAACAAGGCCAGCGTTTCTTATGCAAGTCAGTACAGTATCCAGACGTGAATTGTGTTTGCTGAAGGTGCGGCCAAAGATGACGACGTCGTCGAGATAGCACATGCAAATGCTCCACTTCAAGCCACGAAGAACAGTGTCCATAAATCGCTCGAACGTCGCCGGCGCGTTGCACAGTCCAAATGGCATCACGTTGAATTCAAAAAAGGCCGTCAGGTGTTACAAAGGCTGTCTTTTCTTTATCTTCAGGATGCATGGGAATTTGCCAGTAGCCCGATCTTAAGTCTACAGAGGAAAAGTAAGAGGCCGAATGCAGACAGTTTATGGCATCATCAATACGTGGAAGTGGGTACACGTCTTTTTTTGTTACAGCATTCAATCGGCGATAATCGACGCAAAATCTCCAGGATCCGTCTTTCTTTCTAACGAGAATTACTGGAGCTGCCCATGGACTTACCGACTCTTGAATGATACCGTTTTCAATCATTTCGTTCACCTGCTCATTAATAATCCGCTGCTCAGATGGCGAAACACGGTATGGCTTTTGTCTAATCGGATTGGCCAAACCCGTGTTGATAGTGTGACATGTCCGAGAAGCAGGGATTAGGGGCGCTTTGTCTTTCTGCGCAAAGTCAAATGCAGAGACGTGCTTCGAAAGTACATTGACCAATGTTCGGCGTTCACTTGTGCTCAGCGACTTATTCACCATTGACAGAAGAGCCGTTTCGAAACTGTGACTACGATGCTCTTCCGGCGCATCTCTAAGCTCGGTCACCAGTAAGGCCTCGTGTTGTCCACTCACGACGGCTAACTTTAGACCATGTGGTAACATCACGGGTTCTGTAGAGCAATTGACAGTCCATAAACCAGCGCGTCCACGTCTGATCGACACCACACAATGTGGGATCAACACATTCTTTTTCATGCAGTTGGTGTACACTGGTTCTACGTTGGCATCAAAGCTGGCGGAATAGCTGTCGCTGCAACCAACAGGTACACGAACGGTTGATAATGGTGGTATGATAGTGTCGCCACAGACAAACAATGCCGTCTCATCATCCACAGGGTTTTCCAAGAGTGCTGGCGGAACGTGATCACTCAAGACTATTGTCCCTGTGCGGCAGTCGACAGTCGCACCACACTCCCTCTATAAGTCCATACCCAAAATAACATCATGTGTCGCCTGCGGAATAATCACGAACTCCGTTGGGATAACACGGCCTCCTAGAAATACGTTAGCTTGACACATACCAACAGGATGCATTGCCTCACCACCCACTCCGCAAAACTTCGCAGCTTGATTCCACCTAAATAATACCGCCCCAAGGTATCTTTAAAACACGCACTCATGACCGAAATGGTTGCCCCCGTATCCACCAAAGCCATCACAGGCACACCGTCAACAAAAACACGTACTTTGTTCTTGAGCATCAACACAGGAGGTATTTCTGATATTAGCACGTCTCCGGCGACCTCACCTCCATCGGCCGCGCTTGCTAGTTTTCCTGTGGCAAAGGAGACGTGTTGCGGCGCCGTGGTGAAGGAGAACGGGGAACACGAGGCGGTGGAGGCGTCAAGCTCCTGTCAGATGTAGGGGAGTGGTTCCGGAAGCTGCGTGTCCAGTAGTCGTCGCGAGGCAGCAGGTGTGTTGCATTAGGGTCATCGTACGGTGGATCAGACGATCGTGTGAAGTGTTGTGATGAACCATAGTACGTTGCTCGCGGGTCATCGCGAAGTCGTTCGGAAGGCCGCGCAAAGTGTGGTGGATAGCCATACCGTGGGGCTACACGTCGACGGTTGCAAAATCGCGAAATATGTCCTGGTAAACCACAGGAGTAGCAAACTGGGAGAGGTCGAAACTATCTTTGTTCGTCGATGAATCGAACATCGTCTTCTCTGGCGGAGTGGGTCGGTTTGTTCCGTATATCATAGGGATAGACTGGGCGTTGCGAAGAAGGCGGACGCTGGGGGCGTCGGTCATGGCGAGGAGCTGGCAACCGTGGTGCTCTCCTTGGCTGTGGGGGTGTGCTGTACTCAACAGCTGCTGCACTAACCATCGATTGCCAAGGGGTCGTAGAAGGCGGCGGCGCAGTCACAGCCTCACGTGGCACATATACTGAATGTTGGTCGTTTACAGAATGGGGATCAACTGCTGAATGCGTCTGTTCTCTATAGCGAAAAAGTTCTTCGCGAACAATCTCTCGAATCATCGAGGACAGGTCTGGGCAGATGCTCGTGTCTATGCTGGCAACCGTTGTAACATTTGTGAGCCGGCCGAACTTTGGAGCAATCCTGCGCATTTTCAGCTGTTCGAAAGTTCGGCAATTTATTTATTTATTTATTTATTTCACAATACTGCAGGCCAATGTGCTGGCCCAAGCAGGAGTGGATACATCAAAACGTAATTGTAGAAAACAACAGACAACAATACAAAAGAAACAAAAGGTTAAGAAAGAAGGTGACGCTCAAGGTCACCAAGAAACTTATTAGAATGGAAGATGTCACACGGCAAACAATTCCAGTCATCGACAGTTCTAGGAAAAAAACTATATTTAAAAGCATTTGATCGGGCAAAAATTGGGGTTAGAGCAAGTTCATGACCATGACGAGTACGTCGTACTGAGAGCGGTTTAACACAGTCAGGGAGCTCAATGCCGAATCACGTCGGACACCGAGCTCAGGTGCTCTTATCCGATTAGAAAATTATATACATCTTCGGCTATGCCTTTCAGCAAATGCCCTACTTTGTCGTCTTCTGACATCTGATCATGGACCACCTTGCAGAGCTTCAGAACATCCTCTATATACGTGGTACATGTCTCACCTGGAAGCTGTGCGCGTTGAGACAATGTCTGCTCTGCCCGCTTCCTTTTGACGCTCGAGTCGCCGAAACACGCTTTCAGCTCTGCAACAAAAACGTCCAACGTCGTCAGTGTGTCCTCGTGGTTTTCGTACCACACAAGCGCAGTATTCGTAAGGCAAAAGACCGCATTGCTGAGCTGAGCGGCGGCATCCCAGCCGTTGGACTTGCTGACTCGCTTGTACTGCACGAGCCACGCGTCGACATCCTCTCCCGATTTTCCTCCAAAGGTTGGCGGGACTCGGTAGTAGGGCACGGAACCCATTGGAGTTGGCCTTGAAGCGTTAGATGGCTGATCTTGGGCCATTACGATCGGCGCAGGCGGGAGTCCGGCAAGGCGATGGCTGCGGCGTAGTCCAGGTAGTGAAGCTCCCGTCGTTCGGCTTGTCTTACCCGCACCTCCACCAATCTGTTACGCACAAGGAGGACCAGGACGTATACGGCTGAAGGGGGCCGTTTATTTTGGTCGCGAAGAGAAGCGCCGCAGTGGACAACAGGTTGATGATCGCAGTCTCGTCGTCTTCTTTCTTCCTCCAGCTTGGGGCAGTCAGCATGTTCACCCATCTTCGTTTTCTTCCAAGGCATGCGTAACAATATATATTATATCATCGCGGAAGAGCAAAATTACAACCGTGTGTCACACAATGTGAACTGCACAACGAGTGGGTCTCAGTCATATTTCTTCACAACCTAAGTCACATTTGCTCACTCTCATCAACCACAGCACAAAATGCTCGAATTGCCTTACATGTGGGAAATGGTTATACCTCACTTATGCGCAGAGAAAAGACAATGACATATTTGTTGCTTCCACACTTTCTGAACGTTACGGTGGTTTATGGCGAATATAGTCGATACATCGCAGATTTACATGCATTCATTGCCCCCAAAGTAGCCTACAACGGGATCTGGAAAGGACGCTGTTCCAGCTTTCATTGTGACTGTGCTGCGTGTTCTGGAAATGCAGGCCTGGGAATTTTGTTTCACGGTTGCGCTTCAACTGAATGTGGTCACGTGGGGTGCCCCACGAAATGAATGCTTTAGACCGGTCATGCCGGTGTACCTCATTAACGTACTTATTACCAAAAAAGTACGCTATCTATAGGCTATAGTGGAGAGAGCCAAAGCAGATATTTCTAAAAAAAACAAAAAAGCGTTAAATATTCGATATTTTTCTTAATTGTATGTTGGTATCGTTTTGTTGCAAACGTGAAGAAAACGAGCTCTTCGTCAATTCCTTTTCCTTGGACAAGACGAGCCTCGTTGGAAAATTGAAGCGCTATATATGACAGGCATTTTACTCCTTTTTCGAGACAGTGTTCGTTCAAGAGTTGATCGGCAGTCGGCGTCAAAGGTATGGAGAGAAAAGTCTAAATTTGCGGCAGTTTGGGATTGTATTCGGTTAAACTGCGCTCTAACGCCTCGATGCTTTAGTAGAAGCGTGAAATCTAAAATCGAGGCTGCAGTTGCCGAAACAGAGAAATTAGTCACTTTTTTTTTCTGGTTGCTCATGCTGCATAAACTTTTGATGGTGACTGAACATATTTCGATGCATTTGATGCCGCTTTCGGCTGCTATACGCACAGATGCGCCAATCTGGATGAGCGTCAACAGCAACAGCAAACAAAGAAAAACATGCGGACGAGAAGGAAAAAAAAAACACATTTAACAACGCCCGTCTGTACATTTTGAAGCAGTTCTGGTTATATCTGTATATATTACATGTATATGAATTGTGCACTGTACCGTGCATATTTACAGAAAGGGGGAAAATTATACCATTGTTTTAGAAAAATTTCTGAGTAGACATAATTTTAGAGCAGCCAGGCAGGCACTTTAAGACATGACCAAACTATTCACATTGACGTAAATGATGCTTTTATAGAAACCTTCGTCAAAGACCCAACCTTATTCAGAATACGAGTCTTACCGAAGAAATGAACACTTGTAGATCGTTTTTCAGTTCTCGCAAGTTCTTTTATCGAGAGATGCAAGACGAACGTTGCTAGTGAATATTCTGTGAACGCATTAAAAATTATCTTGATTGGCACTATTGAACTGCCGTAGAAGGACGGGAAGTACTGGTACAAGAGCTGCAGTGTCACTTGTACCTGGGGCCCCTCTATCAGTTGTAATTTTCGACGTTTTTTGTCAAGCGATTGACGTTTGTGAAGAACTTTTATGATTTCATTGTGATTGACACATTCTGTAACTTTGCCTCTAAAGGACCGTGAACTACTTTAAGCAACCTATATATTGTACAGTGAATGACTCTATAGATTGGTGTCCCCGATCTGTGGTAATACAACGGATACTCGACGACTGCTACATCAGTGACTTATACACTTCGCAAAAGTACAACAGAAAATGTTTCCAATGAGTCATTCGCTGAATTGAGCTACCAGTTTTTGACATGTTCGATGCAGTCTGCGCAAAATAAAGCGTTCACTATCGTAAAACTGTTTCAGCAAGATAATGTTTACTAACATCATCTTTCGCGATCTGCCGATTGTTTGTTTGCTTCCTTGCTTGACCCTATATGCCTTGGATCGTACCCAATATGGGTGATTGGCCATGAAACCAGCGGTTATTGTAATGGGGACAAACGAAATTAAAATTTTGATGGAGAAAAAATAACGATTTTGTCATCTAGAGAATTTATTAGTGGTTAATCCTAAGGTGAGTTAAAAATAAAGTAGGCGTGCAACTAATAGTTGAAAGAAATGAATGAATGGTAATTCCAAAAGCTAGAATTTCAATAGTTGGAAAAAAGAAAAAAAAGGAAATTCAACAATTAAACCATCTTGTGTCTCTGAAAAATTCACAAACTGCTTCCCAGACGCTCCTGTTGCCGAGGCAAAGAGAAGACGCCACTAAGGGAAAGCATTTTTTTTTTCAGAATTCAGGGTAATGTTTAATTTCCTGAATATAGTTTGTAAGTGTTTATTCTCGTGCACTGTGAAATGTCGGCAAATAAGAAAAAAATGATCGATGCTTTCTGACCCTTGACAGTAAAAGCAAAAGGTATATGACACCTGGCCTGACCTATATTAATAAAAATTAAGAGGTGCAGTTCGGTATGGAAGTTTTGTGATGCGCCATTTGTGTTTATTTTTTACCGAGGATGATAATCCTAAAGATATTTTCCATAGCCCACTTAAGGGCATTTTCAATATTGGATAAATATCCTTAAAATCTCTTTCGGAGGGAAATACCATAGAGGAGGTCTCATGATAAACGTGGAGTACAATCAGTATATAAACAGCTCCTAATAGCAAAGAAAAAAAAAGATGAAACTCCCACTAACTCGTGAAAGCTTTGAAACAGTGAAACTGGGCGGTTTGAAAGACTGAATAATCTGGTTGCTTTGACGTTGTTACCAGGTTGCTTCAAGGGCGTTGCTATGCTTTAGACAGCCCTGCTCTGCTGTTGGGACCTGACGGCTATCGGGCCTTTGTCGAGCAGGCTCCGAGCGCGGCTGACGCCAGTGTGATCCTGTATGGAGGGTGCCCACCTCGATTTGACGCGTCAGAAGATGTGATTATTATAACGACTTCGTGGTTTAAAGCCGGTAAACCACTACAAAGTACACACGCGCTACTGCGCCTGTTCCTTTAATGCTACGTAGTGGGTGCATAGCAAGTTCGAAAAGGTTTCATGCACTAAGCGTTTGAAGTACACACTACCAACAGAATATCGCTATCGCGTTCAAATATTAAAGGCGGCGCTTTAAGGTCCCCTAATTTGTTATACGGGATGGCCCTCTAAAGGTGCCCCGGAACACTTTTTCAAGTAACCAGAGAATGAATTCACTGTAAGAGCTTATCGCGTCACAAATTCAAAGCCGCAAAAATTTTAAAATCCGTCCAGTACGAGAGGAGTTACAAAGATTTATCACACGCTGCAATCGCATTCTCTCTTCTCTCGTGCCGACGATAGCGCTGGAAGCTAAGCAGGGAGGAATGGCAAAGCCACATGGAAACGTCACGCGCGCGGCCTGTGACCTTGAGCACTTTTCACTTTTTTTTCATCAAATGCGCGGCTATTTCAGTGTGATCACGCGCGCACGCGTGTACAAGATGCGGCATCTCGCGGCGATCTTTGTAACGAGCGATTGCGCCATGGTCAAATCAGCCAATGGCTGCCAGATAGGCTTGCTACGTGTAATTTTTGGGCAGATTGCGTGATTTGTCGAGAGAAGAGAAAGTAATTTTAAGCCGAGTTAGATAATGTATTGTGAATTCCAGGGTGCGTGTTGTGCTATAATATTTGGCTCACGTGTTGTCGCCGGGAGCGTCTACTACCGATCGGCAGTGTTTTCCAACCATGCTCTAAATGTGTTGCAGGGCCCCTTTAAGGCCCGCTACCCACTTTCTCTGTACGATCTTGGAACGTTTCTGAAAACTTTTTTACGTATTACTTCATTTCGATTTCTCAAGTAGCCTACAAGATATTTACCTATATATATCAGTGTGATGGTTAAGGACGTTTGTCACTATGTTGATAGCGGACGAAAAAGGATTAACATCAACAATGGATGCGAACAAAAGAAGCGTTATATTGTACACTAGAGAACGAAGTGGCAGGTGAAAATAAAACTATATGTCCAACCCTACACGCCAAGAGTCACGCAACATGTACGAGAGTCAGACCTCTATTATGCGGAGAGCTCGCGGCTACGCTTACTCCGAGTCCAGCGCGTAGAGTTCTCAGTTCGCAAGAGGAAAACGCTGCCTCACAGTTTGGGTCCCCGTCGTCCCGACATGATGCGATCGTCGACGTGCACGAGGGCAAAGGTGGCACGGCTGGAGCGGCTGGAACGGCTGACGGCACACGGATGCGCTACCGTGTGCAGCGCCGTTTAGTCAGACGTCGCAGCCAGCAGTCAGGGTCGCAACTCCTGAGGTTCAGGGTCAGGCCCCGGCTCACGAGGACCACGCCCGGTAGGCCTCGCCCACGAACCTGCTCCCGGCCACTGCACCCAGGCAGGAGCCGTTCAGCAGGCCCTGTTCTTGCACCTTGTACAGGCCGGCGGACTCGACCCCGAACGCACACGCCAGAGCTCGACCTGGCCGACACGTACGGGTCCCACGTCCGGCTCAGGAACGCTCCCGGGAACTCGTCCTCTCCAGCAGCGCACTGCTTCGTCGGCCTTCCTGGCCTCCACCTTCGAGCTCGCTTTCGCATGTTCCTTCTTCTTCTTCTCTTCTTTTTCCTTTCTTGTTATCGCCTTCGTGCCACCTGCCCTCCACTCATCTTCTTCAGTTTCGGTTTGGCGTTCCTCCGTGCTTTTAAGTCCTTTTAGCCACAAATCGTACCTAAACACAGCACGTTTGTGTCATTTCCTTACAAATATCCCCCTGCTCAAGAAAGTTGTTCAGGGGGAAAACAACTTTTCACAAGCGCGCGAGGTGGAGTACCCAAAAGCGAAAACATAGCAAAAAACACTATTTACAGAAGTTCATTCCGTTAGGGAAAGAGTGAAATAACATGAAAAGAAATTGTGCCACCACTAAACGCTAATCAGCGGAGAAGTCAAATGCGGCTGAGGTAGTCGGCACCTATGTTGTCGGAGCCCTTAATGTATTCAACCACAAAGTCATACTCAGTAAGCAATAGGCTCCAGCGGAGTACTCGGCTGTTGATGTGTTTTGCGGAATTTATGTAAGCAAGAGGCTGGTGGTCAGTTTGCAGCACGAATCGGTTTTCGAAGAGGTACACATGAAACTTTTGGATAGCCTACACAAGAGCCAGCGCCTCTCTTTCGATTGTTGAGTACCGTGACTCCCGTTCGAGCAGTTTACGGCTTGCGTAGGCTACTGGATGCAACATGCCGTCATGACGCTGCATTAAAACGGCTCCAATGCTGGATGAAGATGCATCCGTGCGCAATATGAATGTCTCTTGTAAGTCCGGTGATCGCAGTACCGGACCAGATGATAGTATACGCTGTAGTGTTACAAACGCTTGTTCATGGCATTTTTCCTAGATAACCTTATTTGGACCTCGCTTCCTAGTGAGTTCCGTTAAAGGTGATACTACAGCGGAGTAATTGGGCACGAAATCCCGATAATAACCGGTTAAACCTAGAAAGGAGCGAACTTCTTTCTTCGTCTTCGGTCTCTTTGCAGCCTGAATCTTCTCCAATGTCTCAATCTGGGGTCGGAGAAGATTGTTCCCGAGAATGTGTCCCAAGAATTTCACTTCGGCAAAAGCCACCTCACTTTTCGATGGCTTTATTGTGAGATGAGCTGCCCTGACACGTTGCAGAAACTTGGTTAGAGTTGTTATGTGCTCGTCCCAAGTTTGTGTGGCTATGAGCACATCGTCAAAATAGTGATAGATGTTCGGTATTCCATCTACCACTCGTCTCATTAGTCGGGTGAACACGGCAGGCGCTGTTTTGATGTCGAAAGGCATGAATCTGAATTGGTAAAGGCCAGAAGAGGACTGAAAAGCGGTGAAGACCTTCGATGCTTCGTGCATCGGCACCTGCCAGTACCCTTTGGTGAAGTCGAACTTCGAAAAGTAGCGGCTCTGACCTAGTTTGGCAAAGATCATGTCCACTCGCGGTATCGGTTCGATGTCTGTAACGACGACTTGTTTCAGCTGTCTGAAATCAATGCAAAGTCGGTTGTTCCCGTCTTTCTTCTTGACCACGACGATGGGAGCTTGATACGGGGACTCCGAGGGCTCAATGATACCTTGTGATAGCATGTCCTGTACTTCTTTTTCTACAGTTTCTTGTATGGCGAATGGTATAGGGTACGGGCGTACCTTTACCGGTGTTTCAGTGGTAAGGCGTAACTTGCACTCGACGAGGTCCGTCTTCCCCGGCACGTCAGAAAATACATAATGGAACTCTCTCAGGAGGTCCTTAATTTGGTCTGTCTGCGGGCTGTTCAAGTTAGTCGCTACTAACACATTTTTATATGTTTCCCTTTGGTGCAGGGCAACAAAGGGAATTTCTCGCTCGTCCACAGTGTCGGACTGCACGGAAACTGCAGCTTGTTGTGCTTCATTTTCGGGCTCCCTTTCGTGGTATTTCTTGAGAAGGTTAATGTGAAAAAGACTTCTCCGTGTTCCGAGATCTATCTCGTAGTCATAGTCACTGCGTTTTTCAAGCACTGTGAAGGGTCTCTTCCATGTCAGGATCAATTTATTCTTATCTGATGGTAGCAACAGCAATACTTTGTCTCCGGGTGATAGTTGTCGAACTCTTGCTTTCCTATCGTAATATTTCTTCTGTGTCATTTTCGCCTTCAGGAGTTCTTCGTGTGCTACCTTGCAGGTGTCTTGCAGTCGCTCCTGGAGATCTATAACATACTCGTACGTTGTTTTCGTTTCAGGATCAATGTTGGCCCCTGTCCACAGTTCCTTTAGGATCGACATTGGCCCGCGTACAAATCTGCCGTTGAGGAGATCGAACGGCGCGAATCCAAGGCTCGTTTGGGGAACTTCACGGTATGCAAAGAGCAGGGGAGCCAAGTATCTGTCCCAATGTTGCGGCCGTTTTTGACACATGCGGTGAACCATTTGTTTGAGAGTGCCATTAAATCTTTCCACAAGTCCGTTGGCCATGGGGTGATAAGGCGTTGTGGGTAGCTGACGAAATGAAAGTAGCCGACCGAGTTCCTGCATGAGACTCGAAGTGAACGACTTTCCACGGTCGCTCACTATCTCACGGGGCACTCCAACGCGGGAGAACATCTCTACTAGTGCTTCCGCTATGCGCTCTGTCTCGATGCTTGAAGTGCCACCGCATCCGGGTAACGCGTAGCGAAGTCTACCATCGTTAAGACATACTTGTTACCCTTGGATGACGTTGGTGACAGAGGGCCAATAATATCGATGGCGACCCGCTGAAAAGGTGTGTCTATGATAGGCATATTTCCCAATGGAACTCGTCCGACGAGGTGTTTAGGCATGGTCCTCTGACATACGTCGCACGACTTCACGAACCGTATCACATCAGCCCGTACACCCGGCCAATAAAACTCTGTAAGGACACGGTCTGTTGTCCTTCTTTGCCCTTGGTGACCAGACAGAAGGCCTTCATGAGCCATCTTCATTACGGTGTTCCGAAGATCCTTGGGTACTACAAGTTGCTCCAAGTCTCGCCTTTCTGCCGTGCGGTGGCGCCGGAAAAGAATGTCGCGTACCAGCACAAACTCAGTGACTGCTGGCTTCTTAGATATGGTCTTACCCAATGCGGCGAAGCAGGTTTCCAGCGTGGGATCTGTGTGCTGTAAATTCTTTAGTGCTTCCTGGCTGATATCCAGGGGTTGAATTCGAGGAACAATCAGTTCACTGGGCTTTTTCCTTTCTTTTCCTGCAGCCGCCGACATGTCATCTTGTCGTCTTCTATCTGATGAGGTTGCATCTTCAGGTTCTTCTTCAGTGCATACTGGATCACGGTGAATCTGTGCTAGTTTTGGACGTCCTGCTGGCTGCTTCGGGGCTGGTTGGGCAGCTGACAGTACACCCGCAATGTTGCCAAGCATGACTTCATACAATGGATTCTCCATACAAACAGCAAGCACCTGACCTCTGAAAAACGGAGAATCTATGTACACCTCTGCTTCTGGTACGACTTTTGCAGATCGGTCCAATAAGCGAATGGTACGGGTGTTGCCAGTCAAGTTGCAGTCAGGAACTAGTGATCATTTCACCACTACTGTATTGCAACCGGTATCCCGCAATACGGTAACCAGCTTCCCTTCGAGATAGCCCTTTACAGTTGGCATTTGTTTTGACCCGTTGTCGCAAGTTGCGTTGCTTTGGGTCCCATCACACATGTCATGACAATGTTTCTCATTCTGATTGTCAGGCGCATCTTCCATTGATTTCTCATGCTGCGCTTTCTGGTATCCCAAGACGGAACATGATGCCTCTCTACGTTTTCCCGAGTTTGAGGGACAACTGTCGGATCTGTGCCCCGACTTCTTACAGATCCAGCACGACGTCGACTTGGGCGCTCGAGACTTAGTCCAGCAATCGGAAGCTCAATGACCCGGCTTGTTGCACAGAAAACAAAGCGGTTTTCCTATGCTTTCGCTGACAGTGTCAACTTTAGCTGTAGCTATCGGTTTCCCTTTTTCGTCTTTTCCTCTAGCGAGATTTACAATTCCCTGAGCTTCCAAATATTGATCAGCCGTCGTTGCCAACGTGTCCAGGTTATGACATCCTCGCTCCTTCAGGAAGACAGCCAACTTCTCGTCGCACCGCCTGAGGAATTGCTCGGACACCATCTTGTCTCGCAGTGCATCATATGTTTTGGGAGTCTTCGCCAGCTCCTGCCAATGGTCGAAGTATCCACAGAGACCTCCCGCGAACTGTCGACCTGTCTCAGTATTCTCGGGCCGGGCATCCCTAAACTTTGTCCGGTATCCCTCCTCTGTATAACGGAACCGCTGGAGGAGCGTCTGTTTGAGCTTTGCGTAGTCCGTAGAGTCTTCAGCAGACATCCGTCCTACCACGATCAAGGCTTCTCCCGTTAGACACAAGCTCAGTGACAGGGCCCACTTGTCGGTTGGCCAGCCTTGGCTCATGGCAACCCTCTCAAATCTCTGGATGTACGCATCCAGTTCGTCCCTACTCTAATTGTAGGGTGGAATCATTTTGTGTGGGCTGCGAAAACTCTGACCACCACCCATACTATCGTCCGCAGAACTCGTGCTCGGCCGCTGCGCTTCTGCGACACGACGTCGCTCCTCGAGCAGGAGCCTTCCAACCTCCATACGAGCTATTTCACGCTCATGCTCCACCTGTGTTGCTAGCCGTGCCTCCTCTCGATCTTTCGCTCTCTGGTCCCTCATTTCTTTTTCCTCAGCGCTCTCACCTATGCCAGAAAAGCCTCACCACTCAGCCCCATCTCCTTCCCTAGCTCAACTAGCTTTCTCTTGTCGTCCACTCTCGTCCGCCACACACAAACAACGTGAGGCTCTCAGATGTAAGGCGAGAGCTTAGTCCTGTCTCGCGGACGCCAGAAATTGTGATGGTTAAGGACGTTTGTCACTATGTTTGTTGATAGCGGACGAAAAAGGATTAACATCAACAATGGATGCGAACAAAAGAAGCGTTATATTGTACACTAGAGAACGAAGTGGCAGGTGAAAATAAAACTATATGTCCAACCATACACGCCAAGCGTCACGCAACATGTACGAGAGTCAGACCTCTATTATGCGGAGAGCTCGTGGCTACGCTTACTCCGAGTCCAGCGCGTAGAGTTCTCAGTTCGCAAGAGGAAAACGCTGCCTCACAGTTTGGGTCCCCGTCGTCCCGACATGATGCGATCGTCGACGTGCGCGAGGGCAAAGGTGGCACGGCTGGAGTGGCTGGAACGGCTGACGGCACACGGATGCGCTACCGTGTGCAGCGCCGTTTAGTCAGACGTCGCAGCCAGCACTCAGGGTTGCAACTCCTGAGGTTCAGGGTCAGGCCCCGGCTCACGAGGACAACGCCCGGTAGGCCTCGCCCACGAACCTGCTCCCGGCCACTGCACACAGGCAGGAGCCGTTCAGCAGGCCCCGTCCTTGCACCTTGTACAGGCCGGCGGGCTCGACCCCGAACGAACACGCCGGAGCTTGACCTGGCCGACACGTACGGGTCCCACGTCCGGCAAAATATTTTCGAACTTCTTTAAACGTCCTCATCATCGCCATTCATCGAGTACCTGTCGGGGACGGTGCGGGCGTTGAGGGCGCGATAATCTCCGCAGGGGCGTCAGCCATTGGTGTTCTTTAGTACGAGATGAAGCGGTGAGGCGTAAGGTCCCTCCGAGCGGCGGGCAGTACCTTCGCGGAGCATGGCTTCGAATTCGGCCTGTGCGATTCGTAGGCTGTCCGGGGCTAGCCGACGGGCGCGGCATGAGACCGGGGGGCCGGGAGTAGTACGAATGTAGCGCACGGTTGAGTGGCGCACCTTTCCCGACCTGACGCGGCAAGGCCGAGTCAGGTCGAGAAATTCTGCGAGGATGTCATGGTATGGCAACTGGTTCCCAATTGTGAGTGCCTTGACGTTAGGCTGTTGGGTGGTCGCACGTTGGCCCGGCGTGAAGAGGCCTGTTGTAGCGTCGATAATTCGGTCAAATCGGCAGTCAGGTAGAAAGGTAGAAGATTGTAGTACGCCAAGAAGTCGGACCCGATGATCGGCTCTGCGACGTCGGCGATGACGAAATTCCATGGAAAATCTCGACACAGGTTTTTGAAGTTGATGTTAAGGTGGAGCGAGCCGTAGGTCTTGATGTTCGAATGGTTCGCCACGCTGAGCTCAAAGGACGTGCGAGGACGCTTGTCACGCAGGAAGGTTCGGGGAAAGCAACAGATGTCGGAGCCACAGTCGACGAGGAATCGCCGTTTTGTGACTCGGTCGATGACGAATATGCGACGACCTCCAAATTGGCAGCTCGCGGCCGTCTCTACGGACTACCTTTCAAGTTTCCCTGATGTCCAGCTGAGCAAGGTGGTTGACATTTCCGGGCTTTGTCCCCGAAGCGGCGATGGTAGTAGCAGGGGCCGTTATCATTTCCGTGCGATGAAGCGGCATTGTTGTCTTGGCTTTGAGAGCTTTTTTGTGGATGCAGCTTCGGGCTTTGATCAAGGCGCCTTTGAATTGAGTCTAGCTGACGGGTGATTTTGTCGACACGGCGTGCGAGTTCGCTGCTGGACTGTCGTGTGTCAACGGCGTTGACGGTGAGAGGCGATGCTGGCAATGAAATCTCGACGACTTGATCAGCGATGTGAGAGAGCTGGTCCAGCGGCAGATTCGGCTGCACCTGGAGGATGGCCTGCGCATTTGAGGGTAGACGCTGAAGCCAGATGATACGGAGGAGGGAGTCGACGACCTTGGTGCTGCCCAAGAGGTCACGCATGTAACGCAGGAGCTGCGATGGCTTGCGGTCACCGAGTTCTTCATGCTGGAGTAGGTGACGCACCTTCTCGTCGTGCGAAAGTGAAAGCCGGCGGATCAGTTCCCTCCTAGGTGTAGGTAACGGTCATCAGCCGGGGAATTCGCAAGTATATCGCGAACCTCAGCCGCATAGCGAGAGTCTAGATGGGCAACGACGGAGTCATAGCGCGTCCAGTCCTGGGTGATGCGTGCCGTGGAAAACTGCGCCTCGACTTGAGCGAACCACACGTCAGGCGCCTCTGCCCAAAACGACGGAAGTTTGACGGCGACGCGAAACCGTCCGTGTTGGTGGCGGCCGCAGCAATGGAGGTGCCCGAGGTGGCAGGCACCGCTGGAGCGAAGTTTTTGGGGGCGTGACCCAAGTGGGGTGGTGAACGGTCGTCGGACGAGAGTGCTTCATTTTCATGGCGCTGCTGCTGTTCCCGGGGCTGCTGCTCTTGGTTCTGGATCACTTGCCGCTGGGCCTGCAGTTGTTGTTGCAGTTGTAATTGTTGTTGAAGGGCAGCAAGGGTTTCCTCGTCGGCCATGGCGGTGCGGTACGTTCGTTTTCCGGGTCACCAGATGTGAGATAACATAACTTTAATGTTTCCGCACTGAAGGTTCTACAACGACTGCCCCTGAGTCGGGGCACACGCACAGTTTTCTTGCTTCTTTCGGGAGAGAGTGTTCTTATTGCCGGCGCCCGTGTTTGGAGGCATCGCCGTGACGCGCAGGCGCAGAAGCGGCGTCGACCCGTTTCGCCACAATGTCCCACTACGGCGTGCTTCGTAATTATGTAGTCCTTTCTGCTTCTGATGCCCCAGAATTTATTTTTCAGACTATAAAACTGTTCATCCTCCCTCTTCCTATCTCTGGAGCTCTTTCACGAGAGCTTGCTGATGAAAATCTCTCGTGTCGTTCAACAAAAATGTGTCTTTTATTTCGGGGGGGGGGGAGGGTAGCAGTAACTCGTATTTGAAGGAATGTTCGTGGGTAAGCTGCCCCGTGAGAGTGGGGAACGGTGTGAGAGTTTGTTACATTGTCCCCCCCCCCCAATACCAAGCCAAAGTCTGGGGAATACTTCATGTCGAGGGGTTGGGGCGGCCGCATTTTTTTTTAAGAGGGAATGGGGTAAAATGGACCGATCATGCCGCATGGGACGCTTGGTCACTCGCAAAAACAAGGTTTTTCAAAGTGCAATTGTGGTCAGAAAATACTGTTATCCCTCGGTGATTACAGGAGTTTTTAAAGCTTAACGACCTCTTCGGAAACTTGAACCGCTTTAGCAGACATATTGTTGCAAGTGTTCGCAGCGCACCTGCACTTCTGCTTCGTACAACGTACCAACACAACTTTTTGGCTTTTTCTTTTCTTTTGTTGACAATCCAATCACCTTTCCATTCAAACTCAGCCTTGACGCGCTCCTTCTTCACTGTGTTCGTTCATCTCACACCGTGAAACGCCTCGTAGCAGCTGCGTTGCTCAGGTTAAAGCGCCGTGTTCATTGTACGCCTCTGCAAAAGCAAGGAGAGCACAAGCAATAACGAGCTTGACCCGCCAGTTTCTGGGGCTCTCACAGCATTCTTGACAAAGAAAGGTGTACTGAACACAAATGTGAAAGAACTAAAGAAGACATCCAAATTCTAAATTAAAATTCTGAGAAAACTAATGCAAACCCTACGAAACAAGTTGTTTTTTTAACGAAGATTTTGATGCCTATTCGATTACACAACTCCGTTCGGTTGTAGTATGGGGGGACAGGGAGGGCGAGAGAGGGGCAAAAAGCCAGCCCCACGCTTTTACAATCACCCCACTCCCCCACTGAAAAAGAAATCGGCGCACGCCGCTATCTTATTAGAGTTTACAGATGCAAAGATGAATCTCGGGGTGAGTTTTTCATGTAAAGCAGTTTAAAAAACTACACATTGTGTTCCTGTCCTCTCGTTTTGAGGGGTTCAGTGTGGTTAGCTTTCACGAGTTCTGTGGGTGAATCCGATCTATAACTTGTTAAATAGAAGTCCAACGACCTTTCGCGGCACTTTCTAGAGGTTATACTACTTTAGTATATGGATTACAAACAATACTGGTATTTTCCAGTTTAGTTTTAGACAAGGACACTAAAGATCAAAAGGCTTTCTCGTGTATTAGTAAAGAACAATTTCGCGATCCCGAAAACGCCACTCTTACCGCGGCACCACACTTGGTAAGCGAGAAAACGCGCTAAAAGAAACTGCGGGCGGAGACGCCATTGTGAGATTCCCGTACCGAACACTGTGACGTCATCAATTTCAGATGGCGTCTACTGGGTCCTACGTAGCTTATAATCGATAAAACTAAAGTGCATTGTAAACTGTGGGTGCCATAGTCTTAGCATACTAAGTCTCAGAAAATTTAAGCGAGCCGACCTTGTGACATATTTGAAAAATAAATTGTTGAATTTCTTACGTCACGCTCAAAAAGTAGGGCGCGAAATTTAAAAACGAAACTTGATATTGATTCATATGTGGGGTTTTACGTCCCAAAATCACCATAAAATTATGAGAGATGCTGTAGTGGAGGGCTCCGAAAATTTCGACCACCGGGGGTTCTTTTACGTGCACTCAAATCTGAGCACACGGGCCTACAACATTTCCGCCTCCATCGGAAATGCAGCCGCCGCAGCCGGGATTTGAACCAGCGACCTGCGGGTCAGCAGCCGAGTACCTTAGCCACTAGACCACCGCGGCGGGGCTTCCACTCGTTCTTTATAATTGGAATGACATCTGGTTTTCAAGGTCAGTTGTGGAAGTCGCATCGTGATATAAGTGCACCGCGTATAGACCCATTCTATGTTTGTAAACACAAGTAGGCCGATGTCGACTATACAGGTAAAATTATAGTGACGTCCGCACGTAACTTCCTCCATAAGCGCTGAGGTTTGCGATGCGCGCCAACAAATAGACGTTGTGAGACGCCATAAGCGTTGGGAACGCCATGATGGCTGCAATATGCGTCAACAAACAAAACTAAGTTGTGAGATACGACTCACATCCAACCGCAACGCAGCTCGTCGGCATACCGTTTTTTTTCCTCGTTGCTTGACTGAGAATACCGCATGCACCATTGAAAACCCAGCAGAAACTGCGGTAGGCAGAGCGTCCTTTGCCTACCAAGACAGCGCCACCGCCTTTTCGTGGCGTAAGTCCGGTGGAATTTGTCAATCGGTACAAATCATGGTTTAGAATCATGCGTAAGCCAGGTATTTTGATGCGATTTCCATCGTTTGAAGGGCCCTAACCCCCTCTGAAATTTTATTTACTTATTTACTTACTTATTCATGTAGAAATAGTGCTGGCCAATAATTTGGCCTAAGGAGGAGGGCATTACAAAAAGAAAGAAACCAAACAAACAAATAAAAAACATGCGAAAACAATGCCACACATAAAGAACCTAGTGCGTAAAAAGAAGCAGCAATCACATTTCGACATAACTAAAATTCCCACCAAACTATGATTTCCTTAGGCAACCACGAAATCGTTCGACTCAGAATAATCAATAGGAAGGAAATTCCAATCGCTCACTGTTCTGGAAAAAAAGGAAACGTACTTGTGGTCGTTTGTTCTTGCGAAAATCGGCACAAGCAAATGTTTGTGACCGTGGCTTGCTTTTCTAGTGCTGGGCCTACGCATCGAAGAGAAGTACAAGACGAATAAAGTACAAAGAAAGAAAGCGTTATTCTCTCCTGGCGCTGTCCGTCTTTGCGGCCCAATTCGTGACGCCATTAGTCTGTTCACGTGACCTCAGAATGAAGGAAGCTCTCGATTGGTCTGTGTACGAGAGAGATCTGTAGCGGCGTTCTTTCGCTTGAAGTGGCGGTTCATTTCCAGACCGCGGCGCTTTCGTTTGTCGGTGCGAATTCTCTGAGCTCGCGCGGGCACGGTTTTCCGTTTGCTCTGGCAGGGCAGCCTTGTTTATACGTTCGAGTGGGCGGACAGCTAGGAAACTTCGAGGGTCTATGGAGGCGGAAATGATGTAGGCCCGTGTGCTCAGATTTGGGAGCACGTAAAAGAACCCCAGGTGGGCTAAATTTCCGGAGCCCTCCACTACGGCGTCTCTCATAATCATATAGTGGTTTTGGGACGTTAAACCCCACATATCAATCAAATCAATCAACTTCGAGGGTCTGTCCGTCTTTGCGGCACAGTTCGTGACGCCATCAGTCTGTTCACGTGACCTCAGGATGAAGGAACCTCTCGATTGGTCTTTGTACGAGAGAGATCGGTAGTAAATTAGCCTATCACCTACCCTGATTTGACTTAATGCAGTCGCGCGCCCTTCCTGCTTCCTCTCGCACGACTATCTTGCGCGATACCCCGATTTCACTTCCTTTTCCGCGTTCGTGATGACTGCGCAGGCGGAGATAGCAGCGTGCTGTGGCGAAAGCGTGAAATCTTGGCCATCTCAACGATCAGTGCTGACTTGCCACGCGTTTTATCAAGAAATGGGTGGTGAGGAGCATATAGCGCTTGGAGGAAAGTCAGCAGAGGCGAGAAAGGACCTACTGTCAATCCTTTGAATTTAGTGTGGTTTAGGGGCCCTTTAAAGAAGTTCTGAAACGCTTCTCCAAGTAATCTTCTAAAGGAATGTCTCACGAGTCAACCACTGCGAAGAAATTATTTAGAGTCAGTCAAGTGGATTGTACTAGAGGTTACTTCGCTGCCTTTTTGTTACCATAGAGTCTACAGCCTCTTGGCAAGAACTGTGAAATGGCAGACAGAGAAATGTAGGTGGCTTTCTCTTCGTGTTTCTTTTCGTTGTGGCTGTCTATATTGAGCAAGCGCCCACGTAAAGCGAATCAGCTACATCCCTGAGCGCCCCCCACCATAAAAAACAATTAACATCTTCCCAAAGGGAACCCTGATGGGTTTCGAAGTAGCAGCGTTGAGCACGGATGGCGTTACGGGTTGAACGGCACTAACGCGTGTGCTGCGGTGAGCGCGTGGCAGGCAAGAGAAACAGTGACGTCACCGCGCACTGCGAGAGAAGGCGTGACCTATTCTGCACCGCCCCAACACCTGCGGCACGTTGGCACGGAGAGATGGACCGACAGAGTTACGCAGGCTAGTCAAAGAGCTGCTTCGCATCTTCAACAAATTATAAAATGGCTCCTACAGCATTTCGTATTGATCATTGACCAGTAAAGATGAAACATGCAACCCTGGTACTTATACGAGCTGGAATCTATCAAAGCGTCTTTTATTTGCAGCTCTCGATTTTTCTGCACTACTTTTTAGGGATGTGCTTTCATACGTTGCGTTTGGGGACATTATTATTATAATAAAGGATATTAGGGACCTCCAGAAGCTTATGTAGGCGCCGTTTTGGGCTGCTGTGGGTAGCATCCTTAGCTGACAGACCTTAAAGAGAAACTTGTGCAAGCCCGCAGGCCCTTGGATGTTGCCTATGCTAGCATTGTTTCTTGTTACAGACGAGCTCCCCACACGCAGAGCTTTGGTAGTTTCATTATTTACCGCTCAAACTATAATTACTTTTTCGCATTTATATTCATGGGTTCTCATTCAGACTGACTCATACATACATTGTGTGCTAAGAGCTCACTCCGGCTTCCACTGAGTGATTTTATAACCACATTCAATCGGACTCAAGCTCATCAACTCGTTAGTCACCAGGACTCGTTCAGATTCAGAGTGCTGGCTCCATCCGGGTCTGAGCAAGTACGTGTAACTCGAGACATGAGTACCTTACCTACAATTAGCTTTTTAGAACATGATGTTAATGCTCTTAAACACCAATACCTCACTTAATCAATGATCTTCCTGACACCTTTTGATATAGTACCTTGAAATACCAGTTATGAGTGGTTGCAAACGCGTGAGAACAATTTCTTTGAAAGGAATGACTAAATAATATATAATTATCAAGAACCTTCCTGAAAAAGTTCTTGGGACCTTCCTGGGAGAATGGCGAAGTCGCAATCGCCAACATAATTCACGCATGTGATCGATGAGCACTGAAATTGTGCAAGAACAATACTGCTTTGAAATACAGGTGAGTAGGCGTGATTGAATCCAGGTAAGGCTGACAGTAATGCTGAAGATGTGTAGACTGAACGTATATTATAAATTAAAACTTCGTCGTCTTTTGTAAAAATGTTACGTTTGACCGAGCAATGAAGTAGGAATCTTAGCTCAAATTTGCCAGACAGGTCCAGTGTTTGATCTCAAGCTAGCGACACGAACATTGTCAAAACCAATACACTCATCGCCCCCCCCAAAAAAAACACCACCTCGTGCATGGTCACAGGTCACCCCTTATCATTCATTCCCTTTCTTTATGATTTTCAATCCCTTTTATGCCGTGAAGACTCTCACGGCGTAAGTTTTGCTGACACGGCGCCATCAAGTGTGAAGCCCACAGAAGAATACCAAGTACTCTAAATGGTTAACAACTTTTTCTAAACACATTTCCTTGAATGATAACGCTAGGAAACGTTGGCTAACACAGTCGCCGTTTGTATTTCTTTATATAGGAAATGCCCAAGCCACCTTTTGTTGTCTAGCTATCATGGTCAACAAGCAAGATTTAGTGCCAGAAAAACACGGTACACACTAGTACTCAAAACAATTCTCGGTAAAATTTGTTTATCTTTTTTATGATTAATTACTGTGCTGCAAAAGCCTCGCATTCACATTGGTTGTTTGCCCTGTCTACGTACGACCGGAGGACAAATGAAACGGGCTTGTTAGTGAGCTCTCACGAGGCAGTGCCTCTGGGAATTACGAATGCATTGATTTGATTATAAGAATGCACATTCGCCATTTTCTTAGGGAAGTAACATGCCATTTTTCAATGAATCCCTGTTGAAAGTTTAGCGCCGTCTTTGCCAATTATTCCCATGCCCCTTGTGTTAAGTGCTTGGAAATCACAAACTCACCCAGTCATGCCTATTTTTTTACGCCTATTCTTAGGTCGTAATCGGCTTTACACCTGTAAAGCCCCACAGTTAAACAATTCGCCTGCTGTTTTGTAATCTCACGCAGAGAATGCTGGCCCGCATCGTCTTCGTGGTGATGCTGTACGCCTATGACAAGTACAGCAAGTACCTGGTCTGCCAGCGGTGCACCCTTGTCGATCTGTATGCTCCGGGACAGTCCGTGTTGCCGTCTTGGTGCCAGGGGGCCCACAACAGCGGCGACCTGGAGGACACGTTCCGAAGGGCGTCCTGCTTGTACCAGAAGTTTGCCATGTCTGACGAAGCAGCCATGCTGCAGGTATACGGTGACGGTGTATTGAGAGCTTGCAAAACGTGTACTTAGCATGCGCGGCTGTGGATATTTTCTGACCAGACTAATAAGGGCCGAAGTGTAGTAGAAGCGGGAAGAGGTGCAGAATTCTTGACCACGGCATGTTAACATGGGACCTTCGGGTCAGTAGACGAGCACCTTAAGCACTGCTCCAGCGTGGCGGACTGTCGCCAGAGACAGCGTCTGGAGCGGTCTTATCTTGCTGGTGCTGCAAGATCACTTTTCAAGACATTGACTCCAGCGACAAACCATGTTCAAAAATTTCTCATCTCTAACTGCACACTAAGTTGAACCACATACTCGCAGTTCTAATAAACGATCTCCATCGATCCGATACTCATCCCTTGTTTTCCTTGCTGTCTGTCTGTACACCGCGGAGCACATCCAAACACATGTTGCCATGCGTCGCCTGGTGCGGTGCGTATAGGGTAACAAGGACGCAAGAAATTCCCGCCCTAAACATCTGAAAAGTTAGAGCATTCTCACATGCACGAAGCCATGGTGACGACACGCAGGGGCTAATTTATGAGGGTCATATAGCGCCATTACTCTGGCATGTTATACTTCATGTATATCTGTATATTATGCCTACTTCCTCCTATATTGGCCAAGTTTTGGCGTCATAATGACGTCGTCATATGACGGCATCACTTGATTGCACGACTTGATAACCTTACTGTGCTATTAATGCTCACGTCGGCACGAGATGTCCGAGGGCCGATAGTTCGACTCATTATGGAAATAAAAGCTTCATTTAAAATTATTACCATGAAGTGTAAGAAGATTTGAGGATCTCATTCTTCTTCAAGTTAGCGGGAGGGGTGGGAGAATCATACGGATCAACGAAAACTGAGGCACAAGCGCACCCTTAATTATTCATTTATTTCCATTTATTTATTTATTTATTGCCGGACCCTGTTCAAAAATGCAGTCTCACCACTTAGGAGTACGGCCACAACCTGCACAACGTCGGGCGAGACAACGCAATCGGAGCGTGCGTTTGTGTCTCGGCAATTGTCTTCTCGCTGCTGGTGACGTTCGATATGGCCAAGACTGTGTACGTCGACGTGCTCGCTGGGGACAGCTTGTGTCTTCGGTACATGGAGAAGTGCTGCGGCGGACTGCGCTGGAGAGACGCCCTGCGCACGGTGGCACAGGGAGCGCTCGGCGAAGCGTCGGAACAGGAGGAGGCGGCACCTAGCGGTGAGTACCAAGACATTGCGACTTGACTCATGGCCTTTGAGATGACAGGCACGCCTGCCATCTCAAAGACCATGCTAAATGCAGCCATAGAGTTTTTTTTAATACACTAAAGGGAACCCTGGCGCTAGAGTCTATGGGAGTTGCAGTGCACGACGCTTCGGCGAGGATAGGAATGATGGGTTGCAAAAAAATGTTCCTAGTCTAGCCTGGTTTTCGTTCTTCCGGCTCCCTTTGGCCCAGTGTGGCCTGACTCCGCTTTGTCACGAAACGAATATTGGCAAGTTTTCAGCTGTTGAACTTCATTAGCTGAACTTTTCAGGCTCAATAATTCAAAACGGCTCATAGAGTTGACAACGGTGCGTCCTTTTATTCGAAACAAAAGCAAAACACAACAATGAACAAAGCCACGAGTGCGTTAGAAGCCGGCAAGCACGAAGACTAGGCAAATTTGTGTACTACCCATCGTTCGCATGATCGCTGAACGATGGCAGTGCAAAGCTCCCCTCTAGTTAATTTAAGGAAACCATGGACTCAGCAGCTGGCTTGAATCCGCCTTTTCTGTTGTCCTGTCCCGCTCTCTTCCGTTCTGGTACGCGGTTTTGGTTGGGACCGAGTTAGTATGAGGCACCAATTACCAATGAAAAAAGCCCTTGCTCGCAAGTGAAAGCCGTTGTGCGGCGCGCTCTGTAGGAATAGGCTACGAGCAGCTGGTTCGACTTGTGGCAGTTGTTGGCTTGCAAATGCCAATGCATCAAAGGTCATTCACACCCGTCACCTGGAAAGTTTGTGATGTGGCAATGGATGACGTCAGCGCCAATCTTGTGAGGTCGAAAGAGCTCGCAGTGAGGGAACTTAGATGGACGACATTGCCATTTTTTATGTATGACTGTATGTGGCACAAACATGGCTGCAAAAGTGCATGACACTGGACTTAGTTTAGATTTCGCAGTCCTGTCGAACTTCTTCCTAGCTTGCAGTTGGCATATGACTCTGCCAGATGGAGCGGAAGTTTGGCAAGCGTTTCACAGCCCAGTCTGAGAGCGAAATGTCTGTGAGGATTTGGCTCGAAAAAGCCAAAACTTATGGGGCTGGCGTATTTTAGTGGCAGTGGCCACTACAAGAAAGATTGTTCTTTTTGGTTGTGAATTTCATCAGATTTAATGATATCTTTCTTAATAAAAACTCAATTTTAACTTTAAAACTCTTTTTTTCCCAAAACACAAATTTTGCCATTTTTTACAATGTGCCCCTCCTTTTTCATGCACTTGTAATGCTCGGATCTGCATGAAATTTTTCCCAAGTTTTTTCCAAAGTGTGACAAATGCAAAAATCTAGCTTAAGTTTCATTATTTTATAGCATAATAAAAATTTTATGTAAACCTTTACTAGGGTAGGTGAAATATACTTTTTACATCTATTATTTTTCACGCCTATTACATATTTTGTATGTGCTTCCATATTCGTTATTTCCATTCTACACTTTATTTCTAACATTGTGAATTATGAATGGTAAAAAATTACGGAAATTCAGGGATGAAAAGAGGGGGGGGGGGGCAAAAGGGTAAAGGTTTTCACTTTGTCATGTTTCAGAACTAAAAGTATGCAACTTGCAAGAAAACTAATATTATATTTGAAATCAGCATAAAAAGTTCCATAAACACCTTAAGTTTCATTGCTCTAGAGTTAATATTTAAAAAAAGTGTCTTCCAGTAGCATCTCCCCTTAACCTTGTGGTAGAGAAAAGAAAACTTGCGGCAATGCAAGTTTTTTTTTTTTGGATGGTAGGTTTCACGGCATAGCAACTCTGTGTTACAATGAAACCACCTCTGTAGGGGTGTTATATGCGGTAAAATGTACATACAATCGTTCGCTTAGAAATTCCGAATTATCGAAATTAATGTCAAAGGGAATTCGAATACTGTGATGTTTATGTGAATATTCGAAGTGTCCGAATATTTGCCCATCTCTAGCTTTTTTCAAGTTGTGTCTACTAGTGGCAAAGAAATGGCAAGCTACATACAGGTTTGAATGAATTGCACCTTCTGCATAATAAATGTGCTTTGGTTGAACTTCATTTTGCAGTGTATTGTTGCAGGCACTACCATGTTCAAGTCGTTCTATGTGCCTTTTTTCATTGTCTTTGTTCAAAATGGCATAACTTGAAAGTGACAGTTTCCTTTTGCTAGCCTGATATTTCATTCTATTTATGCAGAAATAGAACATGAATGACTTGAGGCTGAATAGATATTTGAATGAGATTAATTACTATAGAAGACTTAAGTCAACATATTATGACATTACACTCGTTGAAATAACACAATGAATATCTTTAATGTGGAAACATGACTCTTTTAACGAAAGTTAAACATAAGCGATGGCGTAGTGGTTAGAGCATCCGCCTCACAAGCAAAAGGTCCGTGGTTCAAATCCCGGTGCCGCACAGTTCCCAACCGGAAAAAAAATCCGCGTGGTGATAGAACTGCATTACGAGGCCTGGGGTGCGGCCTCACCGCTAACCACCGCCGGGAACGCACTCCCTCACCAGAGAAGGATTGGCCACTCTAGTGCAGTATCTGGCCTCTACCTCCCACACGCACACGTCAAATAACTTACGGCCCTCAGTCCCCAGCAGCTGCGAAGCAAGTGACCACGGCGGCGGTCAGACCTGCAACGCAGCAGAGGGTGCTAAGAATCTCTGGATCTGGACAGGCCGCCATTGGAACCTGAACTTGGCAACGAGTAACGCTAGAACCTTATCTAGTGAGGGAAGTCTAGCTGTACTATTCGAGGAGCTAGAGGGTGTTAAATGGGATATAATAGGGCTCAGTGAGGTTAGGAGGACAGATGAGGCCTATACGGTGCTACAGAATGGGCACGCCCTTTGCTATCGGGGCTTGGCTGACAGAAGAGAACTGGGAGTGGGGTTCCTAATTCACAGAAACATAGCTGGCAACATAGAGGAATATTATAGCAATAATGAAAGGGTGGTAGGTATCATAATTGAACTGAATAAGACATACACGATGCAGGTGGTACAGGCTTACGCGCCTACATCCAGCCATGATGACGCTTCAGTTGAAAGCTTCTATGAAGACGTGGAATCGGCAATGAGTAAGGTAAAAACACAGTATACAATACTGATGGGAGACTTTAATGCTAAGGTAGGGAAGAAGCAGGCTGGAGATCAGGCAGTAGGAGAATATGGCATCGGTACTAGAAACACCAGAGGAGAGCTACTAGTAGAATTCGCAGAACGCAATAATTTACGGATTTTGAATACCTTCTACCGAAATCGAGGAAACCGCAAGTGGACATGGAGGAGCCCTAATGGCGAAAATAAGAACGAAATAGACTTTATAATGAGTGCACACCCAGGCATCGGGCAGGATGTGGAAGTGGTTGGCAAGGTACGATGCATTGACCATAGAATGGTACGGTCTTAAATTCGCCTAGACTTGAGAAAGGAACGACAGAAACTGATACGCAAGAAGCCAATCAATGAGCTAGCATTGAGAGGGAAAGTACAGGAATTCAGAGTCTCGCTTCAGAACAGGTTCTGAAGCGAGACTCTGAGTCTTAAATTCGCCTAGACTTGAGAAAGGAACGACAGAAACTGATACGCAAGAAGCCAATCAATGAGCTAGCATTGAGAGGGAAAGTACAGGAATTCAGAGTCTCGCTTCAGAACAGGTTCTCGGCTCTTAGTGAGGAAACCAACCTTAGCATAGATACAATGAATGATAATCTGACGAGTAATATTACGGAGTGTGCAGTGGAAGTTGGAGGCAGGGTAGTTAGACAGGACACTGGCAAGCTTACCCAGGAAACGAAGAATCTGATTAAGAAGCGTCAAATCATGAAAGTCTCAAGTGCAACAGACAAAACAGAACTGGCAGAGCTTTCCAAGTTGATTAATAAGCGTAAGGTATCCGATGTAAGAAGGTATAACATGGAGAGAATTGAACACGCTCTGAAAAAGGGAGGAAGCGTCAAAGCAGTGAAGAGGAAACTTGGGATAGGCAAAAACCGGATGTATGCACTAAGGGACAAAGAAGGCAAAATAACTACCAATATGGATAGGATAGTTAAAATAGCGGAGGAGTTTTACAGAGATCTGTACAGTAGCCGAGACAACCACGACATTTATACTATAAGAACTAGCAGTAACCCAGATGACATCCCACCAGTAATGATAGAAGAAGTCAGAAAAGCTTTGGAGAGCATGCAAAGAGGCAAAGCTGCTGCTGAGGATCAGGTAACATCAGATCTGCTGATAGATGGAGGACAGATTGTGTTAGAAAAACTAGCCAACCTGTTTAAGAGGTGTCTCCTGACGTTAAGAGTACCAGAGTCTTGGAAGAATGCTAATATCATCCTAATACATAAGAAAGGAGATGACAAGGACCTGAAGAATTACAGGCCGATTAGCTTGCTCTCTGTAGTATACAAGCTATTTACAAAGGTAATTGCTAACAGAGTAACGAAAATATTAGAATTCAATCAAACAAAGGAACAAGCAGGATTTCGAACAGGCTACTCAACAATTGACCACATTCATACTATCAATCAGGTAATAGAGAAATGCTCAGAATATAACCAACCACTATACATGGCCTTCATAGATTACGACAAGGCGTTTGATTCAGTAGAAATATCAGCCGTCATGCAGACACTGCGGAATCAGGGAGTCGATGAAGTATATATAAACATCCTGGAAGAAATCTACAGGGGATCAACTGCTATCATAGTGCTTCGTAAAGAAAGCAACAGAATACCAATCAAGAAGGGTGTAAGGCAGGGGGACACAATCTCCCCAATGCTATTTACTGCGTGCTTACAGAGGTTTTCAGATGCCTAGAATGGGAACAGTTAGGGATAAGAGTTAATGTAGAGCACCTTAGTAACCTGCGCTTCGTCGATGACATTGCATTGCTGAGTAACTCAGGGGACGAATTGCATCTCATGATTACGGAGTTAGACAAGAAGAGCAGAAAGGTGGGCCTTAAAATGAATCTGCAGAAAACGAAAGTAATGTACAACAACCTCGGAAAAGAGCAGCGCTTCGAGATCGGTAATAGTGCACTTCAAGTTGTAAAGTACTATGTCTACTTAGGACAGGTAATAAACGCTGAGCCGAACCACGAGATTGAAGTAACTAAATGTATAAGAATGGGCTGGAGCACATTTGGCAATCACTCTGAAATTATGACAGGTAGATTGCCACTATCCCTCAAGAGGAAGGTATATAACAGCTGTATCTTGCCGGGTACTTAGCTACGGAGCAGAAACCTGGAGACTTACAAAGAGGGTTCAGCTTAAATTGGGGACGACGCAGCGAGAAATGGAAAGAAAATTGGTAGGTGTAACCTTAAGAGACAAGAAAAGAGCAGAGTGGATTAGGGAACAAACGGGGGTTAAGGATATCATAGCTGAAATCAAGAAGAAGAAATGGACATGGGCCGGGCATGTAGCGCGTAGACAGGATAACCGCTGGTCGTTAAGGGTAACTAACTGGATTCCCAGAGAAGGCAAGCGGGTTAGGGGGAGACAGAAGGTTAGGTGGGCAGATGAGATTAAGAAGTTTGCGGGTATAAATTGGCAGCAGCAAGCACAGGACCGGGTTAACTGGTGGAACATGGGAGAGGCCTTTGTCCTGCAGTGGACGTAGTCAGGCTTATGATGATGATGATGATGACGATGACGACGACGACCAATTACCAGCGTGTTGGGCGCAGCGCAATTCCGTGAAGACGAACGCGGAAGACCCCGAGCACGGGAAAGGAAGGAGACTTCTTCGTTCGCACAGTCCACGAGCGGAGCCATCAAGGTCGCCCCCGTACGGGATTAGAAGGGGGAAGCTTGCTCGGAAAAGCATCTGGCAAGAAGTAGGTCAGGCGCCACCGTCTGAGTTTAAGCCATTGTTGGCATGCACGCGTGCCATTGAGAATGACGCGGGGACGCGACCACTTGGCTGACCCAGACATAGTGGCGGCAGGGAGACGAGCATAATCTTTCCCGCTGTTGTTAGGATGTCGGGGCGCCTCGCTGTCGCATGCACACCTGGTAAGCGCACAGAGCCCAACGGTGTACCCACCGCTCTTAAGGAGGCTTCTATGAAGCAACAATATAATGAGAGAACTGACGGGGCTCGAGCGTGAGAACGGCTGCCGACGGAAGTCGGCCGATGGAGGCAGCACGGCCTGTCACGGGAGAGAGTGTCACACGCGCAGAACCTATCCCTTTCCGTGTTTTATTTTGTAACGTGGTTTTAACAAATGTAGTATTTGTTATGAAGGTGTTTCTGCGATTGGTTGTGATGATGCGAGTCCCAACATGTGATTGGTGTTTGGGAAGACTCTTTGTTCAACCGAGGGTTAGAAAAAAGGATGTTTGAATCTGAAATGGGGAGCAGATGTTCGGGCTTGGACTCGGGCAGTAGCCTGAGACTGCAATAAAGCGTCTCTTCACCGGACTACGGCTCTTCCTTCGCGCTGCCACTGTGCACTCGAGTCATCGAGGGGACCCATCCCGAACCTCACACATCTTCCCTCCGTGGCTAGTGTAGAAGCTAGTCGAGGAGGAGGAAATTAACTGGTGCAGTCGACAGGATTGGAGAGCCCGCTGAGAGGAAGGTGCTGACGTCCGGGGAGCTGACAAGACGCATGCTGCTTCGGGACCTGCTGTTGTACTGCGAGAAGCAGAATTGACATTCGGTACAAGCCTGCTGGTCAACATTGAAGCCTGGAGTTGGGCAGCGTTAGAGCACTGCGCGTCACTGAACGAGAGCAGAGCCAAAGGTCGTCGTTGAGCGACGGACTTATCGGAGAGGCAGTGCAGCGTGCTGCTTCAGGAGCAGAGCAGCAGGGCAATCGATGTGACAGACTGAGTCAGCCACAGAAGTGATCGGGCGAAGACCTGCTGCATTGGAAGTGGTCGTCGCACATAGCGTTGGTGGCTACGTTGCATATTGCGGACGTAGCCACGAATTTCGAAGAAAGCCTCGGCAGCAGCAGGCAGGGCAGCTACAGCAATGATGGGCCAGGAAATTCTAATTATAGGTCACCAGCCAATCCATCGGCTAGTGCAAATTTCGGCCCTAGTTCAGGAGTATGTTTTCGATGCGGACAGCAGGGTCACTTTCAGAGAGATTGCGGGCTTTCACGCGACACTGCTGCTAATACAGCAGAAGTTTTATGCATAGCTTCTCATAATAAGCGACCATTTGAAAGCCGAGTCGCACCGTCGCGACACTGCCCCATTGTGCAAAACTCGCTGATGAGGGATCGGCAGATTGAGATTCTCGTGTGGGGCAAGTCCTGTTTTGCACGCATTGACACAGGTGCGGAAGTTACAGTGGTACGAGAGAAGGAGGTAACCGCTGAGATTTTGTGTGGGAGCAGTGGCACAATAAGGCTAACTGACGCTTTTGGGCAAGGCGTTACCGCGCGTTTAGTGTGGGTACCTCTCGGACTTCTAGCCTCGTTGGGAAGCGCTGCAGAGCTGGCGAAAATGCGATGCGCGGTAAGCGATCACTTGGCTACGAGTGTATCCGTTTTACTTACTCCCGCACATTACGAATGTCTTCGTCGTCACCGGCAAAAGCCACTGAATGATCTAAAGGAAAGTGATGCGAGGAAGATAAGCTGTGTAAGAGGTGAAGTTAGACCACATTAGTATTCATTAATGCGAGAGCCTAAGCATTTGCCTCGAGGTTTTAGCCCTAGTGCTAACGCCGTGCAGTATGCAGTGGAAAGACCGGACGGCCGGGCAAGGGAACCGCAAATGACTAAGTCCGCGTCACATTTAGAGCAGGTGCACTTGAAACGTTGCAATTCCGCTGCGGAATGTAATGTGGACAGTGAAGGGCTTGGTTCATTTCGTGGAAATTATCGTGACGGGGAAGAGGAACGAGATGAGTCACTTGCCGATGCGTGGCGTCAGGTGAAAGAGGTATCGCATGTCGAAGGAAATGATGGACGGTTACTGCATCACAGGGAGAAATCACACGGGAAACAGCCCCGCCAGTCTGTGGTGTCAGAGTTGAGCCGAGACGAAGTGCCAGCGATCGAGAACTTTCGCGGTTGTAACTGCCCAGAAAAGAAAACAAGAAAACGCGTTAAAAGCGGCTAGCATTGGATTTCGGCGGTAGAACAATGGGGTTCTACGTCTTGCGTGTTGCCTGTTCAAGAGGAAAAGCACTCAGAGTAGGACAATCGCGTGCGCGACTGAAGTGTGAAATGGAGCAGTAAGTTCTTTGTAGAATCGAACTACGGGATTTGTTGAAGGTGATTGTGGTTTGAGTTGTTTTTTAAAGTTTGAAACAGGAAACTTAGTGACGAAAGGTTATTTCAGTAACAAGTTTTGCGTTTTCTTTTTTTTAGTGCTTAGGTACGGCGTGTTACCGAAGAGTGGTGGCATGGTGAAAGGCTTTTATTGAAAAGTCAGCTATATATTGGTAACGGCAGTTCGAGAGTTTTGAACACGCTTCCACGAAAGGTAGAGGCAAAAGCAGCGTTTGATTAGGTTAGAGGCCTTCGCTTTGATTTCTGAGTTGACGGCAACCAACCCAGCGAAGCTTTTTGTTTGGCTTCGAACGCATCGAAAAGGGCAGTGAAAGGTTGCCTCTCCCAAACGATAGGGGAATGGCAACGATCAGTCGCATTCTTCAGTAATGGACTGAACCAGTCGCAACGGGAGGCGTCCACAGTTGAATGAGAAAAATAAATTGTTCGTATTGAAGGCGCGCTGAATGAGCCTGCTTGTGCTCTTTCGCGTTTCGGATGATCACTGGGTTGCGTGATTGTAACTCTTTGTGGCAAGGTAACGTTTTGTCTGTCTCATATGGTTGAGTTTTTCTGTTGTTCTTGTTGTATTGCAACTCAAGTAGTCTCTGTGAATTGAATGACTGTACAGGAGTTTGCATCACACGTTAAAATGTTAAGCGTGATGTTTAAGTGGGTCGAACAGACTAATAGTTCCAGCGTGATGTGAAAATGTCTTGTTTGTTGTGCATTTCTTGTTGAGTTGCTTGTTACGATACGAGCATGCCTCCAAGTGGTAGAACTGCTTTCAGGTGTATTAGATGGGTTGTGTAGGAATAGCTTTGTAGATTAAATAAGGTAGCGTTTTAGAAGTGAGTGCCATAATTTTTTCTTGGTGCAATCCGCTGAGACCAAGATATACCTATAGCACTGGGTCCATCGCTTTCTTTGAGTGTGTTATGGGGGGCCTGGAGGGTGCATGGAGTGGGTCTCCCCGTATTGGGACAATGACCGTGTGGTGTTTCGCGTTTAAAAGACAATACGCCGCCGGACTATGCACGGTGCGTGTGCCCTGTGACAAACTAATGCGAACTGACTGGCGCTGTGAACTTAGGATTCTGAATGCGTTATTCAGTGTTGTGCATTACGAGAGTGTTTTCTTTCGGGGGACCATTTGAGAGCATTATGTATATGTGTTGCTGTGACTATTTCGCAGAAGGACGTGAAAGTTCTCCTATTAAGATGGAAGTGATCATCGGTTCACGCATGTTCGTGCACTGAGAGTGAGTTTATTTTGAGCGATTTTTTGTTTGTTTTTGCATCGCGTTACTGGACATCGAGTATCCAGTAGCACCAATTACCAGCGTGTTGGGTGTAGCGCAATTAATGCGGCTGATGTAGAGCTCCCGTCCCGTCAACAAACGAAGCTGATCGGTTCCGCGAAGGCGAACGCGGAATACCCGAGCACGGGAAAGAAAGAAACTTCTACGTTCGCATGGTAACGAGCGGAGCAGTCATTCCTGTGTTTTAGATGCGGAAGCATCAAATACTCGCGCCTTGTAGTGCGCCGTCCACGCCGTCCGCACCGCTTCTCGAACATTCGACAGCTGACGCGCGCGCATGCGCCGTCGCGCCGTCGCCCACCATCTGTGCCGCGCGCGCTTCTCCTTCGAGAACATTCGACAGCTGACAGCGCATGCGCCGTCGCGCTGTATATATACTCAAGGTCAACGCTCGCTCGCTCAGTTGCCGCTCGTCGGTTGGTTTGTACGGCGCGTCGACGTCCAAGGTCGCGGTGAAATGAATTCCAACGAATCCACAAACACAATGATCGACGTCCCTTCGACCAGCGCCGCCCTTTCGCATACGTGTGTACGTGTTCACTCATTTAACACCCCCTCCTACAACCACGTTAACCAATTTATCCATCGACCCAAGTAAGTCGCAATTTAACACCCCATTTCACAACCACGTTAACCAATTTAGCCATCGACCCAAGTAAGTCGCACTTTAACACCCCGTTAACCAATTATATGCTCCGCATCCTCCTTAGTGTTCCCCCGAGGGAAGCTGCGGGCAATTTTTTCAACCATTATCTTCTCTTTCTCGACTGAAATCTCGAAGCACCTGATTAGCGCTGCCTTGGCGACTTCGTATCTCTCGAGAACCTCATTAAAAAAGTAAGCCAATACACAGGCCACGTCAATTGGAAGGTCGCATAACAAACCAACAGACCAAAAGTCATGGTCTAGCTCTACCTCGGCATAAACACACTCGAAGGACTCAAGAATACCTTCGATGTATTCGCCCACTTTGTACGCACGTAGATTAAACCAGACTCGCGGGACCCTTGCATTTTCTATTTCTTTTCCGAGACCTTCCGTCTAAATTCTGTGTTCTTCTCTTTCTCGTTCATGTTCGCGTTCTAGCCTTTTATACTCCTCGTTTAAAGTTTGCATCACCTTCTTGTGTTTTCTTCCCTATTCGCCTTCTGTACTTCCTCTTCCTGCGCCAATTTAATCTCCTCTCTCTTTCCCTTTCCGTTCCGGATCAATCAAGATCCTATTCCCGAAGTACTCAATGTCCTCCTCGTTGTTACATTCAGCTTTTAGTTCATGAATTTAAAATGCAAGTGTACCATCGTCGACTGGTATGTCGAGCTCCTAACATAAATTCAAGAGGCCATCCCTCGTAAGTCTCGTGAGCTCGATGACAGCTACTTTTCCTTGGCTCTGCTCTTACAAACCACAAACCCACCAGCGTTTCAATTCTGAGTCTAGAGGTATTCAAGCTTGGTGAAGCCCAAAGTGGAGACCAAAAGCACGCCACACAAGGTTCACCACGTGGACAACTTCCTTCACTACCTTTTTCCTGTTTTAACTTCACTGTTATACTGTCTCAACAACTCAAAACAACTCCGCAGCGCACCCTGAAAAAAAAAACTCCCACAAAACTCACACCTGTTCCTACCGAATCACCAGATGTATACTGCTTTGCCTAACACTCTCAAATGATTGCCGAGTGCGGCTCTGTGCTGAAATAGCAACCACAATTTCTAGGCAGTTGCGCGGTATACCTACCTCTAAACCGGTCTGGGCTAAAAGACTCAATATATCTCATGTACAAAGCCACGAACTCATCTCATACCATGTGGCCCTGGCACGCTGTATCGATCCCACCAAATTCCAGGTCTAGGGCTTTCGGCTGACCTCCAGTTCAAGTCGCTTTCCGTCGCTGAGTCTCATCCTACCGTCTGCCACCCAGTTGTTGCAATTGGCCTTTATGGCACGTACGACTCCGGAAAAAAGACGTAGAGGCTGGAAGATGTTGAACGAACAGAATATTTACTTACATTATATGCATAGCAAGCTCTCTCGAATGAGCTGGGTGGCTCATTATAAAGGATACGTTCTCGCCAGAGAGAGAGAAAACGAAAAAAAATATCAGAAAGGTAGTGACGTTACCTAGCCTAAGTCAAGTTTGCTACCATACACAGGGGAGAAGGGAATTAGGGAGAAAAAGAGAAAGAGGAGGAGATACACGTTGCACATGACACGCACACCGCACACACAATTCAGGTTTGACAAGGGGTCACACAGTGCCGTTGCCATCAAGAATTGTAGAAGGGCTGGTGTGGCTCTCTGGGCTGAAGTACGTGATTGCATCTTCTCCAGAGTAAAGGGTCGGTCATTCAGCCTCCTCAAGGCACACTGGTGAGTCCAGCGATCTTTTCCGAATTCTGGATAGTGGCGCAGGACATGGTCGAGAGTTTTTACACAATGGCAGTTATCACAGTTGGGGGAGTCAGCCACACCAATGCGATAACTGAATGAATTGGTAAAGGAAACGTCGACCCGCAACCAACACAGCATTGTAGCGTCCCGTCGCGAAGTCTTTGATGGCAGCTGTAATTTGAGCAACAAAGCGAGGTTCTGTGGGCGTCGAGTGGGATTCAGTGGATGACTCGAATGCATAAGTGCGTTATTATTCGCGATGCGGGGAAGTTCTTTTGCGGCATAAACCCTCGACAGGGGTATCAGCAGTGTAGGTGCATGCTCCGACGTGGGCACAACGGGCAGCGTTGTTGGTGAGGTGGTTACCACTAATTCCACAGTGACAAGGCAGCCATTGAAAGATTATATCATGTCCTTTGTTAGTGGTGCGATGACAGATTTGATTGATTTGAGATACGATCTGATGGTAGTTCCCGCGTCGTAGTGTTCGGATACATTGAAGGGCCGCCTTGGAGTCGCAGAAGATAGTCCACTTAGCAGGGGATTCTCGCATAAAAAATCTAATTGCGGCTAGAAGGGCGGCGAGCATGGAGCCCGTAGAAGTTGTGACGTATGAAGTCGAACTTGACGGTGATTGACCGAGATTCCTAGATTGGGAAATGCGTGCAGATAGAACAGCCCAAGCACATGTCACATACAACTTGCGAGGCTGACGCCCACACCCGCTTAGGTAAACGGCGTCTGTTTGGGCGTGGTTACTGCACAATGACGTAGCATCACCGTGGCTGTTCCTTGTTCTGAGAGTGCTGCTGGGTGAGATGTCTCACTCTCAGACCACAGGCTGCATCGAAAGTCCCGTCGCACCAAAGTTCAAAGGGTCCACAGAACGGCTCGCTGAATAAGCGGAGCGAGTTGTCGGCGCTGACGCCGCTGTCTCTTTTAAGGAAAACGTTGCGTCCGCGGAAACCATTGCGGTCGTCCTGGGGACAGTTTACTACATCTGACGGCACGGCACCTCGCTTTGAGGCTAGTAAGGACAATACATGGTGGACATCCGGTCGGGAGCCCTTCGGCGACTTCTTTGACGAAAACGCCACTTCCTCGTCAGGCCAGACGCCGGTTGTAGCAGCATAAAATATGCCCTACTACTTGCATTATATCGAAAGTGTGATCCCAGTACCACAGTGGACGCTTGTTGCTTACATAAATTAGTGATCCAGACATGACCAGTGGCGTAAAAGCTTTTGTAGTCGTCTGAACTGGGAATAGGCGTCCTTGTTAGGTAGAAAAAAGTTGCTGCTCGCCATAGTTATGAAAACAAACACTAAGTTATGCCAAGTTTAAAGAGTTTTTTTTCGTAGATTGTGATTCGGCAAATAATTAAAAGCATATACTTGAGCTGCGGCACCTTCTGGGCGTATGCGGCACACTAGCATCTCTGTGATGCGCAATACCAAAGAGCCATGGGGGAATTTGAAGGCTACTATACACTAAAATAGACCCTAAAGAGAATAATTATATTTGTTTTATAAGTAAGTTAGCCTTTCACAATGCCAAAACCACGACATTTGCCGTGAGAATAGGCCTAGAACACGCCAAAAAAATTCACCTGTTGACGCCACTTTGAAATTGCTGCACCAAATGCCGTGACGTCTCCATTTCGAGAGTCTTTGCTGATACGTACGTAACTTATAATAGGTAAAAGTGAAGTTTCTGCCGGTGGGGCCGAAGACTTCATATAGCAAGTTACGGGAAATTTCGTCCAGTCGTTGTAAGGAACATAGGACCAATACACTTTGAAATTGGTGATTTGATGCGCATGAATTTCGGCACGAAATTTTAAAATTGCCTTCATTCTAAAACGACAGGTTGGGCACGAACGGACACAAAAAGGAGGTCGGCACACCAGAAATGCCGACTGACAACTGAAGGTGCGCAAAACCACCTTTCTGCTCCGCTCTCTATTGTTTTAAAAATGGTTCTTTTGCGATAATATTCATCTCTAACAATGAACATATTGACGACATTAGCATTCTAAGAGAACACGTCACCCATCTAAACCGATTGTTTACCTTTGTATACCTTTACCAAAATTTTGTGATTAACTACACTGGGTAGGGTAGGCTGGGGTAAAATGAGACATGGGGCGAAACATGACATTTTGACTTCGCTGCCCTTTACTGCTTCTTATCTACCTTTCTTGTGTAAAAGTTGATTGCTCACACCGTTCGCGCGGAAAAATTACGCGCCTTGTGCCAGGGTTTTTGTGACCCGTCAAAAAGGTAGGTGAAATTGTGATCCGCCATATTTTTGGATCCGTGCATGAAGCTACTCCTACGTCATTACAGCAACGTAAATATTAATTTTGTTACTTTAGACTACAAGCTACATAACGCCAAAATATTAGTTCGTTGGGTGAGTTGGACAAAGCGGTTTTTTAAAATCCTGGTATGCGAGAGCGGCAAAACGTGACAAAAAGGCGTTCAATTGCCCTATAGAGTATCTTATTATTTTAACCATTAACTTACACCTTATATATATATATATATATATATATATATATATATATATATATATATATATATATATATATATATATATATATATATGAAAAAGTTCTGGTAGCCATTCATGACATACCAACTTCATTCGCGCTGCTTCGAGGTTTTCTTGTGTTCCGAAAAACTGGTGGAATCTCCAAGTCAAGTCGTTCACAAACGCGTCCTGAGATTGAGTTTTAACGACATTTCTCTAATAAAATGCCTGAGAAGTTCTGCGTCGAAACCGCAAAAGAAATGTGAAGAGGATACGTCCAAACGTATCTAGGCTTCAATTGTTGAATAATGCAGTGAGGGAAAAGCGTTCGCCGAGAGGCAACATTAGCGCAAAGAAAGATTGGTGGTGTTCGATCGGTAAGGAATTTCATAACACGATACCACTTTCTGTCAAGCTTCAATGCGTGGAGTGCAAGGTGTGGGTTTATTAGGACTGCATCAGGGCACACCGAGTTAACAAAGTTTTTCTACTGGAAAAACTTGACGAATAATTTTTTTTTCACACTGTCTCATTTTGCCCAACGCAGCGTCAGGGTTTCCCCGCAGGTGGGAATAAAATGACATCAGGAGCACTTTACTTCATTTGTAAAATTATGTTTTGAGCAGTGGCAGCATGACAATATTTATGTAGCACGTACCTCGTACCCAAAGGAAGATTGCTGCATTGATGTGTATTGGTAAGGAGGGAAGTAAAAATAAATATTCAATATTTTAAACTTTCTGTCACATTTTACCTTATCCTACCCTATATGCGTTGCGTGACTGCCTGTGTTGTTTGTATATGGGATCATTGTAGCTAGTCGAGGCAAACAGCCCAAAAAACGATGAGAGTCAAGGAAGGACACAAGGTGAGCGTTGTGAAAAATTGAATGAACAAACAACAAACATACAATTTTTTCGCACATGCTCTTAAAAGGCGAGCAAACTGAAAACCCTTTTTCGTAGACACGAGGCATCTTATCTCAACAACATTAGCGGTAATATTCTAACAATATTTCATTGTCATAGAGAGCAATTGATAGTTCACTGACGCAGTTTTAACATACCTTTTGAATTCTGGGGGCTTCGAATATTTCTCTTGTCAGCTGGTCGTGTTGGCGGAAAAGAACCCTCGTTCTCGAAAAATCTGAAGTGCATCTGCAGTCCCGGCAGTGAACAGCCATGTGTGTCAATGGCACAATAGCCCCCCAAAAATTTGGTGCTCCCTCAGTCTCGAGTTTACACACCGCCCCATCTGACGCAACCCTAGAGAAGGGTAGGTGCTATACAACTCCAATGGCACATTGTACCAACACATTCTTGTGCTAAATGAGAAATAAATAAAAATCAGAGACATGCAGGCAGTTTAACTTACAAGACCTGGCTTGCCAGGGATGGGTACAGGGATGGGTACAGGGATGGGGACATAAGAGTCGGAAAGAGGATAGAGATACAGATATATAAAATAAATGAGAAAAAATTACACATGCACACACATGCAGGGCATTCTGATCGCAGTCGTTATAGGAGAGGCCGGCTGAACGGAAGAAGTGCAGGAACGCTTTTACAGCCTTTTTCTGCAACGAAGTCCTGTCGGTAGCGCAGGATTCTTTTTTCCGAAAGAGTTTGGTAGTCCAGTTTGTCTAGTACATTGCAGAGTGCGTCTGCGATCAGTATTGCGGGCATTTGCGCAGAATATGCTAAATTGTTTCATCACTGCCGCAATGGCCACATGCAGCACGGTCGGCCATTCCTTTACGGAACGCGTACGCATGGGTAAATACGACACCCAATCATAACCTGCACAGCATAGTAGCGTACCGTCGGCGAAGTTCTGGAGGAATTCGAAGACTGAGGGTAGGATCGGGTACATAATTCTGCGTGGATAAAATGTGACTCATTCTATTGCGACTTGGTGCGCTTGCGAGCAAGCATGTGAAGTTTCTGTTCAGCGTCAGTTCTGGAGAGCGGAATTCATATTTGATTGCTTTCAGTATGAGCAGAACGGGCAGCTTGATCGGCCCGTTCAATGACAATTATTCCACACTCACTTGGAAGCCATTAAAAAGCTATTTTATGTCCTTTCTCAATCAATTGGCGGGTCTCTTTTGCAATCTCAACCACCATTTGTTCGTACGGGACGCGGCATAAAGGCGATAGAAGCGATTGCAGTGCCCCTTTAAAGTCAGTGAAATTTGTCCATTTTCAGGCTGTTTATCGCTAATGAAATGCAGTGTGGCGCGAAGAGCTGTCAGCTAGCATGCATTATGCATAAACGGGCTGTTTTAGACGCATTTACGCCCCGCCACGCAAACATTGCCAATTTTATTTTTGGCACCGAAAACCACCTGTATGCCATGACGTGAACCCGCCTTCTTGAGCTAATGCCACAGTTGGTAAACCTAAGATAAAACAACGAATTTCACCTTTTTTTTGGGGGGGGGGGGGGCAAAGTAGTGTTACTTTCCGGGTCACTCTTCAAATTTTGCATAAGCTTATGGAAAGCAAGCAAAACGCCACCTTTCTGATAATTAGCTTCTTTTAGCCTCAAGATTTGTTATTGTACGCTCGCAGGCATTTTATGATTACATGACTTGGTTATTGTAGAGTTGAAGGGGGAAAAAGCGATACCGTTTTTATGATTTTCGGATTAGCAGAAGCGAACGAAAGCATGGGCTTGGAACTACGAGGGTAGTATTGCCAGCATATTTGCTTATCAAAGAAGGTTAAGCTCCGGTCTAAGCTTTGCAAAGCACCATGCGACGCCATTTGACATGTAAAATCGAAACCACATGCATTTTTCTTGGAGAGTTTCAGAATGTAATCACGTTGTTCGTGAAGTTGCTCTTATCTACGAAAATGATATGGTCGTCTACGTACCTGTAAACCTTTCTCGCGGGCGCCTTGAAGTTAGCTTCAATAGCCTTGTCAACCTTGGCCGAAACGATATTGCTCAGAGCTGGAGCCACTTTAGACTTTATGCACAACCCTGATTTCTGTACATAGACATTATTTCCTAACCTATGAAGGGGCACTTGAGGTGGAAGGGCAGAAGCTTAAGGAATTCGTCCACAGAAATACCACGTAGGTTTCTAAAGCATTGCTCATCGTTGTCATTCTTTATACAATGTTGTAGGCCGTGTACTCAGATTTGGGTGCACGTTAAAGAACCCCAGGTGGTCAAAATTTCCGGAGCCCTCCACTACGGCGTCTCTCATAATCATATGGTGGTTTGGGGACGTTAAACCCCACAAATAAATCAATCAATTACACTCTTTCACGCTTCTGAGTGAGTGGTCTTGTGGCAGCGAGCAGAACAAGTCTTTCACGTCAACACTGAATGATTATAGCCGTCCTGATGGTGATCCACAAGACAGTTCACCATGCAGAGTCTTGTAATTTGGTTTAACAAAAAGATCTTTCATAGAAACACTCTCTAGAGAGAGAGAGAGAGAGAGAGAGAATTTTTTTTGTTGGGAAGCTACAGAGGTTTGCCTGGTTTTTCACCTGATGATGATATATGTTGTTGAATGGCGCAAGGGCCATTGATGGCCAAAGAGTGCCAAGAAATGATATCAGATTGGAGCAATGGTTATGTTAAATGGCTGTAAAAGGGCCTAAGATTATGCGCTCTAAAGGTGTGTACGACATATATTTATTAAAATCATGACAGTTATCTTGACACTATAGAATAGGAGTGTTATATTAGCACCGATATCTCGCCAGTGTCCTTGGTCCCAAGGGCCGGGAGACAGGTGCTCTCTGGATGTAGCATCTGCAGCAGCAGCCTCCTTTCAGAGGCCGTGCTACCGATCACTTGAGTAGATAACATGGAAAGCATTTACTTTCTTTAGGAATGCATTCAATGCATTATATTTAAAGAGAGGTTTGCGACCAATAAACATAGCTGGATGAAGGGGTATGTGTTCCTTGTATGCCAGTGGAAAATGTTTTTTCCTGCAAGCCTCTAACTCAGATCATTCAAGGAGTATGTGGAGTACGGTAAGTGGACGGCCACATCTGTGACAGCTGGGTGGGTCACCACCGACCAAAAGGTGTGTGTGCGTGCTGTCTGTGTGTCCTATTCTAAGCCGACAGAGACTGACCACTGTACGGCGCGTTTTCGACGTGGGTGGCCAGTTACCGAGGAATGGTTTGATCAAGTGTAACTTGTTATGAGTTTGTAGATCCCATAGCTTCTGCCATTAAGCCCCGAGATTTTTCCGTATGTTTGGTTTTAGGTCCATTATAGGGACAGCAACTGAAGAGTTGGCAGTGCTTCCGTTGATTGACGTGGCGAGCTGGTCAGCCAACACATTTCCTTCAATCTCGCGATGTCCTGGTACCAAGCACACGACGATATGCATAGGCCGCGCAGAGTATTGAATAGAGGAATATAATTAAAGATTTCTGTGTTTTTTTAGAATTTTCAACGCTTTTACGACACTCAGGGAGTCTGTGTATATAACTACCCTTGGCGCATTTAATTCATTGATGTGTTTAACGGCTACGAATAACGCGTAAGCCTCGGCTGTAAAAATGCTTGTGCTGGTGGACAGAACACCGGCATCCGAGAAGGATGGGCCGACCGCCGCATAGGACACGCCAGTATGGGACTTGGATGCATCAGTATAATATTATGGACAGTCATATTTATGTTGCAGCTCTAAGAAATACATGTGAATGTGTATGGGGGAGGCATGCTTTGTGACAGCTTCGAAAGATGTGTCACAGTCTATAACCTGCCACTGCCATGGCGGGAGCCACAGAGCGGGGGGGATGAGGTGGTATTCAAGAAGTGGGACATCTGTTTCTTCAGTTAGGTCTCTAAACATGCAGCGAGAAAGGGCATGCCATTGCGGGCCGATTGCAAAAAGGAGCGAGCTGGACAGGTTGTTGATGGTGGAATATGCGGGTTGCTCACTTTTCGCATGTACTTTAAGCAAATATATGAAGGAAGAATATGTTCTCTGCAGATGGAGTGACCACTCATCCGATTCCACATAAAGGCTTTCAACTGGGCTTGTTGTAAAGGCGCCTGTGGACAGGCGGATGCCTTGATGATGAACAGGGGGCAACACTTTCAGAGCGCTTGGCGTGGCAGAGTGATAGACTATTGCCCCATACTCAAGGCGTGAGCGTATAAGGCTTCTATACAGATTCATGAGGCACTTTCTGTCACTGCCCCTCGTTGTTCGTGACAGCACCTTTAGGATATTCGTTGTTTTCAAGCATTTATTTTTAAGATGCTTTATGTGCGGTACTTTGCATCTAAAATTATACCTAGGAACTTATGTTCTGTGTTTACAGGTAGACGCTTACCCTTAACGACCACATCGGGATCAGGGTGCACGCCTATTTTTCGTGAAAAAAGGACACAGGTGCTTTTCTGTGCGTTCAGTTCGAACCCGTTTTCATCAGCCCATTTGAATACCTTGTTAAGGACAAGCTGAACCTGTCGCTCACAGATCCCAAGAGAACACGATTGAAAACTTATCTGCTCATTGTCGACATATGTTAAATAAAAGATATTACGTGGGATGTGCAGATGGAGAGAATTCCTTTTTCTAATAAAGAGCGCACAGCTGAGCACCCCACCCTGTCGCACTCCGGTTTTCCGTACAAATGTTCGGGACAGAACATTGCTCACTCTAACACGGAATGTACGATCAGACAGATAGCTTTCAATGATATTGAACATATTACCGTGTTTACCTATGTGTGAGAGGTCTCTCAATATTCCAAACCTTCCCGTAGTATAGTAGGCGTTCTCCATGTCGAGGAACACAGATAAGAAAAAAAAATGATTATGAACAAAAGCCTCACGTATGTGTGCCTCGATACGTATAAGATGGTCGGTGGTAGATCGGCCCTCTCTAAACACGCACTGGTATGGGTCGAGCAATTTGTTTGTTTCTAAGTAGTGGAGTAAGCGGCAATTAATAATTTTTTAAATAGTTTGCAGAGGCAGCTTGTTAGCGCTATAGGTCTGTAACTTAATACAGTAGAGGGATCCTTTCCCTGCTTCAAAATTAGAATTATAACAGCCTCCTTCTAGGAGGAGGGGATCACAACTGAAAACCATATGTGATTATAAAGAGAGAGGAGGGTTTTTTTTAGTTTCGGAGGGTAGTTACTTCAGCATCGCGTACATTACGTTGTCAGAACCTGGGGTAGATGTATTACAGCAGCTGAGTGCAGTTCGCAGTTCTGCTAAGCAGAATGGTTCACTATATCCCTCATTTCTTGCATATTTTCTTTCTAACTTTTGTTTTTCTATTCGTGCTTTGTAATTCTGGAAGGTTTCGGAGTAGTGTGAGGAGCTAGATATGTGTTCGAAATGTGTGTCAAGAAAGTTTGCTTGATCCTCCAAGCTTTCCTCGAGGTTATTTACTAGTGGAAGGGAATACGTTTCTTGGCCCTTATTTTCTTTACCTTATTCCAAACTTTCCCTCGTCTGTGTATGAGTTCATACTCGATATAAACTTTGTCATGCTCTTTCGTCTAGCTTGTCGACGCGTTCTCCTTGCCTGCGATTTGACCCGCTTGAAATTTTCCGGGTTTTCTGCTTTTGGGGAATTGCGAAGTAACGCTCATGTTTGTTCTGAGTGATCCGTGCTTTCCTGCATGCGTCGTTCCACCACGGGACTCGCCGTTTAGAAGACATGCCACTTGTTTTGGCAATACATTTAGATGCAGAATCAAGTATAAAAGCTGTAAAATACGTGACAGCATCATCTATGGTCAGGGCAGACAGCTTAGTCCATGTCATGTGTGTAGCAGTTCTATACATTTCCCAATCAGCTGAGTGAATCTTCCATCGAAGAACCTGCGAGGGTAGTTGATCTTTGTTCAGCGCACTCAGGATGATTGGGAAGTGGTCACTCCCATAAAGTTTTTTAAGAACGTTCCACTTAAAAACAGGTAAAAGGGACGGTGATGAACTGCTAAGATCTGTGGAGGAGTACGTGTTGTTTGCAAGGCTAAAATACGTAGGCTCCTTTATATTTAAAAGACATAAACTGGAAGAGAAAAGGAGCTGCTCAATGAGACGTCCTCGCGCATCACAGTGAGAATCGCCCCACAGGACACTGTGTGCATTAAAATCACCTAGAACTCGAAACGGCCCTGGGAGTTCATCTAATAATGATTCTAGATCATGTCTGTGTAGCTGTTGATGCGGTGGTATGAACACAGAACATATGGTAATGAGTTTATTAAAAAGTACAGCTCAAATGGCACCTGCCTCAAGAGCCGTTTGGAGCTTCGAATGCTGGCATGCTATACTTCGATCAGCTATAATGGCCCCACCGCCAGATGGAACAACAGCATCCTCCCGGTCTTTTCGAAAATTAATATATTGTCGTAGGAAGTCCTTGTGCTAGGGAGTTAAGTGCGTTTCTTGCACACATTGCACTTTCGCGTTAAACTTACTCAAACGTTCTTGAACCTCATCTAAATTTCTAAGTATTCCCCTTACGTTCCACTGTATGATTTTGTTCATAGTGGAAAAAAAGAAAAAGTGCTGTGTGCAGAAAAGAGGGAGATTAGCTTTTACAGGGTCTTTGTCAGGCCCTGTGATTGGCGTTTTGTCTTTTTGGGGGCGGTCGAGAGAAGCTCGCCGCTCCTTCGGCGCTTTCTGCGCTGTTTCGCTTGAACTGGTGTCCATAGCCTCTTGCAAGGCACTGGACGCCCGCTCTACAGAGCGATCTGTGTTTCGCTTAGACTTCGCCTCGATCAATGAAGTTTTTGTCCCCACCGAGCTGGGGGTCGATGGGGCCCCCTTGGCCTCGTGATTGCTCTGGCTGCTGCCAGAGCTTGTATAGTTCACCGGTGGGGACAGGCTGAATGTGGGCAGGGCAGCGCTGGCTGCTCCCGCTGCAGGGGCTTGTGGCGTTGGCCTCGGCACGCTAGGCGCGGTCAGGGCAACTGCCAAAGGCCTTTGTGGTGCCGCCCCTCGTTGCACCACTTCGGCGAAAGGTGTTTTTAGTGCCAATGATGACGAGATCCGTTGTCTTGCTTCCCTGAATGGGATATTTTCCTTAACCTTTATAGTTATTATTTCTTTTTCTTTTTTCCAGGCTGGGCACGCTCTGGAGTATGCGGGGTGACTACCTTCGCACTTAGCACAAAGGACCTCGTCATGACTACATTCATCAGCACTGTGGCCGGTTGTGCCACACTTAGCGCACATCAGCTGCCCTCGGCAGCTCTGGAATGCATGAACAAATCGCTGGCATTTGAAACAACGCCTTGGGTTTGGAATGAAGGGTCGGACATGGAGTTTTATATAGACAGTTTCGAGAGCCTTCAGGTAAAGTGGTTGAGCTGAAGATGAATATCAAGTGCTTTGTAGCTATTTCGCTGTTGTTACGTCTGATTTTGATGCGCTGGACATGTATTACACCTTGGTCCTTCCATCCATCAAGGAGCTCTTCTTCACTCAGTGTAATCAAATCTTCGTCCGATACCATGCCCTTCACTGTATTTATGGTACGGTGTGCGCTCACAGAGACGGGGATGCTACCAAAGGCTACAAGGTGCGAGAGTTTATTGTACTGTTTCTTGTCTCTAAATTCGAGAAGCAAATCTCCACTTGCCATCTTCGTGGCCTTATAACCGGTTCCAATGGTCTCTCTCAAGTACTTTGCCACAAGGAAGGGTGAGATTGTTCTAGCTTTTGTAGATGATTATTCGCAGTGGAGGACATGGTATTTTGGAAAATTTGCTCTGTTTTTGGGCCAAAGTAGTGAAGTTGCGTGGGTGCGTACCCTTTTCGAGGCACGATCAGTTAGAGAGGGAGTCGAAGATCCCATGGGAAAAGGTGGATTTTTCGGTAACGGTGCCTACCACCCACCACGGAGTCCAACAAGGGGACGTGGCAGAGCATGTGGACATGTCTGTGCAACGCCAGCAGTACGCAGTTACTATAACCCAATATGATTTACCCTAGTTTGGATAGCCACACAAGGTTAACCCTTGCCGCCAGGAAAAACAGAAGTAAATTGAAGAGAGGAGAAAACAGGAAAGATTGAAAGTGAAAGGGAAAGACGAAGATGAAGAGAAGGAGAGACAGGAAAAGGCGACTGCCGGTTTCGCCTGGGTGGGTCAGCCCAGGGGTGCCGTCTACGTGAAGCCGAGGCCAAAGGGGTGTGTTGCTGCCACTGGGGGGCCTTAAAGGTCCAAACAGCCATCATTGACTCAACCCCCAGGATCCCCTTTTCCTCGGACATGGCAAAGCCACGCACGGCCAAGCGTGGGAGGGAGGCGAAACTCCCCCGTTATCTCGGGTCCGTGGTGTCGCAACACACCAAACACCTACCTGCGCAGGCGCCCCGGCGCGACCTGCTTTTTCACCTGACAGGCTACTCCAGTTACCGGGTAATGACAGTGATATATACAATGATAAACACACAACACATACAGTTATATACACGCATAACAGTCACATAACACATAAAGTCTCTCACACGCACTGCACAATTTACGACGTTTCGTTCAATTCTGTGGCCCGTAAGAATGTCAGTAGCGCTTTTGTAGAGTCTAACGCACTGGAGGTGTTAAGCCATAGGCTTAGAATGTTTTTCAACTCCGAATTCGTGTCCTGTTGCTTCTTTAAGGCCATCTTCAGAGACTGTCTCTCTGATGCGTATTTCGTACACTCTTAGAGGACATGTTTGAGGTCTTCAACGGCGTTACATTGGACACAAAATGCAGAGTCGGATGGTCCAATTTTGTTCCTGAAGTAGTTCGTATATGCTACGTTTAATCGAATGCGGTGTAAACATGTTTTTTCTTGCCTGTTGAGATTTCGTGGCATCCCGAAATCACATGAGGGATCAATCTTGTACAGATGCTCATACTGTTAGGTAGAATCTGTCCAGAGGGATCGCTGAAGGCGCAAGGCGTGTGCCGACACTAGCGTTGCTGCATCTAGCTGCCTTTGCAGGCAACCAGATAGGCCTTGAAGCCAGATGCCATGCTCAGACGCTATATGAAAGGAATAGCGGACATGTGTGCTTTGGTGGCTTTGATTATGTCCATAAGTGGGCCATTTGTCTCTCCGCATCACCAGCAACGGCTTCGAGGTTGAGGTCATTCAGTAAATTGATGGCGTGTTGCTTCAACTTGGCTTGCTTCTCCTTAACGGGAACGAAAATCGAGCTTAAGGACCAGAACAAAAAAGCTTTTATAGTACAACAAGAAGCACCAAAGTTTCCTAAATGCGAAGAACTCGACGACTGGTACGAGACACCTCTCCTTTTTTTTCTTTACTCCTCATTATTGGTAAAACCTCGCCACAGTCAAATACAAAGCTTAGCATTTCTTCTTTCTTTAGCCTCCCCGACACTTCCTTGCACATAACGTTTTCCACAGTGGTAAAATGGGGTGCAACACAATGTTTTGTCCAAGACGAAGAACTTCGTACTCTTTCGGAATCGGTTAATTACTTGCATTCAAAAACTTCCCTTGATAATAAGGCTTTGCTTTTGTCGGAAGCGTACAGCGCATGTTATTCAATAAAAAACTCTATTACCCCCTTGTTTTTGACCACGCTTGGTAATATCTGCTAGAAGTGGTGTCCTTCAAGCACGTCAACTGGTGCCAGTCTTGGAGATGTCTTGCTTGGGGCCACCATTCAGAACAAAGAATCTTGCACATACTTCGAGAATGTCCGAGAAACTGCATGGTCTGGTTTCTGAGCTTAAACTTAGGGAAAAAGCAGAATGTACTGTAGTGAAAGATTTCGTTCCGATTAAGGAGAAGCCAGCCAAGATTAGGCAGTGAGCCATGAACTGCTGAATGACCTCAACCTCAGTACCGTTGCTGGTGATGTCCAAAATACAAAAGGCCTACTCATGGGCATATCCTACGCAGCCAGAACACACAAGTCCGACATGCCGTTCAGAGCTTGATTGATTGATATGTGGGGTTTAGCGTCGCAAAACCACCATATGATTATAAGAAACGCCGTAGTAGAGGGCTCCGGAAATTTCGACCCCCTGGGGTTCCTTAACATGTGCCAAAATCTGAGCTCATGGGCCTACAACATTTCCGCCTCCATCGGAAATGCATGCCGTTCGCAGCTTAAGTGTCTGAGCGTGGCACCTGGCTTCAAGCTGTTTCTTGTTACCTGCAAAGACAGCTAGAGAGTATTTATAAACAATCAGTTTCTTATACCAAATTCAATGACTTTGGTGAACTATTTCGTGGATCATGATCAGGACAACTGATTGATTGATATGTGGGGTTTAACGTCCCAAAAACACTATATGATTATGAGAGACGCCGTAGTGGAGGGCTCCGGAAATTTATTCCACCTGGGGTTCTTTAACGTGCACCCAAATCTGAGTACACGGGCCTACAACATTTCCGCCTCCATCGGAAATGCAGCCGCCGCAGCCGGGATTCTAACCCGCGCCCTGCGGGTCAGCAGCCGAGTACCTTAGCCACTAGACCACCGCGGCGGGGCAAGGACAACTGCAATGCATTCTGTGTTTACATCAAAAAATTGTCCTACTCGCTGCCACAAGACCAGCTACTAGAAGGCGTGAATGAGTGTATAGAGAATGACAATGATGAGCAATGTTTAAGAAACCAAAGCGGGATTTCTGTGGAAAAACTTCTCGAGCTTCTGGCGTTCTACATGAAGTCCACTTTCATAGGTTGAGAAAGAGCGACCATGTACAGAAATCAGGGGTGTGCATCGGGTCAAGAGTGGCTCCAGTTCTCAGCAATACCTTTTTGGCCAAGGTTGACAGGGCTATTTGAAGCCAGCTTCATCAGGCTCACGAGAAACGTTTGCAGTACGTAGATGACTATATCATTTTCATAGATAGAAGCGACTTCACGACCAATGCGATTAACATCCTGAAACTATTCAGGGAGAATGCTTGTGGTTTAGATTTTACATTTGAAATGGTGTCGCAAGGTGCGTTGCAATTCTTAGACCTGAGCTTATTTTTCTTTGATAAGCAAATATGCTGGCAATACTACCCTCTTAGTTCCAAGCCCCTGCTTTTGTTCGCTTCTGCTAAACCGAAAATCATAAACGCAGAATCGACTTTTCCACCTTAAACTCTACAATAACCAAGTCATGTTATCATAAGCTGCCTGTGAGCGTACAATCACAAATATTGAGGCTAAAAGCAGCTAAATACCTGAAATGTGGAGTTTTGCTTGCTTGCCATAAGCTTATGCAAAATGTGAAGAGTGACCCAGAAAATAACACAACGCTGAACGAAAAAAAAGACGAAACTCCATGTTTTATTTTAAGTTAACCAACTATCGCATAGGCTCAAAAAGGCGGGTTCACGTCATGGTATAGAAGTGGTTTTCGCTGCCAAAAAAAGATCGACAATGTTTGCGTGGAGGGCAGAAATGCGCCGAAAACGGCCTGTTATTGCAAATGCATGGTTCATTGAGCACAAGAATGTGTTTGTACAATGTGCCATTGGAGTTGTATACCGCATACCCTTGGCGTGGGTAGCGTCAGATGGGGTGGTATGAAAACTCGAGACTGAGGGAGCGAAAAAATTTTCTGCGGGGTATTGTGACATTGACATTACATGACCATGCACTGCCGGGAGTGCGAATGCACTGCAGAGTTTTTGAGAGCGAGGGTTCATTTCTGCCAATACGACCAGCTGACAGGAGGAACATTCGAATCCCCCTGACTTCAAAAGACAGGACAAGACTGCGTCAGTGAACCGTCAGTAGCACTCCATGGTGATTAAATAATATTGTTAGATTATTACCACTAACATTGTTAAGATAAGATGCTTTGTGTCTACTAAGAAGTGTTTTCAGTTTTCTCGCTTTGCAAGAGCATGCAAGAAAAATGTACATGTTTGGTGTTTTTCATTAAATTTATCACGGTGCTCGTCGCCTGTCCTTCGTTTACTCTGCCTACGTTTTTGCGCTGTTTACCTCGATCAGCTATAAATCATTGTCAACATTAATGATTTTCACTACTACTCGGGGATCACTGGACGCACAATAGTCATTGCTCGACACCGGGAGCAGCAAGCCAAACGCAGAACTACGCTCACATTTCCAGGCTATTATTTAAAAAGTGGTTACCTATCAGTTGCAGTGGAATATTCATATATGTTGATATCACCGTTGACATCACCAAGTCAAAAGATAAAAAATCACCGAGATATTGTCACTTGGTCAACTTTTCACTACAGGAATATTTTTCAGGATGTCTACGACGGAAAAAAAAACGTCATGCCGTGAATTTTGTTGTCGGTTTCAGTAAATATATCAAAGGAAGCGTACCTTGTCAACTACTCAAATAAATACATAAAAGCTGCACAATACTGAGGAGAAAGATGAAACTTTATTGTGAAGATCACTTCTCTCATGACAGAGCCAGATGCAAAGCAGGCTGCAACCTAAATAGCATAGCAATGAAAAACTAAAGACACGTTTGTTAGGTGGCTGAACTTTGAAGTGAAGATGTCGAGAACTTCTTTCTCAGGCGTTCCTGTTTTTTATATTTCCGTTATCCCTTCTCTCCCAGATATCTGCTCAGCTGTGAAAGAAGCCACATTTTTAAACATGAGACACACTCTTTATAGCTGTTCTTTTGTTTTCATTGCTTTACTTTCGTCTTAAGAAAGCCGCACTTGCGTTTTGAAGCCCCACCTTGACTACTTGAAGTGAACGATTCGCGATAGCTTTTTTTTTTTACGCAGTGCTGTCAGGAATTTCGCCTGTGCTCCACTCGGGGGCCTCACTACTGCCAGGGGCGCCATTAAAGCCCGGGCGTTAATTAGCGTGAGCACTCCACAGCAGCTGCTTCCTCTTCTAGTCGCACGTGCCGATCTCGTGTTCATTTTGTTTTGC